>JAJEJO010002431.1:0-102237 GCA_020662805.1 Glaucomys volans
ATCTCAGATGTTTGCTGTTAAAGGAAAAGTGAAAGACATGAGACAATTTTAGTAGGAACATTAAAGATTGTATGAGGAAAGACTTTGGGAGTGATGCCAAAGACAAGGGAATAACAACCCAAAGTGAGGGGTGAGGTGACCCGCCTCTCCTGCACAGCCTGGCTCACCAAGGGCCGTGGCTTCAGTGGCCCCTCTGCGCCAAGTGTTCCCCTCCTCTGTTCCCAACAGTCCCTGTTGTATTTATACTTAGGAAAATCAAGGTTCTTTTCTCAGCGGACTCTGTAACTGATGTCAATCTTCAGAATTTTGTTCATCCCAGTGAAGTCTGGGTTTCCCAGGAGCCACTATCCACGCATTTCACATTCACATTTTAACTACCGTATTCCTGAGTCAGAATTCTCAGGAAGAATTGGAAAGATGCATGTTTTCAATTCCTTATTTATGTTTGGATGATGATGGATAAATCTATTTCTTAAGGGGGTTTCAATAAGAGGCGATTTTATTGTTCCAAAATATTAGCATGGAATATCTCAGCTGAAGTCTCTACCTTATCCAACAACAAGAACCACAAAGAAATAAAGATAGGAATAGATTCTCAGAAGTAATACAGTTGGTAATATTGAGATGACATTTAACTATCCCAGGAAGTGAGTTAACTGGAAAATGTCCATTCCCTTGCAGTGCAGGAATCTGTAATCCTATGGTTACTGATGCTCATCATTCCGATGTACAAATTGCAAATTCCCTAACTTCTAGAATCTTAAGCAGTTTGTAGTACGTTTACTTTTGTTTTACCTTTTCTAATATTCTGAGATACTGATGACTAATGACATTAATCTGTCAATGAAATGTAGCCTTGTTTTAAGTGGCCTGAGTTAGGAAATTGGTCTGAGTGTGAAGACAAGCAATGAAAATGACTATTCAGGCCTGCTTTGAAGTTGCTTTCACATTAGTTAACTACTAAAGCTGGCAAAGTTAGGCAAAGGATATGTCAGAAAAGATCAAAAGTGAACAGACAGAGTGTCCTCATGTCCAGTTCTTTCACAAAACAGTAGTCAACTTCCAGTGGTCAGTGCTGCTTGACCTGCACTGTGGGAAGCTCTCATGCTGAAGGAACTCAGAGCCTGGTTTTTAACCCAGCACCATATCTATACCAATGCCTTATCTCTACTGCATTACTTTTTGTGCCATACTTCTGTATCTGTGATTTATTTTTTTACTCATCACTGGTTAAAGCAGATTTCATCATGGTCCAAAATATGGTAATGCCCCCAGTGAGAATTTTCTTAATTTCTGTATGTATCACATTGGCTGGCTGGTGATATCCTAAGCTGACGTATATGATTTATTAACTGAATAAAAATTCTTAATAAACATCAAAGGAATCATTTTACTTTATAATTCAATCATTTAATAGACAAAAGACCTTAGACATATTCCTTTTGATGAATTATATGCCCCATTACAAATACAGAAACAGTGAACAGGTACAAATCTATGGTTGTAGAAGTCATTTATTACCAAAGTTCCTGGAGACCAGGGCAGTAGGGCAGGACATTCCCTGCCAATCCTCTGTACTCTTATGAGATTCCTTAACCATGATTACTGGCAAACTACTATGATAGATTGCGTTGCTGTTCCCAACTTCACACACATGTTGTAATGGCACTATGTACATTAGCAGCCTTTGCATTACCTCCCAGTAGAATAGGTGGGGTGTATGTTCCCACCCTCCTGACTTCAGATTTGGTGATGTTTCTTGACTTGGCTGACAAAATTTTAGCAGATGTTACACGAACTGAGGTTCCAAATATGTTAGCACGGTTAGGTGTGGTTTCTTGTCCTTTTGCCATCTGCATGAGAAGAGAGCACTCTGGGAAGCCAGTGGTCCTGGAACGAGAGGCATGTGGAGCATATCTGAACCTGAACTTGACCCATGGCATGCAGCAGACACATCCTGGCCAAGTGCAAAAGAAATCAGTGTCTGTTTTGGGGAGCTGTTGAGATTTTAGGGTTATGTGTTAGACAACATTATCATTATGGATCCCTGGATAATCTATAAGAACAATATTTTCTTTTCTGAATTCATTTTACAACAAAGTTTTAAAATTCTCCAGTCCTTTAAATAATAGACATATCTAAAGAGATGTGGTGGGTTAACTCTGCCCACCACAAGGTCTTTTTGAGGTAGGAATCTAGTTCGTTTTGGAAGCATTTCCTTGCTGAGTTGTATGGAGAAGGCCAAAACGCTTATTTGAATGGCTCCTCCTTCCCGCCCCCCCCACATACACAATTTTCAATGGCATTCTCAGTCCCAAGATAATGCCCTACATATGGATTTGGAAATACAATATGAATTCTACTGCTTTGGTAGTACTAAGACTGTAAAAATGTGAAATAACATTTAAAATCCTTTTTTTTTCAGCATGCTAAAAGGACAATTTGAAGAGTCTAATGCAATTTCTCATCCTGTAAGCACTTTTCTATGTTTGCGCCCTTCCAACAGGCATTAGCACAAACTTTAGCCATGACATCAACACATCCTGCCCAACTCAGTACAGGTTCAGTGATAGCCCTGTCAAATGCTCGCCTCTGCCAGGAGGTGGGGCTGTAGAGTTGGTTGTGCTTCTGCAGGGTCAACCAGCCATCCCACCTCATACCAAAGGCTGTCTTCTCACAATCACCTTGTAACTCTCTTAACCCAGTGATTCAGCTATGTGTGTGGAACAGGACTACCTACCTTCCTGGCACTGGTTGACTTGTTTGGCACTCTGTTATACTCCCTAGCTTTTTTTTTTTTTTCTTGTTTAATTCATATGTTTATTCACCAGAGTGTCGATTATACATCAAGCATTATAATAGGTGCTAGAGATTGAGTAGTAACCAAAAGCCATTTATTTATACATAGAAAACAATCCACTTATACACAGGAAAAATTAATATATTTTCCACACACAGAAAATTAAAAACTGAAAGTTTTAATGTATCATGGCTCTATGGTATTCATTAGGAAATTCTACTTAAACTCACATTTCAAAACATCTTATAAGACATTACTGCATTTTATTTTGGAAAATCTCTTCAAGGATGTTAGTATAACAAGGAGTCTTGAAAGATACAGGCAATATCTGCTTCCAGAGAAATAGGCAGGTTTGTTTACAGTTTGAAAGGTAGAGCTCCATTTTCAAAAGCAAAGAGCAGGAATGTGCAATGTCCATGATGATAAGTGGGGTCCCTGAAACTCTATTTTCCACTTATTCAATTCTTACTATATGATCAGTACAGCTTTATAATCATCTTGATATAAATTCCACAAATCTAAAAGCATTGCATTATCAGTTCTGGATCATTTTAAACTTATGGCATTCAGTATAAACTACAGAAAAGGAGATACCTGTATAAAGAATCGTGACTAGTCTAAGAGCTTACACTGCCTACAAGCTAAAAGTTTAACCTTTTCCAATTTCACAAATGCTGCTAGACAACAGAAATCTCCTGGGTCAGAGACAAAGAACAGTTTGTTACTCCCAGCCATAGCCTGTCTGGACATCAATGCTAAGTCCCAGAAGCCCAATTTCCACAGGGTTTTTGCAAGAGAGCCAGATGACATCTGAACATGTAGTAGATTGCCTTATACTCCCTAG
This sequence comes from Glaucomys volans, assembly GCA_020662805.1. Classification (NCBI taxonomy): domain Eukaryota; kingdom Metazoa; phylum Chordata; class Mammalia; order Rodentia; family Sciuridae; genus Glaucomys; species Glaucomys volans. The sequence continues at coordinate 3,645 of JAJEJO010002431.1, forward strand.
CTTCTCAAATCCTCTTCCTTCTGGGAATAGGACTCTTTTCTCCATGTCTACAGGTAGATATGTTCTCCTCTTACATTTAGCATCTCCATGCACCTGACTCTTAGCCTCATCCCATGATTGTTTCTGAGGTTCCCAAAGATTCACAAAGAACTTCCTCACACCTAACATCAGTCTGTTGGCCATATACTTGCATATCCTGTCTTGGAATACTGGACAAGTACTTTCAATTGCTCCTATTGAAAATTAGTCCTCTCTAGTCCAGTGCCTCCTTTAGGTCATGCCTTTCTTTGTTACTCACTAGTCCAAATTTCTGATATTTCTCCTGATGCATGTTCATAAGTTATGACTTATGGATCTACTTCTAATAGAACAATTCCTCATGTGTTAATCTACAAGGCCTCCACAACAAAATGCCACGAACTGGGTGGTTTATTCAATAGGAATTTATTTACTCACAATCCTACAGACTGAAAGTCCAGGATAAGGGTGCTGCCAGGTTTTTTCTGAGGTTTCTCTGCTTGGCTTCACATAGAGATGGCCATCCTCTCTATGTATGCCTGTGGTCTTCTGTCTGTGTTGTCTTAGTCATGTCTTCTTATAAGGACACTGATTGTAGTAGAGCAGGGCCCAGTCTAATGACCCCATTTTAGCTTAATTACCTGCTTAAATTCCAAATATGGTCACATCCTGAAATACTAGGACTTAAGGCTTCTACATATGAATGGGTAAGACACAGTTAAGTTCATAATATCACATTTTTCCAAATGAAAATAATTTTCATTTTTCAGTATTTTATTCAACAGAATTTATTTGAAGAAATTTACTTGAACTTCAAATAGTGGTCATGTGACATAAAATTTAATCTTTGATTCATGATGCTGAACAAGGGGAGAATCTCTAATTATTTGGTTTTCTAAAGATAGATTTAGTCCCCTGATTACGTATTTTGAAAAAAATTCAGGATTATTATAAATGAATTATCATCACATACCACTAGGTAGGCAAAATTACCCAGTAAGTAGTGATTAAATTATGTGTACTATTCATTGCTAGGTAATTCAGAAATGGGTAGAGAGGGAAGAGTGGTAACAAACTTTTACCATTCATTTCAAGATTTTGACATCTCCACGCTGAGTGTGAGTCTTCAGGTCATGAATTCCTTCCTCCCTCACCTGTAAATTTATTCTATCACACCCATTCCTCCATGTTTACTTGGAATCCCACTATTTTACATGCCCCTATATATCATTCCCTCTATTCCAAATTCTCTGGTTCTTCTCTTTCCAGACTTTGCCCCATGCATTTTTTTTCCATGATCAAGTCTTGCTCATATATTGATTTTGCTGCATAAAATATCCACCCAAAATTCAGTGACTTAAAACAATCTATTCAGTTCTTGAATCTGTGGGTGGGGTGATTTAGGCTGTGTTCAGCTGAGCTATTCTTCTGGTCTCAGATGTGCTTTCTCACAAGTACGCAGAAATGGGCTAGGGAGAGTACATCCTCATCCCTTTTGCCTCAGTTCATTACCATCTGGTTTCTAGGCTCCCCTCTAATTCCACAGAAACTGATCCCACTTTGAGCAGAGTTCCCTGCTTGTTAAAACCAGTGGCAGATTTTCAGATCTAATCTTACTGGACTGTGCACAACTTTTGGTGTTAATTATAGCCACCATTTTCTTGAAACATTTCTCTCCTAATGGCTTCCAAGAACTCTTGACTTCTCTACTTCTTATTTCTTTTCTTATCCCTTAAATACTCATATTTACCAGGGTTCCACACTCAGAACTTATCTCACTCAGTCCTATCTCCCCAAGCAGTTGTCTTCACTCCCATGGTGACAACTGCCAGCCCTACTGACTGAAGCAGAGAGCTGGAGAGTACTGGGCACAGGGAAGGTTCTGTTGTAAGGACCTGTGGAACAGTTATGCCTCACCCCAAACAGTTTAAAGAACCATAATTTAGGGGAAAGGCAAGGACGATAACCTGGGGGAGGGAATGGAAAAGGATCACCCAGTGATGAAGGAAAATCAAAGTATACCTTGAGTGAGAACAAAGCCTGAGATTAGAGAGGAAAGGATGGAGAAGGAGAGAATAGGCAAGTAGGGAAGTGGGATTGGGTGGAGGGTGATTATATTTTCCTCTGATTTAGTTCTGGGGCATCTTTTAGGAAAGCAGCTATAAATCTAGCCCTGCCCAGTGGGGCTCCATGGGAGGTGACCATGGTGTTTATGGTGTTTCTTTCATGAGATATTTCATTATTTTGATGAATGGACCCAAGACCTGTATTGAATCCATGATCAGGGTCACTCTCACAGGAAACTTGTTTCTATCAGTAAATGCCCTCATGGCTCTTTCTGACCCAAGTATAGTTTATTCCTACCAAATTATGCACCCTCTGAGAGCACCCTGACCAGGAAGAGAGTTCTGTTTGGACATGTTGGTCAGGTGAGTACAGACAGGCACCCCAACAAAACACAGGAAGTGACAGAAGTTGTTTGCATCACTCACAGATCCTAGAGAGAAGAGGGTGGCATGCTGCAAAGGGCCAATGGGGCAAAGGGGAGCTGTTTGCACCACACACGTTCAATCAGTGGGTGAACTGTGAGAGACAGATGAGAGAGAGGGAGAGAAAAAGATTGGGCCAAAGCCTTCATTGGGGTCCAGAGTACTACCCAAGCAGATTTCCTCAAGGGAATTCCAATTAGTGGATTTAAAGAGACTTGCATGAGTTCTGTGGGAGGTCGTTGTGCCTGAGTGGTGGTCACTGTGGCATACCTGTCTAGTCTATGTGTGGTAGTGGGTCAAGAGAGCAAGTCAAGCAGGTTGCATGTAGCTGTCCCCACAGAGAGGTGGTCACTAGGAGGCAGTAGAATAAAGTAGATATCTAGAATGGCCACATTGAGAAACTAGGAAGAGATGGAGAACTAGAGATTGGGTCAGTGGTGACCAAACTCTGCTTCTGGTATGAGAAAGTCCAACTTATAGTCAAAATCAATAGTGAAGCGATTATCAAAACTGGCCACAATGATGTAATGATGTGGACTGCATGCGAGTAATGGGCAGGCATTGTTGCCTATGGCAGGCTTTGACAGACTTGTTCTACATTCTAAGAAGGGCCACTTTTATTTAAAAGACCAGAGATATATTTATTGAAAACATATTTAGTAAATACTTAGTATATTCCAAGCTCTGTTCAAGGCATTTGGGATGGAGCAGTAGTAGAAACAGAAAAAAAAATGCTATTGCAAAGTTTATGTTGGGGATGGGGATAGGAACAGACCATACAAAATTAACATAATAAAAATAACGAAAAAGTGAAAATACCTTAAAAGGTGTTAACGGCTATGGGGAAAAAGTGGAAATATGGAAAAAATATTCATCAGAGTTCAGGAGTGAGTTAAAATAGGAAGAATGATCAGGAGTAGCTTATTAAGAAGGCAGCATTTTAACAAAAAGCAAGATGAACTCCATGAATGTTGTGAAGAAGAGAACTCCAGAGAGAGAGAGAGAGAGAGAGAGAGAGAGAGAGAGAGAAGAGAGAGAGAGAGAGAGAGAGAGAGAGGAAGGAATTGATACAAATATCTTGAGTCTAAGGCCTTATGGGGTTGGAAAATTAAACTGCAGACAGCATCACTGAGTCAGAGTACCCAGTGGCAACATGCAAAAGCACCTGAAGTCCCCACATGCCCCCCAAAGGCAAGAGATAAGCTGACAGTGGACTGGTAACCCAGAGAGAGCTTGAGGATGGAAACTGGAGACCACACTGGTACTGTCTTGTTAACCTCATACCTGGGCAAGGCTGGGATGCAGATGCAGAGAGGAGAGTCCAGAGTCTGGACTCTCCTGGTGCCATGGCTGGAGGGGAGAGCAGCTATGCCCCAGTGTGGTCCTGTCCCCAGATCGAACTTCCCTTCACAGTGCCAGGATGTCAGGGAGATTCTTTAGTAATTTAAGCTCCCATAAGGAAGAAGAGGATAAAGGGGAGGAGGCTGAATTTAACCATATTCCCCAAGACATGAATTTTAAACTAAAAGGAAACAGTTACCACAAATTAGAAGCATTGTGTTTACTTGCTTTTTTAATCTTCAACAAAAATTGTAGCTCATTTGCCAACTTAAATTGAGTTTTATTTTTAGTCACACAAGAAATATAGTTGCCATGTGGAATGGTCTGTAGATGAAGAGAAAAACAGCAGTTAGTTGAGAAAGTGTTATTTCAATTTCTAATCATTGAAGGTCACACATCAGCTTGTTGACAGGATAATATTTGTTCATCCATCTGCTTTTTATTAAATATTTATTGGGTACCTCCCATACATAAACACTCTGTCTTAGATTACAAGTGAATTACAAAGCTTTACAAGACACTAACCTTGTCCTCAAGGGGCTGACACTGTATAATATAAAAATTTTTGTTATTGGCAATATGTTAAGTAGTCTCTGAAAATTTGGTTCCAAAGGGGCAGAGACAGATTTGAAAGTGCAAGTTACTATTTTTTGAGCAACTTTAGGCTTAAAGGAGAATTGAGTGAAAAGTAGAGTTTCCATAATCTCTCTCACCCAAACCCCAATTTCCCCTATTATTAACATCTTATGGTAGGATTTTTTTGTTTTTGTTTTGTTTTGGTTTTTCACAACTGATGAACCAATATTGTTACATTATTAAGCCATAGTTTTAATTGTGCTATTTTTGACAAATGTATTACAGTTTAGTAGACAGCATTTTCTCTGCCCTAAAAATCCTGATGTTCCACCTGTTCATTCCTTTCTTCCTCCAACCCCCTGGCAACCACTGAGTTTTCGAATATCTCTAGAGTTTTGCTTTTTCCAGAAAGTCATATAGTTGGAACCATAGTGTATGTGGTCTTTTCAGATTAGTTTATTTCACTTAGCAATAGGTATTTGTTTCTTCCATGACTTTTTATGACTTTTTATTGTTAAATAATATTCCATTATGTGTATGTGCCAGTTTATTTATCCATTCACCTACTGAAAGATATCTTGGTTGCTTTAAATATTATTTTTTTAATTTAGGTTTTTCTTTTGTCCTGTGACTGAATCTTATTTTTTCTTCATTTAATGTTGGTTGTTTTAGTTGGAAAACATTAATGTAATGTTATGTTAGAATTCATTTGATTGCAAGTGACAAAAAAACAAGTTGAACTAATTTAAGCAAATTGCTTAATTTACTCTCTAAGGACACAGTGATAATACATGGAGCCTGAAGGCAGTAGCAAAGCTGAGCCTTGGGAAAAAGTCGAACTTGTCTCAGGATATCTCATCTCAATCACGTGATTGTACACATACACACACACACACACACACATACACACACACATAAATTACAAGTTTTTTATATATAATATATATGTTATACCCATGCATATATATCTACCAATCAAGTCATCTTTCTTTATGTTTACATACATATATGTACACTTATCAATGTAACTACTTCTTTTACACATTGGTGGTTTTGTTTTGAAAGGAGTAGGATTTATTCTAGTTTGAATAGAAAACATAACAGAGGCAAGAGAGGACCTGATAGGGGTTATTGCTTGAGTGTGCTAGTCTAGGGGTTTGTATAGTTCTTGGGTGAATACTCCATGTAGGTTTTTTAAAAATTCTATGTCTTTAGTTAATGAAAGAAACTGCACTGATGTTCTCTTTTGACATCAAATGCAGACTCCTATGAAGTTTTTAAAAAGGAAGAATACACAGTTTAAATACTATCTGACTAAAACTATACACTCTTTCTGAAGAGTGGAAAAACAACAAAGATAAAAATAGCGAACTTTTAGTGATTATGTTTTACTTTACTTTTCTAGATTTTGCAAAATACTGATGCAGTTTATGTTCATCATAAGTAATATATTAAAATTTAGATCTACATTCAGGCATTACAACAGTTTCTACTGCAGAAGATAACTTCAGGTAGTGCATTTCAGGGATATTAATTCAGAAGATAATGCTTGCCCTTTCTTTGGCTTGCTGCTGAAAAGAGAAGGGTAAGAAAGACTATTCAATAGTCTTTGAATAATTTTACTGCACTTCAATGTAAACATCTGCTTTGGTTTTCCTTTATTTTGGTTTATGAACTTGTCCTTGGGGTCATTTTGAAATGAATGAAACAATGACAACTGGATCATATTGCATTTAAAAATATTAGTGTTGCTAGCTAATTAATTTAACAGTTAAGATTAGAAATGTCAATGATAAAAGGTTATAAATATGTTGTGGTTCTTGGGTTTCAGTATAGAAGGATAGAAATGCCATTAGGCAGAAAAGATATAACAGTAGCTATTGGTTTTCCATTTATCATCATTCATCTATTAATTCAACCAGCATTTATGGAGTTTTAGCTATGAATAATTGTCACTGTCTATGAATCTTTTACCCATTTGAACTTCCTGAAGAATGGCCCTGCTTTTTTTTAATCACACCTGTCTTTGTATCCTCAGTATATACTACAGCACTTGCTTCAGGGTAAGCACATAATCAATATATGTTGAGTTGAACTGAATTGAGTTGCCTGGTTCTGACAAATAGAGTGATTGAAAGGTCCTTGTGCTCAGGAACCTCTGCCTAGTGAGGCAGTAAGTACCTGTGGAATATAACACTAACAACTAGTCCCTTTAATTGAGTAGCTACTATAGGCTAAGTACATTCAAATATGATATGTTTAGGCCTCAAAATAACTGTGTGTGTGTGTGTTGGTGAAGGCGTCATGGAGGAATAAAGACTGAGAAAGTTTTAAATAACTTGCCCAATGATATTGAGCAAATGAGTGTCGTAATTTGGATTCAAAGCCATACTCTCTAAGAATTTTGTATTTAAGTTAATTACTGACTTGGTGAGCTTGGTTGTCTTGTTTGTATTTTTTTATACAAAGCAATTCCCCTTCCTTTGCATACTATAAAAATTATATTGATTTTAAATAACATATTTGAATTGCTTTTCTAGTTAAGATATGGGATTCATTAAAATGTTCACATTGTCTCAACTGTGACCAACAGCAGACATTTCAATGCCAGGACTAGGGCTTTCTTAATTAGCAACCTCTTCCTCTGAGTGACACTAAATAGCTCTATCGGGGTAGGGCCAATGACCTTGCATTGTCAATGCTATGCTTTAGTCAACTGACCTCTAGTATATTATAAACTCATTATTCTTCACAGTATCTCTTTGATTTGTGTAACCTTCTATCAGTTTTCAGACTTTACTAATCCTTCCTATTAAGACTTAGATTCTGAAAACTCAAATTTAAAAAGATATATTTTAATTTTATTATATGTATTAAATTAACTATTGAATATATAATTTAATATCTTTATACATATACTCATAGAAAAAACAATTTGACAAAGCAATAGCATTGGTAGAAATGTGATTTTACAGTTGAAAGAAGGGTTTCTTACACAAGAAGGGCTTTGAGTAAGTTCATTCTGCAGGCAGCAAGAACAGGAAGCTTCTGTGACTAGATTAGTAGGACCTTTTACATCTTTGTTTGTTGAATATTTCTTTATCATTCAGGGATTTGAGCGTTAGCAGAACCTCCTATAATGAGTAACCATTCATTTTTTTCCTGCAATCACCACTGTTCTCTGCCACACTATTTAGCAATGACAGCCTTTTCTTAGTAGAAGCCTAAGGCTAAATTTGTCCCCAAACTATTGCCCAAAGTGTGTTGAAAATCAAGAGCTTACATCAAGTTAAGAGGAGAGAATGGATATCCTTTTTATAGTTCACCATCCTGGAAAACAAATAGCTCCAGACTTCAGTATCTCTTCAATGGTATTGACTCAAAGTACCACTAAGTCTACTCTATAAAGGTCATGCTTTTTGAATTCAGTATGTAACACCTGGTGTCAAGAAAATAAGAGTAATCTTCATTCTTGGAAAACTAAGTTTCCTTCGCATCTTAAGTTTGATTTGCTTTAATTAAGAATTTTGAAATGTTGTGTCTTTAACCTAACTAGGCATTGCAGTCCTTGCACAGTTATCCAATTATAATATGAAAATTCAAGAGCTTGGATAAATGAGTTTGGAGAAAAATTTCAAACATGAGAATTTTGTTATAATTAGTATACCCATGTTAATATTTGAGATGGGTTAAATGTTTCCTAAAAGACAACAGAAAATGTATTATAAGTTGAAGATTTTGTTTTGAACAAAAATGAATGGAGTTGAAGTTAAAGGAATAGCATTCTCAAATAGACTAGGAGTAAACTGAGGAAGTTTAATAAGGAGAAATGAAGTCCTACTAAATACTCAATGTCCTTTATATTATTTATATTATTTTAGTCTTTTAAACAAAATAAACATGTGGACAATTAGAAAAGACAAAAATACACTTTTCATGTGCAAAAACTACCAGTTTTCATTTTATTTAATTTTATTTTTGGAATCAGGGATTAAACCCACGGGTGCTTAACAACTGAGCAACATCTATAGCCCCCTTTAATTTTAAGACAGGATCTTGCTAATTTGCGTAGGGCCTCACTCAGTTGCTGAACCTGACTCTGAACTTGTTATCCTCCTGCCTCAGCCTCCCAACCACTGGAAATATAGGCATGTGCCCCATGACCAATGGATTTCATTTAAAAGCAATCTTTCTTGAATATAGCCTCACATCATATATGTATACAAAATAAGGAGTCCACTTCTGATAACTTTGGGGGGATTTAAACTAATAGACATTAAAAGTTTAGTCATATCTCTGTCTTTTGCTAATGCCCTTGACCAAGGTCCTTCACCAACCACCTCACACATGACTGTCCTTCAGTTCTCTTTTATATTAAGTGTCCCTTGCACCAGGGATGAGCTATATACAGTCCATGCTGATAATTTTTCAGGAAGCCAACATAAGAGATAGCATGTTTATAGTTGGCAGGATACTGACACCCTGAAAAGGGCTGGACATTAATTAATGGCTTAATAAATACTTGATTCAAATTACATAAAAGTGGGAAATCACTTCATTTATTCATCACCCCTGACACCAGTAGGCACAAATCCACTTAGTTTCTTGGATACTCCTATTCAAGTCAAGATGTTCTATATCCTCTGAGTGGGGCACACCAATGAGATGTATATGAAGTTGTTAGAACATTGGTAACCTGAAGTATTTACATATCCATTTTTCATTCCTCCATTCAAAACCAGACATCCAGGCACAAAACAAATGCTGGGCCCTAGAGACAATGAGGGAACCTGACATGCTTTCTTTCCTCCAGGAGCTACCAGTTCAGGAAGATCAAACACAGTCAAGGAAACAAACAACATAATCCACAGCCATTTGGAATTAAACGTACCAAACTGTTTATAGCTTTACTGCTAGGATTCTTTTGGGCCTTAGTTCCTTTACACATGTGGATTTGTGCTGTTTTGATTAATAAATGGGTAAGAACAAAGGGAACCAGAGAGAATAAATAGAAGAGGGATTTCTGTAGACTATGAAACATCTTGAGACCCTTCATTGTCTGAGTCATTCACTTACTAATTCAATAAAAATGTATTGAACAAATTATTTGGCAGATACTATACTGGATTTATATACGAATACACCAAATAGATATGACATTCTCATGGGGAAGTCAAGCAAATTAACAGAAATAGAATCCCCAAACAAAAACCCAAATAGTAGGCAAAATATTGCATTAAAACCTCAAACTATGATGAAGAAACCAAATATAAGCCTTATGGATTAGCTTGAAAACAAAATGAGAGAGGGGTTTCTGTCTAAATAGACAGCAGATCAGATAGCAGGACCTGGCTTTCAGTCTGCTTTTAGCTTCTAGATTTCAAAGAAGATAAATAAGGGCTTGAGTCACTGAGTCTATCTACAGAGCAAGAGCAGGATTTGATACTTGGAAGTTGCTCAATAACGATTTGTCTAGTACATCTGGGAAATAATAGGAGGAGCTACACTAGAAGGCCTGTACATAGTGAGAAGGTCTGTGGATCATTTTCCTGTTGCTGCTGTAATGAATTTGTTATGGTTTAGATGTGAGGTGTCCCCCAAAAGCTCACATGTGAGACAATGCAGAAAGGTTCAGAGGAGAATGATTGGGTTGTAAGAGTCTTAACCCAACCAGTGAATTAATCCCTAAATGAGATTAATAGGGATTGGGATGGGTAGGGTGTGGCTGGAGGAGGTGAAAATTGGGCCATGGCTATGGGGTATACATTTTGTATCTGGAGAGTGGAGTCTCTCTCTCTCTCTCTCTCTCTCTCTCTGCTTCCTGATGATGTGAGCTACTCCCCTCTGCCACCCTGTTCCGCCATTATGTTCTGCCTCACCTCGAGCCCTGAGGAATGGAGCTGGCCTTCTATGGACTAAGACCTCTGAAATGGTGATACCTCAAATAAACCTTTCTCCTCTACAATTATGCTGGTCAGATACTTTTAGTCACAGGAGCAAAAAACTAACTGAAACAGAATCACTACAAAATTAGTGGCTTCATTAAATCAACATGAACTTGTTCTCTTACGTATCTATAGTTAAGAATTACAAAGTGTGTCTCACTGAGCTAAAATTGAGCTGTCAGCAAGGCTATACTACTTCTGAAAGCTCTAGGGAAGAATCTGCTTCCTTGCTCTATCTTCCCAGGAAACATTCCTTGGCTCCTGCTCCTTTTCCTCCATCTTCAAAGATGCTGAGTCCTATTCATGCTGCTGTCTCTTTGGTTCTCTCTTCCATAGCCATATTTCCCTCTTTCACTTTTAAGGACTTTCATGATTAGATTGGGAACAACGGGATAACCTCCAGTTTAGAGTCAGCAGATTAGCTACATAAATGAATCTGCAGCCATAAATACCCCTTTGCTGTGTAACCAAACATGCCTGCATGCTCCATACATAGATATATGTAGTCTAATATATATATATAGTCTATACATTTTTGTATAGACTATATTATTCTGCCTCTCAAAGTTTTCTCTGAGTAGTGATGTTAAAAGGCTAAGTAAGACATGAAAGATGGAAGAAGGTGGTCATGAAGGCATGTGTTTGCATGTATTTGCATGCACCTGTGTGTGCTCAAGTGTAGGCTGCGCACAGAAGCTAGTGGGAAGGCAGTGAGCAGTTGGAACAACAGAAGGAGAGTTTTTTATTATAGGCCATGGGAAGGAATCCAGATTTTGTTCTAGATTCACTTGGAAGTGATTGGTTTTAAGCAAGAAAATGATCTGATTTATATTTTAATATGTTCACCCTTATGAGCAGTTGTAAGAAAAGTGATGAATCAAATAAAACAGTCAGGGTTTTTGTTGTTGTTGTTGTTGTTGGTTTTAACTGCTGGAATCTATAAATGGGACACTTAGAATTTCAATTGATATTCCTGACTGACGAACTGATATTTCTCAGCCCCTCAGCTCTTGACTTGAGGGGCTGAGGAATATCAAATGGTCAGTCTGAGGTTCTTTCACCCTGGTCAATTACACAACTGGTCAGGGGAAATGAAGGGTTGGAGAGAAGTAGGTAGGAGCAGGATGCAAGGGGCCTGAGCTGGGAACATCATTTCCTCTATGAACTCATTCTTCACAGATAAGTCTTTCCAGGTCTTCAGGCATACAAAGGAGGTCGTGGGAGCAGACCTGGCTCTGAGTCTGCTTTTGACTTCTAGATTCCAAAGAAGATAAATGAGAACTTGGACTAGAGAGTGAAGAAGATGTCAAGATCTGAGAAGCTGATAACATTGTCCTCCTAGAGGAAGCCAAATTTAGCAACCCTGTTAACTTTTGGAGACTGTTACTCAAAGTCTTTATGAACTACAAAAGTTCAAATGAAAAAATTCTCGCCATTTTAAGAACTATTCTAACACAAAAAGGGGAACACATTTTGTTTTACTTTCTTAATAGCCATGAAACCCTGGACACATGGAAAAGGTAGAGAGGCACATGTCATCATTTCCTCATTATAGAGAAAATTTTTGGAGCACTGGGAATAGTTTTTCTGGTGTGTTCTGAGATGCCTTGTGCAGCTCCAGGCTAGTGGCAGTGCTCAGTACGTTCTGGAACTCTGGATGGCATCAGTATTTGTTTAATAAATTCTGCTTCTCATTTTCTTCAGCCTGTATTACTCATTAAAATGCGTGTAGGTAAAGCAGCTTATGGGTGAGGGAGTACATATGGAGCTTCGTACTGTGTTGTGACGTTAAGGAATTACTACTGAGACCAAAGAGAAAGTAATGCCACCAATATCTTCCAGTATTAAGATATCCATATCTATTTGCCATGCCAAGCATGACCTGGAACAGGTGACTTGGCAGCATCTCAACTGCAAACAGATGCTCATTTGGATGCTGATTAAAATTCATAAACTATGTGCCTTTCTCTTTGGGTTACACACTTTGATATGTTATTTATTAAGTATCTTCCAAGTGCATCCATTAGTAACAGATTAAAACTCTTTAAAAAAGAACATATTGCCTTAACAAAATTGTATTGTTTCGTATGTGTCTAAAAGGAGGTCACTGTCTAAGGAAATCTCCTGAACCAAGATAGTCAGCATGGGATTTTTAAAAACAAAATAAAATATGCAATGTGGACATTTCAGATTTTTTAAAAAAATATTTATTTTAGTTGTAGATGAACACAATGCCTTTATTTTATTTTTATTTTTATGTGGTGCTGAGGATCGAACCTATGCCTCCCATGTGCTAGGCAAGCGCTCTACCACTGAGCCACAATCCCAGCCCCCATTTCAGATGTTTGATGACAGAAGATTAAACTGCCTGTCAGCATAGGGACCTGAAGTCCTACCTTCTTTTTGAAAGTCTGTCCTTAAGTGCCAGAAGTAGGATTCTGCTGTGAGTGACAGAGGAGTTACAGGGTTCAGTTTTCTCTTGTTTTCTAAACTTTTCTCTGGTTGCTCAGCATTCTGGGAGGAAGTCAGACTGTAGACAGAGTGTCAGGACTGTCATGAGAGGGGCACAAGCCCCTGGCAACAACAGGAGACCTATCAGAGTGAGGAGGAAGTACTCTAGGAGGAAACTAGGAGGAACTGTTGAGGGTACTTTCATAGCTCAGAGCCCGTCTGTAGGGAAGGAAAGAGAACTTTGGAACTAATGACTGTAGCCTCTTTACACTGCCTAGGGCCAGGGAGATGATTAAAATGAGCCTGCAAGGCTTGCTGGAAGGACCAAAGGAGCCTCAGAATGTTTGGCTCAACTGATAGTGGACTGGAATTAGCCAGAAATAGGCACGGTTTCCTTCTTTACTTGATCCATTTTCATTTCTTTCAATGTATTTCTGTAATCCTTATTTTAAAATATTTACGAAGTTATCATCTCAGTAGTACTTAGAGACATAGAGACAATTCACTGTGGCTAAAAAGAATGAACTTCAGGGGGACTTTCCAATGAGAGAAAAACAGATGACAGAAGCAGAGTAGTGACTACCAAGGGGGAGATCCTGCTTAGAAAAGTTTCTGGAGTTCCCAGAAGCGATGGCTTACACCAGAGAGTTGGGAGGCTGAGGCAGAAGGATTTGCAAGTTTGCAGTCAGACTCAGCAACTTAGTGGGGCCCTAAGCAACTTAGCAAGACACTGTTTCAAAACAAAAAATAAAAAGGTCTTGAAATGTGGTTCAGTAGTAAAGTTCAGTCCCCAGTGTAAAAAAAAGTTAAGTTTCTGGGATTAGTATTAGCAAAACCCTAAAATCCATCATTTGACTTCTTATGCCCACTGTGAATTTTAGCTCAGTAACATCCTTAGAACTCTTTTTCTCCAATCTAGCTTCAAGGCATATGATAGAATTTTTTCACTCATTAGAGCAACATGTATTTGGGTTTCAGGCACTTGTTCTGGTGCTATGCTTGTGGAGAACAAAGAACAAGCAATGTAGAGTCCAAGCTCCCAGGGATGGCACTTCTTAACCCAACTTCAAGAAGGAGTCTTAGCTCTGAACTTGCGTCCCAGGCGGAAGGATTCCACCATGTCAATTTTGTCAACAGTAAAGCATTGTTTTTGGTATCACAATTAACAATAGAACTGGGAATGCCCTTTGTATACTATAACCTCCAAAGAGATATTAATCAATATCCTGGATTATAAAGTAAACCGTAAAATACTTGCAGATCACCACACTAAACGGGTGTGTGTGTGTGTGTGTGTGTGTGTGTGAGTGTGCGCATAAGTCCATAAGAGGACTATGAAAACAATTATACGTTGCTTTGTTTTTCACTTGAGAGAACTTTTAATTTTAAACCTATGGTACAAATTACTTCAAGGCTATATTTGTTTCCAAAAAGAGAGTTCACTCTTTTGTTGATATTTTATTAATAATTGCTTTTAAATATTTTTAATATAAGAATATATTAAAGAAACACATGATAAGTGAGATTTTTGACAAGATTTAAAATGACAAAATAGGAGTACTAACTGGAAAATTGTATTATGGTTGTAAGAATATTAAATTATATATTTGTTAATTAGTTCAATTTCTCTGATTGATTACATACTATATATTTGTCCCGACTATGTCCTAGGTGGTGGGGGCCTACCAGTAAAAAGACATGACCCTTGCCTTTAGGAAGCTCACACACCAGTTAGAGGCAGAGTCACAAGGGAACAATTGCAGTGTACAATAATAAATGTCGAAAGAGAGTTTTTATGGGATCTTCAAAGAAGGAGCCTGGACCCTGATTGAGAAATTTACGGAGGTCTTTGTAAAATAAATAGAGATAGATCCCAAGCTTTAACAGATATCTGCCTGCTGAATAATTAGGTGAAAGATCTTTGAATAAGAAGTCCCAAATTCTGGAAAGAATATGGGATGTTGGGGAATCAAAACCAGTGTGTAAATAGGGAGCAAATGCTCAGGGAGATTGGTGGCTGAGGCACATGGATGGGTAGGTGGAGGCTGAGAATAAGAGGCTTTATATAATATCTCAGAGTTTTGATTTAATCCTGGAACAAACATTTAAATAAGGAAAAGAGAATGTCCAATTTTTGAGTTTAAGTGATCTTTCTGATGGCAGAGAGAATGAATTGGAAGGGCTTAGGGAGTGTGAATTAGTTTCCTATTACTGCTATAATGATTAGTACAAATTTACTGATTAAATAAAGCTCAAATTTATTATCTTGTGGTTCTGGAGGCCAGGCACTCTAAACTCTGTGTTATCAGAACTGTGTTCCATCTGGAAGCTCGGTGGGGAAATTGGTTCCTGGCCCCCCTCAATTGCTAGAGCCTGCCTGGGACCTTGGCTCA
This sequence comes from Glaucomys volans, assembly GCA_020662805.1. NCBI lineage: Eukaryota > Metazoa > Chordata > Mammalia > Rodentia > Sciuridae > Glaucomys > Glaucomys volans. The sequence continues at coordinate 18,858 of JAJEJO010002431.1, forward strand.
TGGCCCCTCTGCCCTCAAAGACAGCCGGTGCCATCTTCAAGTCTCTTTCACTCTAACTACCTGTATCCCTCTTATGAGGACTCTTGTGATTCCTTTGGGCCCATCTGAATTATCCAAGATAATCTCCCCTTCTCAAGATCCTTAGTTTAATCCCTTTGCCAGGTAACATAACACATTCATAGGTTCCAGGGATTAGAACATGGAATTCTTTAAGGGGACATTATTCTGTCCACCATGGTGTAGGAGGAGAAGAATGAAATAGGGATGTGATTCAGGAGACTGTTTCTCTCACCCATGTTGGCAACAGTGAAGATTTAAAACGAGGTCATGGTCAAGCAGTTTCTCCACTAGATGTTTATGAATAAAAGCAAAAACCCACGTCCACAAAAAGACTCACACAAAAATTCTCGTAGCACAGGAGACTGAGGCAGGAGGATCACAAGTTCAAAGCCAGTCTCAGCAACTTAGCGAGTCCCTAAGTAACTCAGTGAGACCTTGTCACAAAATATAAATAAATAAATAAATAAATAAATAAGAGCTGGGGAAGTGGCTCAGTGGTTAAGCATCCCTGGGTTCAATTGCTGCTATCAGGAAAAAAAAAAAGTTCATAAGTTCATAGCAGCTTCATTAATCACAGCTCCAACTAAAAACAAAGTGTCCATCAACAGGAGAATGGATGAATAAAGTGCAATATTGACACATAATAAAACATTATTTAGTTGTATAAAGGAACAAATCTCTAACACTGGAATATGGATAAACCTCAAAACCTTTATGCTAATGAAGAAACAAATCAGACAAGAAGAAATAAATGCCAAAGAATTCCCTTTGTTGGAAGTTCTAGAAAGGTCAAGCTAATTATGGTCAGAAATATCTGAACAGTGGTTGTCCAAGAAGTGGGCTGAGGGTGAGATTACCTGAAAGGGTTGAGAAGGAAACTCAGGGGATGAGGGAAGTGTTCTGGGTCTCCACGGGTTTAGATGCTACACAGGGCTTCACATCTATCAAAATCCATTGAAGGCAGACTCAATACCTGAGCAATTTATTTATTATGAATTATAAATCAATTAAAGTGTATTAAAAAATACAGTAGCAGCAGTGAGGATGAAAAAGAGGCGATGAATTAAGAGATATTTGGAATGTACAATTGGCAATAACTTGTGAGTCATTAAATACCAGGGAGAGAATAAAGAGAAAAAAAAATGGACAGGGAAACAAATTTCCAAACTGTATGAAGAAAACAAAACCAACAACTATGGTTTTTAGTCACAGATTTCAGTGTGAACTGATGATTTACAAAATGATAAAAATTAACCAGTATTAAAAAATTTGTTCTTTTAATTTTCTCTTTGGGCTTTAATTCTAAGAACTAAATGTGCGCTATTAATCTCAGACGGGAGCCGTGACCGAGTTTGGATCTCTGGTGTGGAAAATGGGGTTTATGGGATTCAAACTTATTTGTTAAATGGAAAAAATACACATAATTAACACTAACTCTGCTGTATTCCGGAACCAGTCTAAGAGGCAGATAAATTAAGCAATTAGCGTGTTTATTTGGAACAAAAACAGAAGATGTTTCTTGAACTTTCCAGGGCTTTTGCCTGCTGTGAGTAGCAGCATGGTCATCAATGCATTCCAGCTAATTTGAAGAATAGTTGCTTTCAGTTAAACTGCCAATTAGTTCAAAAAGCTGCTGGTATACTCAATGTCATCATTCTAAATATAAATAGATTGCTTTAGAGAATCCAAATAATTATTTTAGGAGTCTATGTAAAATAGCATCTGAATCTCAGTTACCATAATTTCTTTGACAGTCTAACTAAGGGTTTTTCCTTTGCCCTCCCTTTTTCCCACTCCTGGGCTCTTTTCTCCCTTGATTTTGTAGATGATCTCATCCAGCTCCACATACCACCTATGTGCTGCTAGCTCTCAAATTTCTATCTATAGTCCAGACCTTTCCACTAAGCCTTAGACTTATATATTACATATTTCCTAGAAGTTTTAGCAATTCAGATTTGCAGGTTCCAGCTCAAAGAAACTTCACATCTATTGTTGGTAAAGCCAAAGTTTGTTTACAGATTTCAGCATGGAAAGTGACTTGCACTTCTGATTTTATAATGTGTTCCTATTTCTCCCTACACTTTCATACCTCCTCCAAAAAATTTTCTTTGGGAAACTGGAATGAAAAGTTTTTATAAATGTTAGTTTCCCTGCTAACCAATAGATTCCAGCCAAGAGACTCTGTTTTTCTCGCTGCCTACACTTTCAAAAAAAAAAAAAAAAATCTCAGTAACTACCAACTCTTTATTTATGACCTAAGTAGTATACTATTTTAATTAACGAAGTTTTATCTGTGCCCTGAGGCAACATAATGCAAAGGGCATAATTTCTGAGTCTCTGCAAAATAAATTCATAAACACAAAGCCTTTTTCAGTTAGGCTAATAAAAACACACTGGCTTTAATTGACTATGAGGCACAGTTCAAAACTGAGCACCTTCCTATCAACCTTGTGGAGTCTCTGGGGAAAAATTTTTAACTCAGAGTGAAACAAAGTCTTACATAATTTTGTTGAATTGAATGGAATGTGGAAGTTCAACCCCATTTTTAGAGCAAGCTGAAACATGAAAATGGACTTAATAGAAGGAATGGAAATACTAGCTTGTATTTCTGAAGAGTTCTGGTATTTCTATAAGGAAACAGAATTTCTACATTAGTGTTTTTAAAAATCTATTTGTACTGGGAAGAACCATGTTTTCTGTTCATTTTCTGTAGTGAACTAGAAGAAACTTTCCATTTTTGGTATCAGCTGCTGCAGAGTAAATGACTTTGAGAAATCAAAACGGAAAATTCCTTCATGTGATGCTTTGATATTTTACTATAGGGTCAGTTTGAAATGGATGAAGCATTGGGAGTTTTTTTTTTTTAACTTCTCCTCATTTTGCTAGAACTTAATAGTCAGTATTTTAAGAAGACAAAGAAGTTGCCTGAAAATTAAAATTTATTGTTTTGATTATAATGTCAAACTACGTGGAAACCTTAATATGCTGAGGATGCACTAAAGGTTGAGAAGTTAACTGATATCACTTGAAAATACACACTTCTTTGAACTTGCAGAGAAGTTCTATTGCTGGTCACTGGTCATTTTCAGTGTGTGTAACTGGGCAATTTTCTTCATCTCTCAGTTTTTTTCACTTGTAAAATGAGATAAATAATGATAGCAATAGTTTCTGCCTTTTGGATTTGTTGGGGAGGTTCAATGAGATAAAACCTATAAAATACTTGGAATCAAATGGAAATACAGTAGTTGCTCAGTAAGTGTTGTTTCCTTCTCTCTTCCTCTTCTACTCTTTGAATTTTCCCTTATGCTTGCATCTGGGTCTTTTTGATGGATTTTTCTTCCATTTCCTCTGTGCTAGAGATTGTTTTATAATCTTCCTCTCTTTGGTTACTTTTTACATGTGGCTTTCAGCCTACCATTCTTCATAACCTCATCAGCTCAGAGCCTCTCACCTATCTGCTGGGCCCATAATCTCTTCACTCATGTTCTTTTTAGGAATGTATTGTCTACTTTAACATGTTTAAGACAATCACCATCTAGCCATGAAAAGTCCCACTTTTCATCAGTTGTAGTATTCAAAATAATTAAAACCAATATAGTCTTTAATTTTATTGTAAAATTCCTTTCAGTTATAAAAGAAAAACATTTTCTCTATGGGAAACTTGAAAAATGAAAGAAAAGAAATAGAAGTCATAAAAGCTCAAAGTGAAAACTCGTATAGTCAGGTGACTCAGAGCTACTGTTAACCTTCTTGGTGTATTTTTTTTTCTCCCTGCCTTCTCCTTTCTCTTTCTCCATTTTTTCCCTCCCTTCCTCCCTTGCATCTCTGTGACTCCTCTGGACCATCCTAATCTTTCTGACTTCTAGAAGTTGGTGTGCTCACAGCTTGTTGTCAAACATCTCACCTTCTTCATCAGGACCGCTTCCCGGTGAGTTCATTCAGATCATTTAAGCCTCACCTTTAAGAAGATAACTCTAGCTTACACTACTCATGAATTCCAGACTCATGTGTCCAAATTCTTTTTGACGTTTTTGCTTAGATGTTTAGTGCATATGCCAAAAAGGAACTGTCATTTTTTTTATGCTTAAATTTGCTCTTCTTATGTCTTCCCCATTCAAAGCAAATGGCAGCTCCATCCTTCCAGTTATTCTGGCCAAAGTCTTTGGTGTTATCCCTTCTGTGTACAGTTGTCCACACCTCACCTAAACCATCAGCAAAGTTTTCTCTACCCTCGCAACACCTCCAGAGTTGAACTCTCTGTCACTGCTGCCTACTACTGCTCTCTCTAGTCAACGTTTTTATTGCCTGCCTGGATTATTACAGGTATTCTGCTTTCTTTCTTGCAGCTCTTTGGCAGTCTGGGCAATTTTTTAAAATGCTGATGAATCTTTTTAAATGTTACTCCTCCCCTTAAAATTCCACAGAACTTTTTCATTCACACAAAATTAAATCCCTAGCTCTCACTAAGACCTGAAACCCCCTGGCCCTGTGTGATCTGCAAGCCCTGGCATCAGCTTCTCTATGATCTCATCTACCATTTTTCTATTTTTCTTAAGCTATGCTGCTAGGAAACTCCTCCTGCCTCCTCCTGGTGTTGCTGTGGTTTCTGAGACAGCAGTCACATTTTGCATTTGTTTTCCCTCTTGATTTTAAATGCATCAAGGTGTCATTAGGGAGCCCTACTCTATCAGACTCTCAAAACTGTGGCTTCATGTCACCCATTTACTGAATGTTACCATCTTTCTTCTAACTTTTGTTGCTTTTATGCCTTTCTCTTCCTGCAATCACTCCTTAGCCCCACTTGGTCCTCTTTTCCCCAGAGCAATTTCTGCCTCCTCAGTCCTTTAATTGCTGTACTATGAGGCACTCTAGTTTTAATCGTAGAGGTACAATAACAATCACAAAGAAGGAAAATAGTATTTCTATGGCTCTGACCCATATACTCTGGAGAAACTATAGTGCCTCAAATTCCTTCCAGATAGGTCTAGGAGAAATTTATGAGGGATGGAGTGGGAAGTCTAGGATCAATGCCATTCATGTTGCCCTTGCTCGTTCTGGCTCATCATAGAGATGCCTGCTTATCCCTGAAGCCTAAAGTGGCAGATACAGCATTGGTTCCTATTGAAAGTGCTGCTGTTCTTTTGGAACTGCCAATGCATCAGGCCAAGGGAGGCAATATTTTGTCCTAGATCCTTGATGTTTAATGTCAAGGATGCAGAAGGTACTGCCAACGTTCCCAGAGTTATTGCCCTTCACACTCTTGTCTCCATGGGCTTACCTTCTAGTAGGTGAGAAAGGAAATAGCACAAATAAGTTATGAAAACATAATCTTACATAATCAGGGTTATGAAGAAAAGTTAGGCAAAATAAGAGAGTAGACATTAATATTGATATCCTAAAGTTATTTCTGCTCTCTCTTTACTCTCAAACCAATATGCAAGCTGAACTTCAGAGCATCAGTTAATAAGGCTTCTCATGCAGCTGAAATCAGAGTGCATTGATCCTGGACAAGGTGTGGTCTTACTATACATGAAAAGTTTGAAATTTGCCTCAGGCTGACATTTGCTACAATTCTTATGCCCTGAAGAAATGGAGGATATGCAATCATTATCTCACTGATACTATTTTCCAAGTATATGTGATACAGACCAAAAATGTGTTAGTGTATAGAGAAGTGTTTTGAGCCAATTTTTCTACTGTCCTTTCTAATAAAGATGAAAAATATTTTGAAGGAAATTCCTTGGGCAAAACTCAAAGCAGGGTTGTTTATGTGGATTTTGGGAGACCTTGGCTTACCAGAGAAAGGCAATGACCAAAGTTGGCAATCTAGTAGAGAAAGGGACCTTTCATTTCCACTCTGAGGACAAGTACCTTGGAAGACCATCCTAGTACTCCCTGTAGGATCCCACGTCAGCCTTTTTTAATCACTCAAGGCCTGAGAATGCAATGAGTTGCCCAACTAAGAGAAGATGAAATGGCTGTAAGCCCTTAAAAAGCACCAGGCAACTAATAAGCTGATTCTGAGATGATTTCTAGTTGTGTCTGTGATACAACAGGAGGTAGAACAAGAAAATCACATGGAGTTGCAGTTTTCTTCTTATTCTTTTTTTAGCTCCCCATACTTATGCATTATGAAAGTGAAATTATTCCATAGCAAATAAATGGAACTTCTTATGTAATTATTAACCTTTACTTTCTAGAACTGTCAGAATTCATAGCCTTAGCATTGTCAGGCCAGACCTACTTATTATAACAAATGGGAGATGCCATTTCTGATGTTCACAATTTGATGATAGCAAAGAAAAATGAAGTTTAATTTTAACTGTTTTGAAGCATAAAAAAGAGAGTTAAATGTGTGCAGACTCAAATATTTAAGTCAGATTTTTTTTTACATCTTAAAGAACAAATAAATCAATTTGTTTCTATAGTATAAGAACTAGAATAAAGAAGATAGCTATATTCATCCTCTGTTGGAAAGAACTGCTTTAAGAAGAAAGCTCTTAAAGGGCTTTTTCTAATAAGGAAGATGATTTCATCTGATGGAGAGGCAGAAATGGTGTGGTTTCTAGGTTAGGTAAATGCTATTTTGCAGGGTATGAAACATCACTTTATTTCTTACCAATAGTCAAACTATGGACAAGTTTCTTAATGTATCTGCATTTCATTTCTCTGTCTGTCAAACAGAGATAAGAACAGTTCCTCCTAATAGATACTCTAATAGAGTTAGACAAAATATACCTGAATTACAGTTAAATAAATAAGTCACTACTATGACTATTATTTTATTTTAGTCAGTGTTGTTTTACTGTAATGAAATACCTGAAGCAGGCTACTTAGGAAAGAAAGGGAAATTTATTTTGGCTCAGCACAGTGAAAGTTCCAGTCTCAGATTGAGTGGCCCCATTTGTTTGGGCCTATAGTGAAAGTACAGATAACAATGATGGGAGGACAGGTTGGAGTGAATGGTCACATCTTACACCAGGAAGCATAGAGAAAGACTGAGAGGCTGGGGTTGTTGTTGGTAAATACAGTGCAACTTTGATTCAACCACTGTTATATTAAAGATCTTGGATTTTTAGAATCAGAAACTGTCAACTGTCAGTTTATTACCTACCAATTGTGTTTCACTGGTAAATCACTTAAACTTTTTGATCTTTACTTTCATACTCTATTAAATGAGGCAGAGACCAGCTGTGCACTTTAAAGAAATTTTAAGAGGATTAAGGGAGAGAATGAATAAAAAAATGCTTCAGAATCAGACAGATCTGGTTTCAAATTCCTACTTTACCACTCAGGAATTTGGCCAAGTTATCTAAATTCTCTCTACCTGAGTGTTCTGGTCTGCAAAACTGGAGGAACTGTGCCTGTTTTTTAAGGTATAGAGACACTAGTGTATGTAACAAGCCTAAGTCAAACACCAGGACAAAAACACTTCTGAGATGGTAGTGGTTAATTTAATACATGTACATAATTCCAGGGGCCCAATCTCCTATAATTCTATATAATTTTTGAAAAGGTAAGCTTAAAAATATGAAGACATTTCTGAACACATGATTAAAATAAAAGTCTAAAATTCTCCCTATATTCTGCATATGAATTGTCATAGAATAAGAGTTATTTAAAAAATATAAACATTCAAAACATAATTTACACACAATATCCTCTCTACTTAAGCCCCCCAAACAGAAAGGTAATGATCTATTGCCAGGATGACCTACTATATAGATGCTTCTCAATTTATGGTGGGTCACATCCCTATAAACCTGTTGAAGGTGAAAATATCATTAGTTGAAACTGCACTTATTATGCTTAACCTGCAGGACATCTGAGTTGCACAACACAGTACACTGTAGAGTCAGCGTCTCCCCTTGTGATCCTATGGCTGGCTGGGAGCTGTGTTTGCTGCTGCTACCCCGCATCATGAACAGTATCTTACTGCTTCTCACTAGCCTAGGAAAATACCAAAATTCAAAATTCTGAAAGTTTCTCTCGAATGCATATAGCTTTCACATCATTGCTAAGTTAAACCATCTTAAGTAGGGGACCATCTGTATTTGATAAAGGCTCCTCATGCATCTGTAAATTGAAGACAGAAGAAGAAATGCAGATTCAGCTGGTGGTAGATGGATAATTGTCCCCAAACCTATTCTCCTTGTTTTCCTTATTAACGTAGTCTTAGCTGGATACACAGTTGCCCAGCAAGAACATATATTCTTCAGCCTCCCTAGTAGCTTGCCATGGCCATGTGACAGTGTACCTGTCAAAGGGCTATGAGCAGAAGAAAGCTGGGTACTTGCACTCCACCTGACTCTTTTCACCTTTCCCTCTGGATCCTGGTGATACACCAAACTTAGCCACTGTGTTTTAAGGGTCCCAGAGTTGTCCCTCCCTCCTGAATTCCTAGAGAGCTTTATGAGGAGAAGCTGTGCTACATTCCAGGATTAGATAGGCTGTTCCATGCAAAAGACCTAAACTTCTCTGTTATTTAATCTGTGGCATTTGGAATCTCTTTGTTATAGCAGCTCAAACTTTATCCTAACAAATACATACTTAAAGTCAAAATATAGGCAGTAAATTTGGTAAATGACTCCTTTTCCTTTCTCTGAGAGGCATGACTCCTATCAAAGAGAAATTTATAAAATAGAAGAAATTATAGTAGAATCAAAGCATTGAATGTAAATTTAATTTAATTGAACACAGGTTAAAATAGCTATGCTCCAAATTCAATAGCCTCAAATTTCTTCATATTAACATAAAGATCCAAAAATTGCTATAGCAAGAAATGATTCACATGACCTTCCCATGATAGAAAATGTTACTTTCATCTTTATTGCTCACTCTAAGGTGGATTCTAACAGAATTTTTCTGGTAATTTCAGCCTCATATTGGCTGGGGAGAACTTACAAGCAAATAATATAAGAAGTTACAGGCAAATAATAGGTTCCTTCCTTAAATGTTTCCCAGATTTGTAACTTATCTTCTAAACAATCAGCCTGGAAAAAAGCATTGGCTAAGTAAATGTTTTGAGAAGGAGGAATTGAATAAATGATGCAGAAATGTTCTCAACACAATAGATGACTGTTACATGCTTAGTAAACTCCATTTAGAAGATAAATTGATATTTTCTATTCCAAAAATTAAAAAAAATTATCAATTGCCACTCTTTCCTTAAATGATTCAAGAAATATTTTTCACAGTTTTTAAGACTTGTTGGAAATAATTTTGGAGTATATATAATAAATAGAAAAATATATAGCTTGATATCAATACATGATCCCAAATAAGGATCTAAATCATGGAGGTCTAGCAGTCTAATTAACAACCAGAGTCTGTCTTCCCGCCTAAATCAGTTGTATGATGTCTTTGATACTGATGGAAGTCACCAAATAATATCCATATCCATAAAGGAAAGAAAATATGAACTGTTAAGATTTGTCTTTAATGTTGTTTATCAAAGCCTAGGTGGCTTCTTAAGAATCCATTATAAAAGCAGCACCTTTGAAGTAAATAAATCTCTAATGTGATCAATTAATTGGAATGCAAGTTGCAGTATGACCTCGTCCTGACTCCTTATAGCTAGGTGCATTATCATGCACATGACCCCAACTCAGGGATAGATTTGAAATCTGCAGTTCTTGGGCACAGTAAGGGAACTGTTGCCAAAAACTGGAATGTGGAAACAGAAAATATCTAAGTCAACAAAGGGTCTGTCTTCCCTCTTTAAGGCCCTTAGCAGTTCAAATTATGGGTTTAGAGCATCATAATCCTAAGAAAGAACTTCTAAATTGCAGTAGACTCCACTGCAGTGATTGTCATGGTTATATTTCATGGATGATATTTCATAGTGAGTAGTTTGAGTTAGAACTTTAAAAAATATAATTGGGTTCCTGTATAATCCCATAACCCTGAAGAATCTGACAGAGTCTGCAGGTTTCACCACATTGCCAAGGATTCTACAGCACAAAAAAGAAAACATATTAAGAAAAAACCCTGTTTTTAAGTACTGGGGACTAGTGAGTATTGATTGGGGTTCAGCACCACATTCAGTCAAATGCAATCCCAAGCTAAGTGAATCCTGAATTTCATTTAACACCCTCTCATCCTCTTTATCTATCAACGTGTAAATTTGCTGTGACTGGGAGACCATACTCAACTCCAAACTTGACTTTAAAAACATCATTTTCACATTGAATTATCATCACTGAGATCAAAGTGATCAAGGAAAATGTCTCCATAATGTTTGAAGTTATATAAATAAGTATATTAATATTAATTAATATAAATTAAGAAAATGAAATCACATATCTAAGGGTGATCACATATCTAAATGCGATCCTCTAATGGAGCCAAAATCTTTGTCAATTGCTAGACAGTCTCCATGGCCTTGATGTCTTGTGAGGACGTTATGCTATTCTCATGGGGTGTGTTGATAGGGACACTTTTTAGATTAAACGCACTCATCTGCTCTGTTTATAAACACTTGGAAACAGCCAAACTATGTTTACCCTTTGTTAAGTAGTTTTTCACTTGTGAACCCACTTATGTTTGAAGAAATTTTATTTGTACATCCTTAAATGATTTGCTTATCCAGAAACTGCTGTGAAAACTTATTCAAAGTCAAAACTACCTGGATAAGTAAATATATATATTGATATCATTTGCTTTCCAGAAGAACATAGAATGCAACTTGAAATTTTTCCCTTCTAAATTCCAGTTGAAATTTAGAGCTTCTGGTGAAAGGGAAGAAAGCCTGATGGGGTTGAGGAAGCCTGATTCAGATGTGGTTCTGGGATTTAGCAGCTGGAGGGATTTGGCCAAGTTCCTTAATCTGTTGTTTCTCAATGTGGTAACATATTAGAAACATCCAGAAGTTTTAAAAAAAGATTATCCAGGCACCTCCCACCCCCTGACTTGGGTTTAAGTCATTTTGTATGGGACCTAGGCTCTCTTCTTTCAAAAAAACTTCCCTTAATGATTCTAATGGGCTACTAGAGAATCAATAGAATTTGGAAGGTTAAATATCCCACTTTGTGGGAAAAAGTATTCAATTTTTCTGTGTTCTTGGTATATCGTGAGAATCAATGGAACTAATGCATTTAACATTTAAAATACTATAAAATTAACAAGAGTGAGAAAATCTGTCAAAAACCTACCTGTTGATAAGCATTACCATTATTTCAAGTTCAGTATCTAAAATGAGTAAAAGCACTTCAAAATATCTAAAGAGCAAAGGTTTGTTTGTATCATTGTTATTGTTTTGTTATTTAGTTAATTTGTCAGAAAGTACAGGCGTATTTAGTATTTCTCACAGAATAGGTGACATGAACAACTTTTGTGATATTATGAATGTAAGCAGTTATTTTTATTTATTCATGCTTGGAATGAACAGAAAATACTTTACCTTCTTAAAAAATTGGCATTTTTATCTTCATGTAAATATTTCTATAATGAATATTTTGGATTTGTTACACAATGTGTTAATATTATTCAAGACTTATGTGCTGTTATTTTGTTTTTATTAATCTTTAAGCAAGAAGAGCACACATGCCCTATAGGATACTGGGTACATGTTTATTTGAGGAGGTATCTTAGGTCAGATATTTCAGAAACAGAGCCTGGGACAGAGATTGAGATCCATGAGATGTATCAAAAAAGGATAGGAGAATGGGAATTCAGACTGAGGAGGAGATGAAGCTTAGCAAGGATGGACCCTAAGGAGGTCATGGCTTCTGTCTGATTCCACAGGAGGCTCAGAAGCATTGCCACAGAATTTGTGGCAATTTGAGGCAAGGGCCTGGGCTTTTACACCCCTTTGCCAGTCAGATTTCAGTTGAGGACAATACCCTGGAAAAGAGGGGAGCCGTGAACTACAGCATCCAGACTTCCTATAGCTGGAGAAGGACCAAGTGCTGGTCAAAGGGACTTGGGAAAAGCATAAATGGCTTTTGGTTCAGAGGCTATTTCTCCTTCCCAAATTATTACCCTTACCACTTACCATTTCGTGTTAATAGTTTTATTCCTTTGGAGGAGATAAAATAACTTTTGAATGGGTTGCACCTTAGGTTTATATCCTAGTCATCAAGGGAGATGAGATAAATATTTACGGAGCACCTACTGCTGCTCAGTAGCCATGCAGATTGTGATGTGATGATGATCTCCTTGTGTAAAGAATGCTTTCATGTGAAAAATTTGGTAGTCTGAGAGCAAACTATATCTAAGATGTATATTTGAAGAAGAGTAATTTCAAAGGAGATAATACTACAATCTACTTGAGGACAAATACCAAATGTTAATAGTTTTGTGTATCCCCTGTGCAAAATAAAGGTTATTCAGGAAATCTATGCTATACACATGAATAAATAAATGGCACCAGAAAATAAAATGATGACAAAGAAGAGCTCTAAAAAGGAATTTGGTCCATTTACAATTTCCCTGGAGTCAAACCTAACAAATTAAAAAAAAGAAAAAGAACCAAAATGACAGGGATTAGATTTACATTTAACAAAACATAGAACCCCATGTTAAGAAGACTACTGGGGTGGGAATCTAGCTCAGTTGGTAGAGTGCTTGTCTTGCCAGCACAGGCCCTGGGTTCAATCCCCAGCACTGCAAAACAAAACAAAACAAAACAAAACAAAAAAACAACCAAAAAACACACTACTGTTTGGCAAGACTAGTATTTCTCTTTCATTGTAACCATTTTTAAAAATTGAGTCTGATCTTATTCTGAGGCCTTTATCTTAAAAGGTGATTGACTTAATGCAGAACCCTTCAGATTACCAATTCTAACAGTATTCAGTGGAGAGTCTTCCTCTGATAACCAAAGTTAGAGCTTTGTTGATTTGATAATCATAGTGGAAAACATTTGTTCATTTTCTTACAATTTTCTCAGGCAGAATGCCCATCAGATTTTCTTCAGCATTGCAACACATTCCTCTGGCATGGAACATGATTTCATTAAATTACGCTGGAACATTCTTCCAGGGTCATAGGAAACAAACTGCAGGTGTGAGTCAGGGTCCACACACTGCCCTCCTATGCATGGCACCCTCAGGATCAACTCTCCTCAACTGCTGCCTCATCCAAAGCCTCCAGAAAGCCCACCTTTTTCATGTCATCAGCACGTCCCTCTACAAATAAAGATTGCTGTTGTGCATCTGGGAATACTGGTATTTTGATCGTTTTTTTTTTTGTCCTTGAACCTCAGTTCCAGAAAGATCACAAATTTGCAACAATAACTCACCCTCTTATTTCACTTCCTTTTCTCCACCATCTTGCAGCTGTCTGAAAACCATGACCTTCTCCAATGGCCCACTCAACCATTTGAGGTTTGTACAATTTTCCATTCAAAACATTTGCACATGTGCAAGTGTTTTATTAAAATTTAGTAAGATGCCTAGCAGTATACACATCTTGAGTTCAGAATTATAGATATAAATATGCTGGCCTTCATCTAGGAACAAAACCTGTAATAACACAGAGGTCCTGGGAATTTCTCCTTTATGGGTGACAGATTTATTGTCATCCATATATGGTTTCAACACAGCTGCCTTGGGACTCTCCTGAGGAAGCTAGAACTGCTTGGATTGTTGAGGTCTTTATGGAATAGAATAAATTCATTTGGTATTAAACACGTAGTTTGGTATTAAACACATAGTTGGCCTAAGTACTATGCTCTCATCAACTGCTTTTAGACCTTTTCTTTTTGCTGACCCATGAGAGAGATGAATTTGACATGCCAAACACAATCTCACAGGTGAGATATCCAGGGTGAAATCAAGTCCTGGTGTAGTGGCTGTAACTCCAGTTATACTCAATTATATGGTTTAAGTTCATCCCTTTCTTTATTATGGAAGAAAGATACCACAGTGAAAGAGAAGGACTTCAGAAATCTTACCTAGAGGTAAGATTCCATTCCTCTGTATTACCATTAATAAGTCATTTGAAGTGTTGCTCCTTCAACTGCTATAAGTACCATATGACCTGTGATAGGACCTCTAGTGCAGCAGTGCCCTGCACACACACAACAACAGGCCACTTACAATAAGTGGTCAAGAGTTCATTGTTAATTCCTCAACACCACCTTGAGCCATAGTGGGCTATCAGTGGGCATGTCACTGGAGAAGGTTAGAAGAACTGGTTCTACCCATAGAGCCAAAAATAAATCTTTCCAAGTTTCACTTCAACATCAGGAGACTGAATTGAAAGATTTCTAAACCCTCTAAACATAATCTTAAAATCACATAGTCTCATATCTACAATGATGAATTAGTTGCACCTTGGTGATTAGCTAATACAATCCTCTTCTTTTGCACACAGAAAGCCATAGGCCTAAAAAGGTGAGGGTAGTGGGAATGTACATGGTAGTCCTTGGTGGACACAGCCTCCATGTCCAGCACCCAGGCGAGGTTTTGCATGGATTATCTCTAATCCTTTCAATACTTGGGAAGAGTAAGTATTGAAATCTCATTTTACAGTTGAGGGAACAGATTTTAAAAGGTTAAATGACTTGACCAAGGTCCCACACCAAAAAAGAGAACCCATTTGTCAGAGTCACATGTTTTCAAATTCTTCACAGGTTTTGGTGCATCAGAACTAGGATTCTAGTTGGGATTTAACTATTCTAAGCATTCTGAATGTCCCAAACAGGCTATCTGAAATACATCAATATGCAGTTGTAGAATGCAATATCAGTAGTTAACAATGGTGTGAAACATACATGGTTGTGTGAAAAGCAGATAGACAAGTTGATCCTATAAAGTTACATTTGTAAATATATTCAAATGCATCAAAGTGTTCACAGTGGTTGAGTTTAGGAGTTAAGATATAGGATGAAGTTTATTTTTCTTCTTTTTCCCTTTGAGAATTTTAAATCTGAAATAACTTTGACCTTGGAAAAGTTGCTTAATCATATTGAACTTGTTTGTTCATCTTTAAAATGTGAATAAAAAAGGAATCTACCTTATAGTGTAGTGAGGGTTAAGTGACAAAATCTTGTCAAATGCTCAGCCTGTTGCCTAGCTTGTTGTATGCATTAAATAAATGTCAGTCACTGGAAGAAAAGGAACTTCATATGAAAATGAGTTCTATTTTCTCTTTAATTCTTTAATTGCTCTATAATATATGTTTACTTAAAACTCAATTAAATTAAAAATAATGCCTTTGAGAGATTACTATCATTTGAAAGATAATTATAATCACTGGGAGGTCCACCTCCACCAAAGCTGGACTATAGCCTATGTTTATTGAAGCCAAGCTTTTGGGTAGTGTAATATTTGATGCTATATTACTAATATGTGAAAGTTCAGAAGCTCCAGCTAGAGATGAAAGTTTGTGTTGTCTCCCCTGGGATGTAGGTTACTGTTTTAGTGAACTATTTTGCTGCTGTGACTTAAAGACTTGACAAGAGCAATTTTAGAGGAGGAAAAGTTTATTTTGGGGCTCATGGTTTCAGAGATTTCAGTCTATTTCTGGGCATGGAGGGCCGGCTCCTTTCTTTGGGGCTTAGGTGAGGTAGAACATCATGGTGGAAGAGTGTGGTGGAGGAAAGCAGCTCAGGACCTAATCAAGAAGGAGAGAGAGAGAGGAAACAGGAGAGGAAGAGGAGAGGGAGAGGAGAGAAGAGAGTAGAGGGAGACTTCATTAGACAGATACAAAATATATATCCCAAAGGCATGCCTCCAATGATCCACCTCCACCAGCCACATCCTACCTGCCTTCAGTTACCACTCAATTAATCTCCATCAGGGCATTAATGCACTGATTGGGTGAAGGCTCTCATAACCCAATCATTTCACCTCTAAGTGTTCTTGCACTGTCTCACACATGAGCTTTTGGGGGACACCTAATATCCAAACCAGAACAGTTATATTTCAGCATGTCTAGGATACAGGGAAAGCTACCTCTCATGCATCTATTTACCTAAGAGAAAGGATTCTTTTTGGAAAAAAAAAATCCAGAGAATACAGTAAAGACACCCAGGTTTGAATAAAAAGCCGCAAGCAGGTTTGTAGGAGAGGGCTGAGGTGTGCTGACTGTACTTTGGTGAAGCAAATAGATTCAAGAGGTAAGGTCCAGAGCTGGCTTTAGTGCAGGTTGGGGAGAGAGATACATGGGAATTACAGTGTTTGTGAATTAATGAGTCTATGGGCCTGCTGTTCCAAAGCATTTTAGAAAAGAAAATTTACTTTCTTATTAGGTAAATTTCAAAACCAGCTAATGTAACCTTCCGGATCAAGGGGATATTGTTAGAATTCTAGGGAACGTAAATCATCAACCGCTTTCCCTCACTAATCTGCCTAAAAAACAGAGTACTGCACAAAATCCTCTGCTCATGTTTCCATTTTACCCCATGTTATTTCAGGATGAGCACTGACAGATAGTTGAATGACTGCCCTTTGGATGGTGAATGCAGACAGCTGAGCAAAGGACCTGGGAATTCTGAAATACGAATCAGATGACATTCTTATAACTCAATTATCCTGAGTTCTCTAACATTCTTTTATCTGTCAACATTACCGTATTAAAATTTTATTATGCCTGAAATGTTTATTTCTGCAGTCAAAATCACTCCAGGTTGCAATTTTTCCTCCTCTCAAATATATTGCTATTTCACTAGACAGTTGTTTTTATTTTATCATCCATCATGATAAAACCTGGCATAACCTCAAGCTGGAATGTTTACTGTCAATGCATTAGCGTTTCTTACAGTGACACAACCATTCCATCGTGTACGATTCAGAGCCTCAGCAGGCTTGCACTGTGCCTGCCAGCACCCGGAAAGAGGGGATAAAATCACCCGGATGCTCCAACAGCTGTCAAGATTTTCCTCGTTTCAGTAGGAAAAGACTTTCACCATCAACACCACCAGTCTCATCTTGCTTTTCTGAGCAATTCACACTCCTCCAGGTGTGCTGCTGTTGTTAGGAGATGCTGGCCAACATCCTTAGAAGAGAGGTCCCAGTCTTCTTCTCTTCCTAAAGGACCTAATACTTTGCACATCTGTGCTCTGTTTCATTTCTATTTCTAAAAAGAGGAGATGGGTTAATAGCTGTATGGAGAGAAAATTGTTTTCAGAAGGAGACGGGAACAGAGCTGTAAAACCATAATGTCTTCCAGACCAACTTTTTGTCGTTCAGGCAATCATAGCAAAAACTTGGGATTATTCAGACAGAGGACTTCTCTCCCCCTTCTCCTATTCCCCTATAAGAGGATGACTTCTGTTAAAAACATCTTTTCATAACTTGTTTCCCAAGCAAGAAACCCATCTTAATATTTTGAAAAGTAAGTTCTATCAGTTGTCTTGACTCCAGTTTTCCTATCTCTGCTTTTCTTTTTCATCTAGGATAATTGTTGATTCTCAGATCCAATTTTCTTCTCACACCTCAGTTGTCTTCCTATGAATCTATCTAAAAAAAAAAAGCATTGTTAATATCTGGTATCTACTCAACTCTTGGATGCTGTGCCTTAATTGTGTAATTCTCTTTCTACCTTCTTAATTTCTAGAGCATATAGTCATTAAACCTTTATTTTTTTAATTCCTGGGCTTTCTTTCAGTTCCTTTTGTCAAGTACAGTTCCTTTTAATGAACAGGTTTCAGTTCTGCACTGACTTTTGAGGGAAAATACATGCCTGTCATTCAGATCAATGTGTGTCATTCATGTTTGCAAAGTGATTCCTATTTCACTGAATTAGTCACAATCTTCTCGCTTGTTATGTTCTCTATTAATATTCTAAGCTGTTCTTGGACAAGTTTTTTTCCTAAAAGTTTTAGGAAGAAAACTTGTCCAAGAACAAGTGTTAAGCTTTAGCCTTCTATATGGGGTCAGACCCTCATTCTCCAGATGAACCTTCTGTCATAATTTGGGGCACAAAGCTCACAAGGGCAGTTGGTTCTGAAACATAACTTTATTATTGCTAAGAACTAAAAAACTAACCACTTCCAGATTCTTTATTAGACAAATGGGATTGACTCTTCCCCACCGAGGGAAGCTCACTACCATGACCACCATAGAAACCCTGGACATGCAATATCTTCACCTTTCCCTTGGTCTTCTGAAGTGGCATTTGCCCTCTCCTCTCTCATTCTTTTATACATTTCAGCTTACATGAAGACTGTCTTTTATTTTTCATTTTCGTGGATAATGTTACATACATCTTTGGGGGCTATTTTTAGACTACATATATTTGGTGGTAGAGAAAGGACTCTGAATAGAAATTTCAGTTGAAAGACTGTTTTGATTCCTCTATAGAGATAAGTACTCAGGTGTTCCTGATCTATTCAACTCAAAGTCATGGTATATTAAGAAATAACTTTATGGTGAAATTGGCCATCAGAAATAAAATCATTATGGAAATTATCAAGAATACAACCAACAATAAATGTTGGAGAGGATGTAGGGAGAAAGATACACTCATACATTTCTGATGGGATTGCAAATTGGTGCAACCATTATGGAAAGTGATATGGAGATTCTTCAGCAAACATACATTGGAACCCCATTTGACCTAGCTATCCCAAAGGAATTAAAATCAGCATACTACAGGGATGCAGCCACATCAATTTTCAACTCATAATAGCAGCTCAACTCATAATAGCTAAACTATGGAACCAATCTAGATGCCCTTCAACAGTTGAATGATAAAGAAAATGTGATATATATACACAATGAAATATTACTCAACCTTAAAGAAGAAGGATATTATGGCATTTGCCCATAAATGGATGGAGCTGGAGAATATCATGCTAAGCAAAATAAACCAGTCCCCAAAAATCAAAGTCTGAATGTTGTCTCTGATATGCAGATACTAATTCACAATGGAGGGTGCTTGGGTAGAATAGAGTTACTTTGGATTAGGTAGAGAGGAGTGAAAGGAGGGGAGGGGTAGGGGAGTAGGAAGGATAGTAGAACGAATCCCACATTATTACCCTATGTGCATATATGACTTCATGACCAGTGTGATTCTACATCATGTACAACCAGAGAAATTATACTCCATTTATGTATGATGTGTCAAAATGCACCCTACTGTCATGTGTAACTATCTAGAACAAATAAAAAAAGGAAAGAAAATCTGCCACAGAAAGGTTTTAGATCCACAAGATATGTGAGTATTCTACATTTTTAATTTGGGGATGAGGAAACCAGATGCAGAGGGCTTGCATACAGCATCCCAGTGAACATTTCCCATTCAGGTTTACTGACATCTCATTTATTCAGTGTTCATTTGCTTACCATCAGACCATTTTCCAAATACTTATGCATTCTCTACTTCCTGCCCATTTTATTCATTTTCAAGGAAACTTCACTGACTTCTTAAAGTATTAAATTTTTGTTCCTTCAATGCCTGTCTAAACATCACAAACACAAATCACTATCTGATGTAGTAATACTATTTAGTATGGGTTTTCTTTTTTAGTCACAGCAATATGATAAGGTTCTGGGCTGTTGTTTCTTTTGCTCTTTGTCTTCCTGAAATAACTTTTCTCAAATTTCCATAATAGAACCCACTTATCATTCTTCCCTCCCTTTTGCTCATACTGTTTAGTTTGCTTGCTACTTCTAATTTCCTGTAGGTGGAGAAACACTCAGGCAAATACTGTATGTTAAATAATATTTACCAGGTCTCAGTGTGTGATCAG
Organism: Glaucomys volans; assembly: GCA_020662805.1. NCBI lineage: Eukaryota > Metazoa > Chordata > Mammalia > Rodentia > Sciuridae > Glaucomys > Glaucomys volans. The sequence goes on from JAJEJO010002431.1 coordinate 38,560, forward strand.
GAACGAAATACAAGCTTTCCTGCTGGAGTGGCCCTAGTCTGTTGATTTTTGAAATCCAGTAATGTCCCAAGCTTTCCAGGAAAGAGCAGAATAGGGCATGCCTCTCTCCTGAGTGGGCAGTGGGCAGATGCTAGTGTTCTCCAGGAGCACCGGATGGAAGAGGGTCTCCTATTCAAGCACTTTGAAAGAATCCTCCCAACACCAGTGTCCAACTCACAGGCCCATGAGGAAACTGGAATGCCTCTCACTCCCCAAAACATACTTCCACTTACAGTTTTTGGACTACCTGGTAGCAGTTCTGTGACTGCTCCATTTAGAATAGAATGAGCAGGGTATACCCGTTTGAGAGCTGTGGTGTGAGGCATGTTCAGAACTCCTGTGCCCTTGATTTGGCAGATGAAAGAAGCATTTGTCAGGACTGCTGGCTTCCCAGCTCTTCCTTCTATGGACAGGTAAATAGAAATATTAGAGAATGGCTGACAGAACAGAAGCACCCTTGGGCAGATCATTTATTGTGAGTAATGAACTCTAGTCTTTCTAAATGTCAGGGTTCCCCAAATAGATTGAATCAGAGTGAATGCTTTGGATGATATTTTCCACATACTAGTTCCTCACCTTGGAAATAAACATGTATTATGCTTATTTATATTTTTAGACAGTGATTATTAAGCAAAATCACAAGAAGTTGTGAACCACAGTGAATCCAGGCATGACTGACTATTAGCAGAAATTCCAAATGTTCAAAATAGCAACAGCACGGTCAGAGTCATCCTATCTCTGTGAATTTCAACCACCGCAGAGAACTGATTCTAGGAAACATATTTCTTTTTCTCCTGAGCTCTATGAATCAGTGTATGCAAGTGTTCCTGTTCTGTCTTTATGCAGATATTAAAATGTAATTTCAAAATGGAGTGTCACATTATTTTTGATATTAGTTTTTCTAAAAGAGAATCATTGTTTTTAATATTTTCTCCTTTGTATAAAATGTTTAGGTTGCTAACTGAAATTGTATACTATGAAGGTCATTAATTACTCAAAATCGCTCCTTTTTAAATTTCATCTGGTATTTTTGTCTATTTGGTATTTAATTTATTAGAGTTCATATATCTGCTCTAACACTTTTGCTACCACTGTACTTAGTCACTTGGTTGTTTTGTTTTAATGTCATTGATTGTATCTTTGATGTCTGAATAGAAGGTAGACTAAGAAGGTAAAGCTCAGGCCTACTCTACCTGTTCATCAATACGATTGATGGGTGAGAGTGAGCTAATGTCATAGTTTTTTTATTTGTATCATTTATAAATAAGATCTGCTCCTTGATTAAATAAAACTGTTTAAACCATGATCCTTTACCATGCTTCCTTGTGTATTACCATTCATACACCCACAGATTTTGTTTTAGATGAGAGTGTCCTTATCTATATTAAACATTTTTAAATACATGCTGTATAGACAATAACCCTCCTTATCTAATTTTGCATTCCAGTGTTTGAAGTACCCAGTCAACTGCAGTTTGAGAATATTAAATGAAATATTCTAGAAATAAACAATTAATAGGTTGTAAATTGTATATCTTTCTGAGTAGTATGATGAAATTTTACACCATTTTTCTCTGTCCTGCCCAGGACATAAATCATCCCTTTGTCCAGTGTATCCATGCTGTATATGCTGTCCACCTGTTAGTCATGCAGTAGTCCTCAGAAGTTATCTGATCAATTGTCATGGCAGTAGAGTGATTGTGTTCAGATAACACTTGTTTTACTTAATAATGGTCCCAAAAAATGCAAGAGTGGGGATGCTGGCAATTTTATTTTAATATTTTGCTATTATTATTCCATTTTGCCATTCATTATTCCTGTTAATCTTCTATGCCTAATTTATGAATTAAACTTTATTATAGATATGTATGTATAAGAAACCCTAAGAAACTAGGGTTCAGTACTATCTTCAGTTTCAGTCATGCATTGTGAGTCTTAGAACATACCCCTGCAAAGAAGGAGGGACTATTGTATTAAGTAGTGATATTTAAAGTATTCAGGCTATGACAATCCCCAGTCATGTCATACACAAACAACAGAGAATTCCAGTACCATCATTTTAGGAAAAAAATCAATAACCTTAGGAGTTTCAATAAATTATGACTCTTTTTCTGACACAAACATGCAGAAGGCAGAAGAATGATGTGTTGTGCATACTCTCCCCCCTAGGTTGTGCTCACTGAGAGTCATGTTGGTGTCAGAAGTAAGAGCAGAGACGGAATGAACACAAAGGAAGTGAAGACAAGGACATATGAGAATAATTTTCTATCATTAACTAGAAAAATTCTTAGGCCACTGTCAGAAACTAACCTGGGGCTAGTCTCTAGGAAACTATGAGCACCTTAGAAAATAGGAAAATGACTAGATTTTCCTTTCAAAACATATTAGTCATCACTAAGTTTGTACTCAGTTAAGATCACACAAAAGGAATTACTTCACTCTACCATATGATGCTGTTTACTCCCCTGCCTTTTGACTCTCTCCTTGCTTCTCATTACTCAACTTTGGTGCTCTGGCTTTGCCAAATTCCAGCAGTTGACTTGCTCCAGTGTTACTCAAGCTCTGTCTTGGCTCTCCTGAGTGATTCTGTGCTGTTGGTTCACTCATCCCTGCTTCCCCACCATTTGACCTCTTGGCTGAGGACTCCTGAACTCTGAACCTTATTCTCTTCCAAATGATTTCTTTCTCAAAGAGGGAAGGAATTTTCTTAATTCCCTGAGAGAAAATAAATGTTTAACTATGTCTCTCTCTCCTGTTTTCTTCCTTTTGAAGGTTCATGAGCTAAACAGTCAGTGACCTATTCCTCCCTGCAATTCTATGCTTCCATGTTTTTGAGCACCCTGTCAAATATAGGAAGCAGTGACTTTTTAGGTCCCACGTATTTCATGGAGTGTCATAAGAATTGCATACCCCTCTCTTCTATTCAAAGTCTCTAATAGATGTATGCATGACATCAGTCATCTAACAAATTAATATTAGTCAGTGATGCATGCATAACTGTGTGTATGCATGATTGTGTGCTTACAGGACAAATATGTCAATGTTGCTGACTTTAAGAAGCTTACTGTAGTCTTGTTGAGACAAAAGTTCAATTCGTGTAAATAAATTGGCTTTCTTGTAAAAAAAAAAAAAAGAAAGAAAGAAAGAAAGAAAGTGTTCCACTCCAGTGCACAAGGAAAGAAAAGCTCCCAAGAGAAGGAGCTCTGATGGAGGGATTATGATTCAATCAGACTCTGACATTTTCTAGTTGAGGCTGTCTTGTGTTTTGTTACTCCACTTTATTCTGTGTCATGTTCCCACTTTTTCCAGGGCAAGCAGAGAAGAAAAATCTATTTTTGTGTTCATGTTAGCATAGTGGAGACAGATTTGATTTCTCAAAATTGTTATTGAATAGTATGTAAAATAAAATGTTAATAAACAAAAAAATCACATCTTATTGCCAGTGGTGGTGGTCCTAGAGAGGAGGAGTGAGCAAAGAGTTTTGCAGAATGGTAATAGGGCTTGTAAGTTATGAATGACACATCAGAGATCAAAGACAATTCTCACTCTGTTCTTGTGGGCCCCAGGAAAAAAGTAAAAATTTCCAATTCAAACAATACTCGAAAAAGGAAAAGTTATATGATGTGCATTAAAATATCCACTCACTGGAACAAACTTGTCCAGAGAGACTTGTTTAGGTTGGGAAACTTTTGCATCTAGCTTTAGTGGTTGTTCTCTCTCATTCCCTATCTGTCTTTGGCCAAGTAGAACCCATCAGTAGTGTGAACAATATTCTCCATTGAAGAAGAGAAGACAACAAATAAAATCAAGTCTTTTCTTCTTTTAACCCTTTTCGGCAAGTCCCAGAAACAAATGAAATTTCATTTCTAATTTCTATTCAGAAGCTCTTTTCTACTTTCAAAACTGATCTTTATACAGTGAATATTAAATAAAACAATATCACTTCCTGGAGTAAGTTTTCAGTCCTACCTCTCCAAATAATTTTTTAAAAAACACAACCAAGTCTGGAATTCTCCACAAAATATGAACTATACAATTTATTTTCAACAAAATTGTTTTGGCTTTTAATTGTTCTTTTTTATTGGTTCTTTTTGAATATACATGACAATATAGTGTATGTTGACATATTATACTTACATGGAATATAACTTCCCATTCTTGTGGTTGAACATGATGTCAGTTACACTGGTTATGTATTCATATAAGAACAGAGAAAAGTAATGTCTAATTCATTCTATTGTCTTACCCATTTCCATCCCACTTCTCTTCATTTCATTCACCTTTGTATCATCCAAAGAACTTCTATTCTTCCCTCCCCACCTTATCGTGTGTTAGTACCCACATATCAGAGAGAACATTTGGCCTTTGTTTTTGGGGGATTGGCTTATTTCACTTAGCACGATAGTCTCTAGTTTCATCCATTTACTGGCAAATGCCATAATTTCATTCTTCTTTATGACTGAGTAATATTCCTTTGTATATATATGACACATTTTCTTTCTTCATTCATCTGTTGAAAGGCAACTAGGTTGGTTCCATAGCTTAGCTATTGTTAAATGAGCTGCTAAAAACATTGATGTGGTTGCATTACTATAGTGTGCTGATTTTAAGTTCTTTAGGTATAAACCAAGGATATTTGAGATAGCTGGGTCAAATGGTGATTCCATTCCAAGTTTTCTGAGGAATATCCACACAGCTTTCCAGAGCTGTTGCACCAATTTGCAGTCCCACCAGCAATGAATGAGCATACATTTTCCCCCACATCCTTATCAACACTTATTGTTACTTGTATTCCTGATAATTGTCATTCTGACTGGAGTGAGATGAAATCTCAGTGTAGTTTTAATTTGCTTTTTTCTATTTGCTAGGGTGTTGAACATTATTTCATATATTTGTTGATGATTCATATTTCTTCTTCTGTGAAGTGCCTGTTCAGTTCCTTTGCATATTTATTAACTGGGTTATTCGTTTTTTTGGTGGTAAATTTTTTGAGTTCTTTATATTTCCTGGAGATTAATGCTCTATTTGAGGTGCAGGTGGTAAAGATTTTCTCCCATTTTGTAGGCTCTCTCTTTATTTTCTTGATTATTTGCTTTGCTGTGCAGAAAAAATTTATTGATTCTTGATTTTACTCCTGCGCTTTCAGTCCTGCAAGGTATTATCTCTGTTTTTTGGTATTTCCTGAGAGTTTCTTTGTGGCCTAAGATACAGTCTATTTTAGAAAAGGACCCATGTGCTGCTGAAAAGAATATTCGGTCATTGATGGATGAAATATTCTGTGTATGTCTTTTAAGTCTAAATTATTAATTGTTTTTTTAATTCTATAGATTATTTTTTGTTTGGAGGATCTATCCAGTGATGAGAAAGGCATGTTAAAGTCACCCAGTATTATTGTGTTGTGGTCAATTTGATTCTTGAAATTGAGAAGGGTATGTTTTATGTATGTAGTTGCTCCATTGTTTGGGGTATAATTATTCAGTGTTGTTGTGTCATGTGGATGTATAATTCCCTTAAGCAGAATGAAATGACCTTTTTTGTCCCTTCTGATTAACTTTGGCTGAAGTCCACTGTATGTGATGTGAGGCTAGAAACCCCTGTTGTTTATGAGATCCATATGAATGATATATTTTTTTCGATCCTTTTATTTTTAGTCTTTGGATGTCTTTGCCTATGAGGTGAGTCTCATGGAGACAACATATTGTTCGGACTTGTTTTTTAATCCAATCTGCTAGTCTTTGTATTGATGTGTTAGGCTAGTTGTACTAAATGTTTTTATTAGAAATGATTTTTATTCCCTGTCATTTTCATTTATTTCTATTGTTGCAAAATGTATTTTTAATTTTATTTACTTTTATATGGTGCTGAGGATCAAACCCACTGCCTCACATGTGCTACACAAACACTCTACCACTGAGCTACAACCCCAACCCTATTTCTGGTTTTTAATTTGTATTAGTTTCTCCTTTGATTGACTATTCTTCTAGTATAGTTCCTCCCTTTGCTGGTTTTCACCTTCATTTTTCATTTCTTCTTCATGAAATATCTTATTGAATATGTTTTGTGGTGCAGGCTTTCTAGTTTTGTGAATTTTTTAACTTTTGTTTATCATGGAAGGTTTTTGTGTCATCATCAATTCTGAAGCTTAATTTTGCTGGATATTTTATTCTTGGCTGGCATCCATTTTCTTTCAGAGCTTGATATATATTATTCCAAGACCTCTTCATTTTAAGGATCTGGGTTAAGAAATCAGCTGAGATCCGGATCGGGCAGTCTTTAAAGTTCTCCTTATTCTGTATGTTGGGCAATTTCATAGTAATGTGCATTGGTGTGGGTCTGTTGTAATTTTGTGTATTTGGGATGCTGTAAGCCTCCTGTATTTGGTTTTCCTTTTCATTCTTCAGGGTTGGGAAATTTTCTGATATTATTGCATTGAAAAGATTGTGCAGTTCTTTGATTTGTATATCCAAGCCTTCATCTATCCCAATAAATCTTAAATTTGGTCTTTTTGAGTTATCCCATATTTTTTGAAAGTTCTGATCATGGTATCTTAACATCTTTTCCCATGGTCATTTTTATTTTCAGGATTATATATTTTGTTTTCATTGCCTGAACTCTCTGTCTTCCAAGTGATCTAATCTATTGGTGATGCTTTCCATTGAATTTTTAATTTGGTTTATTTCTTCCTTCATTTCAAGGAGTTTTGCTTGATTTTGATTTTTCTTCCTCTTTATTGAAGTGATCTTTCACTTCCTGTATTTTCTCTCTGTTTTTGCTCCTTGCATTGTACTTCACCTTACAGATCAGTTTAACTATGGTCATTCTAAATTCCTTCTGTGACATTTTTTCAATGTGGCATCAAATGATTCTGTTATTAAAGTATCTTGGTTTGTTTGGGGTGATGTTCCCTGGCTTTTTCATGTTGTTAGTGTGTCTACCCATATAACGGAATGCATGGTGTCCCTGAAGGTTTCCAGTATGTCTCTGTTTAGAGGGAGACAAATAATGTTAGAGGGATAACAACCAATGCAAAAAATATGCAGCATTAAACCAAATAATTCTTGCTATGCTGTCTACAATGTTAATTGTCACAATAAACAGAAATGATATGATCAGTTATTGCCTACAATAAAAACATTAAGTTTGCAAAAAGTTAACAATTTCAAATGGTGGGCAGGGAAAGGACAGATGTGATGTAGGATGTGATGATTATGAGGGACGAGGAGAGAAGAGAGAAATAAAAAATTAAAAGAAGAGTAAAAGAATAATAGAGATTGTCTTGCTGAGAAGCTGCCTATCTGTTTTCTACCATGATCAGAAAATATCTCAGTCATAGCAGTCCTCTGTTCCCAGGGACTCAATCTCTGGACACCTGTTTCTGGACTCACATTGAGAGTTGCAGAGCAAAGGTGAGAGCAAAAATTGTCCCTTTCTCAGGGCATTTTCCCTATGGCCAGGGCTGGGCATCTATTCTGGCTAATTCCTCACTCCTACAAATCTTCATAGTCTGCAGTGCTTGACCCTTATTGGTCTTTGCACAGCATGTATCTAGCTGCTAAGTCAACTTGCAAGGATCTCCTGGGTGCTTACTATTGCATAGACTTTGAGTCAACTGAAACTTTCTGTCCCTGGAACTTTGCCCACTTGAATTTGGACTTACTTGCTGCCCACCTTTCCTATTTTCACAGACACTGTTTCCTGGTCCTAAAATTTGAGTCTTTGATCTACTTTCTCTCACAAGTATAGGAGGTGAGTTGCTTTTCAGATGACAAAACTACAATGTCTACATCTTCTCTGAGCATACCCTTGTAAAATCCAGGATCCCCTTGGGTCATAGTTGTCTTGCTTCAGTTTTCTCTGTGGTTCTTTATCAGATTCACCATGTGGCTTTCAGTCTTCATATGCTTATTTCAAAAATCTTGAAATAATCTTTATTCTAGTATGAAAAAACTGATGGAGATTCAAGAAGTCATTACTGTTTGGGTCATTGCTGGTAATGAGGAGTAGCACTTGGGTTTCTGAAGAACTGGAAACAATGTATAGAGCAGTTGGTGTCCAAGACAACTGGACTTGAACTTGGGGAAAAGTTGATATTGAGGCCCACTTGTAAGTTAGACTTGAAGAATCTGGAAAAGAACATGGACCAGAGGAAAAAGCATTGTGACAGTCAAATTCTCCTCCTAACATCTCTGAACTTTTTCTTCCAGACTTCATATTGTTGGTAAAAGTACCAAGTGAGACAATACATACAAGAATCTAGCATAAAACCTAGACAGAGTAAGTCCTCAGTAAATGTTAGTGGCCCTTGCCTTGTTTAATCAGACCCAGATTCTGTAAGCTGCCACTGTTGGACGTACAAACTTGATTGCCTCAGTCTGTTCAACACCTCAGGGTTTTAGAAAGAAGGAAAAAGTCTTAGAATGAAGATAAAACTCTCAGCTTGGCCACAGCATCTGATTTGACTCACAAGGTACATACATATTCACAAGGGCATTTCCTCTTATTCCCTGTGCACCTGTAATTCTTTAAGACAACAATTTTGCCTTTCAGTGTTGCCTCTATTGACTGTTTTTAAGATTAGAGTTGAAAGGAGATTTTCTGGGTGGAAGGTAACAGAAGGTTGCATAAGAACTGGGCAAAGTATTAGACATTTTATCAACTCCTCAGTGCTGGGTGGGTAAGGATAAATGTCATCAAAAGAAGGTGGTCATGCCATCTCAAATGGAGGGAATCTGTCTGAGCCCACAAAATGCATTGCTTACTTGGGTGCAGATTGGACTCTTCGTGCTTCAGTTTTCATGTGACTTATGGGTGGCAGTGGCAGATGTGCATAGAGCACGGGTTCATGGATTTCAGGAGAATGACAGTCCAAGTCTCTGTGTTGCTTTATTTATCATTCCTTTGTCTCCATCCTTTCTCACCAGATCTCCTTCATCTGCTCTATCTCTCCACATTGGAGAATTATCTCTGAATCACAATGATTTCTCCCAAGTCTCTTGTTATTTATACCAGTTTTTCTATTACTCTGAGTCACAGGCTTTTAAACCTACTATTTGGTAGGGATTTTGTGGTTTTCCCTGTACCATCCCTGGTCAGAGGCCTAATTTAAAGGCACAGGGGAGAGAAACAGAAAAGAAAAATATCATTTAGTATTTCAAGGACAGCATCCCATCACCTAAGTAAATTCCATCCCAAAGAAGTATCCTGGGACCTATTCACCATGTGAACAATATTTATATGAGAAAAGTATTCATCATTTCAATCAAGGGTATCAGGAATGTATTTCCTACCAGTGAAAGTTTGCTACCAGGGTAGATCAGTTCCATCATTCTACTCACATGACAATTAAGGGGTTGAACTGTGGCCTCCACCAGCTGTTAGCTGGGAAGAGCAGGATGTGCTGCCACCTGGGGCAATATAACCTGCAAGGATACTGCTCCATTCTAGGCTGGCTGCCTACCAGTTTTCCTGCTCACTCTTGAGTTCTCTTTTTTCTTATTACCACCTGAAGTTTTTCCCTTTTATCAGGGATTTGTCTCCTCCCCTGTTGACTGCGACAAAACAAAGTCTTTGCAACTTTGGGCTTTGTTTTTGGACTTCAAAGTTAGTGTGTGTGTGTGTGTGTTCATATAATCTGTGATCTAGTCCAAAATGAGTGACTCATCTTTGAAATTACACAATTGGGTGAGGAGTTACTACATCCTCTCCCATCACTCCTGCCAGGATTTAGGCACATAACCATCTGTACTGAGACTCACCTCAATTTAGGAGACAGTAACATTAGTTTTTATGAGAAAAGTTATTTTCCTAGGCATCTTGTCCCAGAATGCATTCCAGCCTAAAGGCAGAGACTCTGAGAGGAACACAAGAAGGAGAAGAGGAGATAAGACAGTTCTGTGTGAGAGACAACTGCCATTCCTTTTCCTCTGTATCCTCTGCAACCCTAACCTTTCTTTGAAAAACCAATCCCAGGTTGTTCTTGGACAGATGTGTAAAACAAGAGTGGTGAAGCAAAGATAAAAAATGAAAGTAAATGAATTCTAGAGGTAGGATAGGAAATTCAATAGGCCATTTGTTTAGACAGACATTTAAATTAAAAAGTTACCTGGAAGACAAGGGAGTATTTTGCTTTCTCAAATCAGATAGAACTGACACCTGACTGCATTTGCAAACTTCCCAAGGAATGCCTTCCTGATGTTTGTGTTTGAAAACCCTGTTTTTCCAATATTTTTCCATTTCCCTATTTTTCCATTATTACAAATGTTCATATTGACTGCATTGCCCACCTTAGTCTTTATATCATCGGTGCTGTTTTGGTAATTGACTCATAAAGGTCAAGTTCTCAGAGAGCATTAAGAGAGAGAATGAGATGGATACTTTCTCTAGGTTGAGATAGTGGGGGACTTTGTAGAAGACGTCCTAAGGCTGAATTGTATGAATAATATGAGCCCCATTTAAATTTGTTCCATATGTCAGGCACTGTGCTTTTGAATTCACATACAGTCTTAAATTTTTTGTTCAAAAAAGTCCTATGAGATACCATCATGGCACCAATGACTAGCTGCAGAGGGCACGCTAGCGTAATAAATGGGAGACAGGATCCAATACATGACAAGCAAATCTGTGATAGGGAGACTACTGATTAATAAAGAATAAGCAAGACTAAATCCATTATTAGAGTATATGTGAATCATACATAGAATAGAATATACATGCAGATACATTTATGTGTATTTGTGTGTGTGTGTGTGTGTGTGGTCATGCATCCTTTAATAATGGGGACACATTCTGACTTGGTCCTTGTGCTCACATCATAGAGTTTACTTATACAAACTTCAATGGATGAATTAGGCTACTACACAGCTAGCCTATGTGGTATATGTGATCCATATGTGTGGTTGTATATGTGGTCTATCTTTGGCCTATAAATTGTTATGTGACATGTGATTGTGGGTATGTGTATCAGACAGCAAGTGAAGAATGAACTATTGAAGAAACTAGTACAAAAAACTAACAAAATTTAAGGACAAAAGACAAGTTTCCAGGGCCAATTCATGTTTATTTATTTTTTATTTTTATTTTTAGAATAGGAGGATAGGCTTGCTGTAAGGAGTTTCTAGAAAGTCAGTTTGCATTCCTGACACTTTGCTATGATTTATGCAAACCTCTTGTCTTCACCTTTTACCAGACAGGATGAAACTCTTAGGAAGATTTTGGTAGGTGCATTTCCTAGGTCTCATAATGTTCATGGCAATATCTAGATTATTTTGTACATTGGAGTATGAGAGTTGAGTACTTCGGTTTTTAAGCAATCTTTATTATATCCAAAGATCTCAAATGCCTGACATCTATGAATATATTATACAATGTTTGAACCTCTGGACTGAAAATATGCAAACATCATTGTATGTGCTGCTGAAGTTACAGCTCTTGGCTGCTGTGATACCAAGGTGGTGGTCAGGCAAGAGGAAGTTGAACTCCTCTCAGAATATGTAAATACTGAAGGTTGTTAAGGAAAGACTCATTAATGAAAACAGGAATTACTCAATTTTGATAATGCAATTTGTTCAGTATCACTATAGAAATTTAAAAAATAGAAATAGGTTTAAATTTCTAAATTTTATTAAATTCAAACAAGGTTAGAATAAGGTTGCAGCATAGCTTATTTTTTTAGCATTGTTAAAATAAAGATCAAGTTAATTAAAAAAGAATTATAGTAGAGTCATCTAGATAGACTCATGACAGTCATTTTAATAGGTTCCATTAATGGTAATAAAAACAATCAAACTATTTTGAAACAAGTGCAATCGTTTTTAGAAGGAATTTTTATGCACATTTCTCTATTGACCCCACTGGTAAAGTGCATAGCAGATATTTAGACCGTAGGCTCTAGAAATTGCTTTGACCCTGTTGGCTTTGCAGTGAATTTTTCAAAGAACTAGCACTGTGTGTGCTATTGGATCAGAGTAACTGCAGTCAGCATGTACTGTCCTGGGGCATTTGTCCACCTTCCATGCACAATGGTAACTCTGAAGAAGAGGGACAGTCTGAGACAGAGGTCCACAGTCTTTCCACAGTCCTTTCCCAACTCTTGAGACCTTTTTCAATGTCAAAATGTTTTAAAATTTCCTTCACATGTAAGTGGTTATGTTTTCAGTATTCTATTGGCTAACAAAGTTATGATGGCATGAAATTTCTGTGCATTCAGTGGTAATTTGCATGTTATTAGACACCATTTCTATGTATGGATTGGCAATGTTAGAAAAATTTTTTGCTGCAACCTGTGATGTTTTAATTCTCAAAGTTGTGTTGTCTTTTTCCCCAGGATAGTGCCCACGATGTCAGAATCTAAAGGGGAAAAGCCTAGGTCCCCATGCCAGCTCCTTCCTGAGAGGTCCCTCTGGGCGGGTAATTGGGAGATACACAAGTGGGTACTCTGTGTAGATCTCAACACATCCAGGTCTTCTTGTTCTTGTCATGCAAACATTTCTTATAATTTATCACAAACTTCCATCTTATGTATTTGTCTTTTAAATGGAACACAGTAAAATTAAAGGAATAATGAAGCTGGGTATATATTATTTCCCCCAAATTTTGAAAATTGAGCTTTGTGTAATAAATAATTCAAAGACTCCTCATCTGGTAAATAAATCTCAGTGAACTCAGGAATAACCAAGGGTGTTAGCAAACGTCACTCAATGTGGATCATGTACTAATCTTTTTATTTCAGTCTTTAAAATAAATAATTCATTTTTTTTATTTTAAAGCTTCATGACTGTTCAAAAAATACACAAAGTTCTGATGACTGTATCTGAGTTAACTTATCTAAACTCATTAGAAGCACAATGAGGAATTGCTGAATAAATGTGTTCCAGTGTCCTAGGTTGTTAGGAAGCGTGTATTTATTGATTATTAGTTTATATTGAAGCAAGTGTGCTTCACTTTGGAAAGGTCTATTTTTAGTGGCAGATTCTTGTAGCTATTAAATAAAAAATTCAACCATAGGCCACTAATTTTATTTTCGAAGAATACAAATGTAGTATTTGTACTATTTTAATGATTTTGTCCATATAGATTATATACACTGGTGTATTTTAGAAATATAACCAGTTATTAAAAAGTTAACATGAATATGATATGGGTCAATTAATAATATATTCATATTCATAGTGTTGAATTTTTGGCCTATTGGACTTATTTTGTAAGCAAAATAGTATCTGAATATGATAACTTACTAGAAGAAACTGTTTAGGCAAGGATAAATTTAGACAAGCATGTTGCTTTGGACTTGATATTTTCATTAATAAAATTAACTTTCCATAATCTCTTCTTTGAATTTAAATATTAACACAAATCTATAGTCTCAAGAATTCTAAATATCTTTTTGTGTAATATTAAGAATTTAAGTAATCTTTTGTTTCTAAATACATTTTAAAAAATTCAAAGGGTTTTGGATTTTTTTAAAATCAGAAGGAATTAATGCCATTTTTATACACAGTAAGGCACTTAATCTTAAATGTTTATCTTATAAAAATAATTGTATAAAGGCCTAATGTAATTGACATTTTTACAGTGATCCCCCCAAAGCAAAAGGAAGGTCAGAAAAAATTGTAATCACTGCTGAATAATTTTTAAGCCTACAAAATACATTTGTTTAAACTTTGTCACTTTTTGGTTTTCATGTATAGGAAACTTCAACCTGAATGTGTACAGTTTTAGAATTTCATAAGTAACAAAAGCTAGAGGTAAAAATAGAAAGTTTTCCTGCACATACTAGAAGAAAATGTAGGCCCAACACTCCAACATACTGGCTGAGGAACCGACTTCCTTAACAAGACTCCTAAAGCCCAAGAAGTAAAGTCTATAATCAATAAATGGGCTGGTATCAAACTAAAACACTTCTTCATAGCAAAGGAAACAATCAAAAGCATGAAGAGAGAGCCTTCATGCTCTGTCTTTGGAGAAAAAGAAGAAAAATCTTTGCTACCTGCACCTCAGATTGAGCATCCATTTCCAGGACATATAAAGAACTCAAAAAATCAAATAACCCAATCAAGAAATGAACAAAGGAACTGAACAGACACTTCACAGAAGAAATATGATATATTCCATGCTTGTATAATCATATCAAAAAATATATGAAATAATGTTCAACAACTCTAGCAATTAGAGAAATGCAAATTAAAACTATACTGAGATTTCATCTCACTCCAGTCAGAATGGCAATTATCAAGAATACAAGTAACAATAAATATTGGTGAGGATGTGAGGAAAAAAGTACATTCAAACCTTGCTGGTGGCACTGCAAATTGGTGCAATCACTCTGGAAAGCAGTCGAGATTCCTCAGAAAACTTGGTATGGAACTATCATTTGACCCAGTTATCCCATTCCTCAGTATTCATCCAAAGGATTTAAAATCAGCCAACTGTAGTGACGCAGTCACATCAATGTTTATAGCAGCTTAATTGACAGGGCTAAGCTATGGAACCCAACCTAGGTACCCTTCAAAAGATGAATGGATAAAGAAAATGTAGTATGTATACGCAATAGACTATTAGTCACTAAAGAATGACATTATGACATTTGCCAGCAAATACATGGATCTGGAGACTATCATGCTAAGTGAAATAACCCAGTCCCAAAAGCCAAGGGTCAAATGTTTTCTCAGATATGTGGAAGCTAACCCACAATAAGGTGGAAGGGTGAGAAGAATATAAATTCAGTAGATTAGACATTGGGATAGGAAGGAAGGGAGGGAGGATAGGAAAAGGAAAGAGAGTGGAATGAATCTAACATAATTTTCTCATGTACATATATGAAAACAACACAGTGAATCCCACCATCATGAATAGGACCCTAACTAGAATAAGATATAGTCCATGCTTGTATAATGATTTCAAAAGGGATTCTGCTCTCAGGTGTAATAAAAAGAACCCATAGAAAATTACGTTGCTTTAGGGATATTTATATAATTTTCTAAATTAATAGTTAATTTCAATGGTTTTAATCATTGCTCCATTATATTTATGCAGATTAGACAGAAAGGAGAAACATCTAACTTTTATACAGATCTAAAGATAATTTTTATAACTTCATGTCACAGTGGATTTTCTGACACGTATCAGAGGTGCTAAATTCTCTTAAAAAGAAAGTATCATCCTTCTGGGAGTGTATATTCCTGTTGACTAACAAATGATCTTCATTTAAACAGAAGACATGATCTCGATATGATTTAATAATTTTATTATTAGTTTGTTTCCAGTTTTTTAAAAAAATTTTAAATGCAAATATTTTTATATAAAAGTGTAACTGATATTTATATGTTGATTTTCTGTTCTGTAATTTTATTGAGATTGCTTATAAATTCTAGCAGTTTTTTGATGAAGTTTCTGGCTATCTGTATTTGTGTTTTGTTGAAAACTTAGAAATAATTATTAAACAAAAACAATTTTACGACAGGTAATTGTTTGCTTTGGAGGCTCAGAAAATGATACCCCAGAGCATGGCACTTCATCTTTCTGTTTTGGAGATGGTCATAAAGTCTCTGATTTTTACAAGTTCAATAGCAGGTCATAATTCATTCCAGAGGGATCCTGCCCTATATCTAGGAGAAAGAAATGCTACAATGGAGAGGCCCAGAGGCCTTGCTAGGTGTTCCCCACTCAGCCTATTTCCATTAATTTGTATCCTTTAGGCCAATCACAGTCCTACGCGGCTGTCATTCTTCATCTAATCTAAGCATAAAAATAATTTTCTCAGGATATTCGGGTCATCTTACTGAAGGGTTCTGGACCATGTAAAACTGTGATTGAATACATTTGTTATGCTAAAAAAATATCTGTTGCTGTATTAGGCATTTTTAGTGTAGTATTCCACCAGAAAATAGGTAAATGTTTGTAAACTGATTACCAAAGCTTTGATACTATCATTACATTCCTATAATTATTTATAAATCATGTTTTTTCTATTCATAGCTCAAAATGAGAGATTCTGTGCAATGTATGCTAAGAAAACCCATATGGGAATTTCTCACATTAATCATGCCTATTGTCTTCAGCAGTACAGCATGTGTTGAAAATTTAAAGAACAAATGAACAAAAATGTAAAATATATCAAAATAGATTTATGTACTGGTTAAAGTTTAGGACTGGGTATGTCTCAAAAAACAATAGGCCATTATCCAATGAAAAGTAAGTCTTTTGTCTGTGAAGATGATGCTAGTAACTTTTAGAAACTAGATATTAGCCAAAAATAAATGTCCATGTTGTGCCATCCTCTCAGCATTTCTTTAGAGGGAGGGATTTAGACCACTTTAATTCACCCTTTCTTAGCAACTGATAGTCAGTTTCTTCAAAGTACAGGTAATATCTGAATTGGCGTTGCATTGGCACAGAGCCTTGGCTTTAGGCCACATTAAGCCCTCTTTGCCTGTGTAAAGGAACTAACCAAGTACATGGCAACCAGCTACTTCTTGGATTTTCTCATTTTCACACTACTCTTCTTTTCATAAAAGTGCCATTATAGGCTTAACTAATTCCCCTCTATACTCTCAATCCCTTGTGGTAGTACTTGAGTATCTACAATAGTGTATAGGAACTGAAGCAAGGATTGGGCAAAATTTACATTAATTATGAATGTTTATTTGCTGGTTAAGTCCAGCCTTTAGACTTCAGGCTCTGAGTCTCCAACCAGGAGGCTTGAAAAAAATCCCCATCCCACTAAGCCTCCCACTCAACAATTCCCGTGTACTGAGAAGATTTTGTCCTCACCTTAGAAGTCACTGATGTTTTCCTGCCACAGATCTCATTGGTACTGTTCATTCTCTTGCCTGGCAACCTGATAGCCTTAAACCGCCCCAGGGTTGGGTCTGAAAGACACAGCTGGGCTTGATCTTGCTGTTGCTATTTTGCAGATGCTGAGCCCCACTGTTTATCCCCAACCTGGGAGAGAGAGGCTTCCTCTAGACGGATCTTGAAATGATGTCACTGGGATTCCCAAAGGATCATCTTGTTTTCTGTCATTTGTTGAATTTTGCAATTCCCTTTCTTGATGAATGTGGAATCATTTTCCTCAAGTTTGAGGCAGAGGATATTTGAATGTAATCTTCTAATGTCCCATCCAAAAGCATCCTTCTTCTTAAAGGTGCATCAATGCCTCAGGCTGAAATTCTGGTGCCTCAGTTTCTATCTCTTGGGATCATTCCCTATTGCTGTTACTTAGAAGCCTCTTCTATTGACCTCTCCTTGAATAAAGCACACAGAGCGGAAAGTTGTCTTTAGAAAGCATCCAGGACAGATTACTCAGGTTTAGAATCTGAATCCCAGTGAATTTGCATCTTATTCTCCAGTCTAACTTTAACCACTTTTGTAAAATGAGCCCTCTCAAAGTTTGTTTGGTACCCCTTTTAAACATAAACTTGAGAAAAGAAAAAAACTTTGTAGTCCTGTTTCAGAGGCAAGGTGTTTCTGGTTAATAGCCCTTATCCTGCACTGCCCTTTGCTTATTGTAGTCTTGAAATATCTTCCTAGGTTATTTTGAAAATATTAAAAAACTTCTATCATTTCCATTGATTTCCCAAAAACATTATTCTAGGTAATTTTTAAATATTGAGGAACTAGTTATGTGTAACATGTGTAACTCTATTCCTTATATAAAATCCCCTGTTTAACTTATCTTGTCTTTAAAAGCAAGCTTATAGTGCTGATTTTTCTTAAGTTTCACTTTCCGATCTTAGTTTAAAGATCTTGATCATTTGTCAGGGACTAATTTTCAAGATAGTGGATTATCTAAACCTTTTACTGTCCTACCTACTGATATATTTTGCCTGCTTTTTGACCAATTCACCATTCATTAGCACCTCTAACAGATGATAAGCATAGAGAAAAAAGGAGAACAGATAACTTTGCCATTTGTGAGAAACTTGAATAAAAGATTCAGCAGGATAGGACATTAAAATTAATACCTTAAATGGGACTTAAAATTGGTCTGTGGGAGGATGACAATCTCCTTCCTTGAAAAAGAGCATAATAACAATTATTGTCAAACACCTGGACAGCTTAAGTGATACAGGAAAGGCAAATTGTGCTGTCTTTTGCATAGGGAGATGCCACTGCTGATACAAGAGTGAAATGAATCCAGAATTTGCATTGGAATAGCTTGAACTTAAGTTTTATCTCTATCCTGTTTGAAGCTTATGAGAATGCTAATAAAAGGAGGATATGGTGTTTCTTTTTGTAGTCTGTGTTGTAAATAATGACAGGTTCTTTATGATTGTTGCAATCAAAAGACATTACATATAGGAAGGTACCTTATAACGCATGCTCTTATCATCTTATTAGCATTACTAATGTATTATGAGTTATATTAATATATGAATGAGTTATATTAATTCATTTATATTTTCTTATATAGTTTACATTGAAAATAGCGTACAGTATTATCAGTTAGATTTATGCCTTGACTGTATGTTGTCTGTCATTGGGGTAAGAATCCACAATGAAGTGAAGATTCTTCCTTCCCACTAATTTTTAAGTTTTCTGTGAATATAAAAAGCTGGCAATGCAGAGGGGAACAGAATTTAATTGGAGGCAAAAGTATATCTATTATTTAAAGAGCTTGGAATATGAAAATAGGATAAAATAAGGATTGAATAGATAGAAGATAAGGCTTGGAATATACATAACACTGCAATTAGATACAATTTGTGAATGTGATGAACTATTGATAACTTACTTTTTACATGCTTAGTAAGGTCATAGAGAACTTTTAAAAGATACATGCAATTTAGGTAGACTATAAATCAATAATTCTTGAGAAAAGAATTGTATTTTTCCATGGAAGTATTTAATTTTTAGCAAAACTTAATGAAAACATTCCAATAATGAGAATAGCTTGAAATCTACAAAATGGTATGTATATTGGTTATAAGTCCACCTTACTGTGGATCAAGTACTCAAATGAAATTAGATTTCTAAATATTGTAAGTTTCATGCCAGTTTTATATTCAGAGCTGGGTCTAAAAGTGGAAAATTGCACATTTAGAGAAATGTTTCAAATTATGAGTGTGCATGCATGACATAAATTTGAGTGTGTGTGTGTTCTATGCATGCATGCTTTACTCATGGATGAGCAGAGAAAAGAGAGGGGATATGGTAAACTGTGAATGATGGGAATAAAAAGGCTGTCTTAGAGAAATTATGGGTCAGCAAGCACAAAGAAACTCTAGAATAGTGAGATATTTAGAAACGGCACGCAGGTATAAAGTGGAAGATTTCTGGTGGGACCTGACTGGGGGAAGTATGCTTATCTTAGGAGAGACAGTTTCGTTCTTCAGCAGAATCCAGAAAACTCCTGAATCTAGGTATAAAAAACCTCAAGGAAATAACTTTGATTAAAGACTGAGGATTAAAGGTGGGACCCAGGTTTAAAGTATCATACAAATAATTATGCGGAACAGGAGGTCATATATATATATAAACAATATACATATATTAAAAAATATTAATAGTTACGAGATCATAAAAATTTTTAGCTTCTTTTGTTCTTTGCATCTTCCAAATTTCTTGAGTTGAGCTTACTAATTTTGTAATTAGACAAGTACCAGCAAACACTGTTTTAGAAATAAATTTAATCATGGATTTGTGTACACGCACGTTTGTGTGTGTGTTTTTGTGTGTGTGCGTGTGTACACACGCGCATGCACGTGTGCCATCTGTGCAGGGGTAATTGGGGAAGGATGGAGTATAACTTGGTGTGCTAACAAAATATATCAATTCAGTAAGAGAATAGTGATACCATGATCCTCTCAAGATCTAAATGGGCGCATAAGATGCCTGATTTTTAAAGCCTTTGAGTGACAACATATCTGGATGGAATTAGAGAGTAGAAGGAATCCACAGGTATAGTAGACTCTTCTGTGCTTGCTCTCTCTCTTCTTTTTTATCTTTCTTCCAGGGATTTAGCAGAGTCCATTTTGCCCCATGGTTGTAACAATAGTGGAACATCCCTTTTCTCTGAATCATGTGATCCAAAGTCTCAGGGGAGGGTGGGTCTGAAATTCCCTCATTGCTTTCCACTTTACTTAGCTAAGACAAAGCTGGACTTTGTCAAAAGGGACTTCCAATGGGAAATGAAAAGAAAAAACAAAAACAGACGTTTAGAAACAGACATGCTTTAAGGCATAGCTTGCTATCTTAATCCTGAAATCAGATCTTGGCAAACTATAGTACCCACATAATTCAGCATTGTTGGTGAAAGTCCGTAGGAAATGTTAGGATTTTGGCAATTCTTGACTATTCAGTTTTGTACTGTGTTTTTTGCCCTCTTTGGAATTTATGCTTTCCTAAAAGAAAACATAATTAAAGAGCCCCAGTATCTGATATTAATGAACAACTGGCTGCTATGACAATGAGTGATTCTATGTTAAGGGCTTCAAAGAATCTGGCAAGAAGAATCTGATGGAAAACTGGCAATTTTTAAATTAGTAAAGTACATTAAGACATTTTTATTTCATACTTGTTTAATTGTAATATTTGACCCATATAACTTGAAATATTAGACAAAGTAATTACACAAATTCTTGTTGAGTTTCCCTTAACTAAGATTCAATTAAAGATTGGTGTTAGAGGAATAGTATCCCAGGGGGCTTTATCTTTACGGTTTTCCTGTCCTTGACTCTGGCAATAGTGACGCCCAAACAACTTGTCCAAGTGTCTCTTCTTTCTTTTTTCTCTTCCTGTTTCATTTTTAGGTCTCTAGAATTCCTTTAGTCCTGGAGGCATTATACAACCCGCTCCCAAACACTGAGGCCCTTCAAACCCTGCTTTCCCTTTACAGCTTTTATACCTTTGGTAGAACCTTCCTCTTAAGGGTCAAGACCTGGGAATCTTAGAAAGTTAGTCCTCACCTTTGAACCACTTTTTGGTTTTGTAGAGTTTGTCAGAAACATGACTTCAATTCAATGACAAACTGATATTGACCAGTAAAAATTATCTTTAAAGGATCCCTGGGCAATTCTCAGTACAGACCCTGGGAGATGAGTGGCAGCATTTCCCTGGAGCCTGTATCAGTCACAGCATGTTTCTCAGGTGGGACTAAAACTTAGAGCCTCTGGTTCAAGAGTTTATTCTCTCCTTTTAAGCTGTTATGATGCATAGGAAGGCTGTCTCTCAGTTTCAACCCACAAAAAAAGAGCTGAGTAACCCAGAGTCCTGTAAACAACCAATCATGTTCTAGTTCAGGTTATTCTTTCTTGTCACAGATTCTCTTCTAAATCTTACAAAGACTTCTGGGAAGGGGATGAAATGGCCCTTTCTGCAGAGAAGTAGGAGGGGAAGAGGGGACTTGTGTTGATGGATTTAACTCCTCCACCACCTGCCTAATTATCAAGTGAAATCTTATTTCTCTTGTACTTCCTAGCTTAAGAGAATCACCTGTATCACACATCAATGAAGTAATATCTAGTGGAAAGGGTGGAGATGGCGCCAACAGGTCAAAGCCCTTGGCAACAAGGGTGTGCCTCAATCTTTCAGATTAGGGACTACCCAGTAACCACTCTGAATTCAATTTTTGTATTGCCACCAATCTAAGTAGCAGTGGCAATATTCCTTAGATCCTGAAACAGGTTGCAAACAGGATGGGATCCTTGTCTTTTCAAAATGTTACAATTTTGAATCATACCTAGCCTTCCTGAGGCTTCTCAGTCCATCAGGTGTGTGCAGCTTCATTCTGATTAATTTCATTGTTTTCCAGCTTTCATCTAAAACTGCCCACTGGCTTTCACCTGCCAGGGAGCCGTCGGAACATGTAAGGCCACATGAGTTGATGAAGGTCATTTATTTCCATAAATTATAAAATAGGGTATATTGCTTCTGGCTAGAAATTCCACACATTTTTAAAAAGGAAATGCCAAAATACGTTGTTTTCCCCCATAGAACTTAATTTGATTCTTTTAAGGGCTGAGAATTCTCTTGCCAGAAAATCAATTTTTCTAGCAGGACCTCAACCTGGTATATGGCAGATTGGTTTTTCCAAGAAATCAGAGACAGAAGATAAAAAGGAAAAGGTATCAGTGTCCACTGAAATTTTTATTTGTGGTGTTTCTAAACCTGAATGTGTGCTCTTCTTCCCAATGCCTGGACATCCCTAAAGGGGAGACTCTGGGTCTTAAGTATTCTGGTGACAATTTTTAAATAGCCCCCAAACAGACACCTTTATAAAACTTTTGAAATAATTTGATTGGTATGCAAATAATCAGAACTGTAAGATCTCAGTTTGAAATAGACATTTTGGTGATGGTGGCAAGAAGGGGTCTACATCGGGAAATGTTTATTGCTTTGTCCTTTTGTATAATGTGTAATTCTGAGAACT
Organism: Glaucomys volans; assembly: GCA_020662805.1. Classification (NCBI taxonomy): domain Eukaryota; kingdom Metazoa; phylum Chordata; class Mammalia; order Rodentia; family Sciuridae; genus Glaucomys; species Glaucomys volans. Next base: position 60,964 of record JAJEJO010002431.1, read on the forward strand.
CCAATGCCACGATAAGGAAATCAGATTTAATATTTCTCTAAGGACCTAACTAGAGGACATTCATTTAAATACACAATTTTAACCATAAGGGTTTAAATTGGAGAAATAGGTTTTACAGAGAGAGTGTTGGTGGAAGCAAATAAAACCGGTGTGTGGCGTTTGGCAAAGAAATACAAAGCGCCTGAGGACAGGCATCCACAGGCTCCTATCTGTGATCAACACGTATCCATGTTACACATGAAATGAAATGAGCAATGCCAGCTGCGGAGGGACCAAGGCAGGGCGGGTGCTGTCTAGTCGTGGGGAGAGCTGGGCGCCCGGCAGTGTCGCTCAGGCTCCGAGATAACCCAGGCGGTGGGAGGGAGGGGCTCCTGCCGGCCTCCCCAGTAGTACGGTGGCGGCTCGAGTCTTCTGAAGCTGCCAGTTGCCAAATGAAATCTGAAACCCCGGGCTGCGTCTGAGGGTTGGCCCCACTCAGTTGTTCCAGCCTCTTGTACTGTATATTTACACATTCGCACACAATCACTCTTTCTAACTTCTGGGACGACTCTTTGCGCAACTGCTAGGATTTCTCAAGTGCATGTGGCAACTCAGCCCAGCTCCGGGTGAAAACCAACCGGGCTCAGGAGGGTCTGGGAGGTTAGGGGAGCTGTCAAGGCTGCGGCGGGGACCGGAGAGGAGCGAGTCACCGCCGGCTGGGGGAAACCCCTCCAACTTTCCACCGCAGCTGCAGCTCTTTCAGCCGCCGCGCATTTCCTACGAAACCAAGGCTGCGGAGCTACCGAGTGAATGGGGCTCCACACTTCCCCTTGTTGTGGGAAGTAAGGGAACCTCGCCACCCCCTTTTATCTTTTCTTTTTCTTTCGGCTAGTGCTGGGAGGCTTGTCCATCGGAGCAGCCGTCGTCCCGAGTTTGTCTTGCGCTCCCAAGAGGGTAGGTGACGCGTTCGCGGGGGAGTGCACTGAGCCCTGAGGGAGGGTGGGACGCAGCTGCAGGCGGCAGGGGAGGGGGCGGCTGGGAGCGAGGCGGGATCCCAGGAATCCAGTGCTGGTGCAGTGAGTGTGTGTGAGTGCGTGTGCGAAGGCAAGCGGGGAAACAGCAAGCTGGCAATATGTGTTTCTGGCGTTCAAAATAGATGGAATTAATAAAAACTCTGTGCGGTTCCGTTCCCTCTCTTACTATCCATCCTCCCCTTCCCCCTCGTCTGTTTCTCCTACTGTCTTATAAGAGTTTCTTAGATAACAGCTGTACAGAAGGAGATTCCAATAAATCTCTCTCTCTTTTTTTTTTTTTTCCTTTTTAAGCATAGAGCCTTACAGGATTTTTGGTGTTTTTTAAGCCACTCAAGAGTTAGTTTTTTTTTGTTGTTTTTTTTTTTTGTTTTTTTTTTTTTTTTTAGTATTCTAAGGAAGTATCCATCCACTCTCAAGGATAAACATGCAATATGTTCTCAGTTTTTAAAAATACTTTAGATTGAATTTCTTTTAAAAGTCCCCAAATAGAAGGGAGATTATGTTACTCTGAATTCCTTAGAGATATTAGGTTTTCAGTATCAACTAGTACTAAGAATCCCAGATTCCCTAGTTGTCTGTATCTATTTCAATTCACTTGAATTAAATATCATCTCCAGGCAATTTGCATCGTATTTTATTTTGTTACTCTTTTTTTTTTTAAATCTTCAAGACATCATTTCATCTCATTCTAAAAAGAGGAAATAAGTAAAGCAAGATATTTGAAATATAGAAGTCGTAAAGGGTTTGGATATCTGTAAGTAAAACAATATGTGTTGCTGTGTCTACTAGTAAAACAAATTAATTGAAATTCAAAGATGTTTGTAGTGGAGTTTAAAAGAGTTACTCAATTACTGAAAAGATGGACAGACAGATTCAATACATTCTGTGCCCTGATTCTAATTAGAACTCAAAACTAACCCTTAAGGGCACATTGGTATTGAACTGGGCATCATAAAACAGAACACACAGAATTAATGTAGTTAAATTAAAGCCAGAAAACAAGTGTAAAGCTGCATTATAAAACTTGTTAAGATCTTGTTCTCCCTCTTAAATTCTTTAATACTTCCTCTTCTCTAGGAATATTTCAACTCCTAAGAAAGCCTAATAATAAAACACCTCTTTCATCTCCCCTGACTGCCTGATATTCAGATAGTCAAGTCTTGAAGTCTGTTCTCTCTAGAGCCATTACTGAGTTGTCAGAGATTCACCTTAGACTTCTTAGAGGACTGAGATATTGACAAAACTCTAAAATAAATAGCATCCTCCTCCCACACACAGGAGGGATGTTCTTGCTGGAAGAACTTTAAGTGGAAATAAGGGATAAACTGAGAGGTTTTAGATCTGGGATATATAGCCGGTATGATACTAGGAAGGAGAATGTTTTCTCGTAAATCATTTTTTTTTTTCTGCGTGTGAAACAGACTGTCCTTTACATTCAATCATATTACTATACTTGTTTTCATCTCAGGGGTTTGAATTTGAGATGAGCATGCTCTTTGTAATATTCTTTTGGGTTCTACATACTGTGAGCCTGAACTATTTTGAAAATACAAGCCTAATAGTAAGTGGGACAAAATTAAGTTTTTAAGAAAAAGTAAAAATCCACTGTAGAATAAGTAGTAATGCATCTTTCTAGTCAAGAACATAGGATTCAGTGTAAAAAATGTTTTTTTGGCTGAAATCCTCCATGAAATCCCTTCGTCTTTTGCTTGTGATAGTAATGGCAGAGCTCTGGGAGCTGGTGGATCATGGTTTTACTTCTTGTATGATCATGGATTCTGCAGGAGGAAGGGTGGGGGTGGGGATGGCAGGGTGTAGAATGTGCAGCAGGTGGTAATGAGTAGTTGAATAGTTTGAGTCTGATTACTTTGCTGCCCTAGCCAAGTGGTGTTTACCAACAGTGCCCTTAAGAGTCCCACTGTGACCTACTGGCCCACTGAAGAGTGTTCTCTTTCTGGCTGTTCCTCTCAGGCTGGTCTTTCTAGTGCTGAAAGCAGCAGCCTTGCTGTGAAGTTCAGGAACATGCCTTTGCTTCCTGTTCTTGGTGTGAGCAGTGCTGCAACATCTTATTTACCTGTGACTATTTTCATTTGTTATTTCCAGGACAGCAGTGAACGATGAATTTCCCAGGAGTTGAGCTTATGCCAATTCCTTCTTTCTGCCATGTTTTGATATTTGGTAAAGGTGAATGCTTTGGAAAAGTAAGATGGGGGAGGTGAGTGGAGACTGAGCCTGAAGCACAGTAGAAAAGGACAGCCACCCACTGGGTCACATGTGGGTTTGGAGGAGGTTGATGATGATAACCAGAACCTCAGGCATCCATTCTACACAGATCACATTGTATAGAGGAAAAATACTGAAGAGATTTTCAATGAAGAGATGCCTGTTTACTCTTAAAGCCATGTCTAAAGGATTAAGATTTCTCCCAGATGGAGAAAGATATTTAAAAATGAAATTGTAAATGGTCAACTTAGCCAGGAAGTTCATGCTCTTCATGTAAGGAGCCAGAGCCTCACATTGAGTCTTGCAATGGCAACCCATCTGTCTTTGCTCTATAAACTGAAATTTTACAAGGCTCTGCTGGTTGCAGCAGCTAAGTACAAGCACATTTGGAAGTGGAAGGATTATTGTGATGAAGAGGCAAAGAATATTGAGAGGCTATTGTCTATGTGTGTGTGTTCAGGAGCACCTACACTTCACTGTGGCATTGATGTAAATGACTGTATAAAGTTCAGGTCTGATTGTGTAGTCCCATGTTCAAAAACCTTTCTTGGATCCTCATGACTTAAAATGTTAACTCTGAACCCTTTAGAATGCTCTATAAGAGCTTGTCCAAGTCCTTCCTTTTTTAGTTTTTTCTTTCTATATAAGGGCTCCTCACTGTTCACACTTGTCTCTTTTCCATGGATTAATTTTTCTGAAATGCCATCTTGATTGCAAAGTCCCTTTTGATCCTTGGTGATACCCTTTGAATGGAACTTTCCTTGGGAAATTATACCCAATCCAGTGCAGGAAGAATTCATGATTTTATCTTGTCTACTTCCATATGTTTTAATCATACTTCAAATAATGACAATCATGCATCACATAAGGATGGGTACAAATTCTGAGAAACATTTCATTTGGTGATTTCACTGTTGTGTAAACATCATAGATTGTACATGAATCTAGATGATGGAGCTTACAACACACATAGACTTAGACTGTGTTATAATCCTAACCATCCTTTATGCCATCTGTCATATACTGAATTGTTATGGGAAGCATGACTGTATTTTAATAAAATGTCCCTTCCCACTTCCCAACTAATTTTGGCTTCCTCAAGGGGTGTGTTGGTGATGAGGAAGTCACCTGTATTCAAGTGCCCAGACCAGTATCTGAAACACAGTAGGTAATGTTTCCTTAACACATTTTCAAGCAAAGTCATGAATGAATGAAGTACAGGTGGATTCCAATTCATGCAGATAGTTATATCCCAACAGACTATTTGAAGAATGTTTATTTGGACTCCAAATTCATTTTCCAAATGTAACAATGCTAGAAAATACAATTTATTTTCTAGACCAGCCCACACATCCTTATTTAATCTCTATAATAGATGAAATACTGTGCTTTTCAATCCTCAAGCAAAACAAAACAAAAACTACTGTGGAATTATCTTCTTTTGGAAATCACAAAATGCACTTGAGTTTAAAGATAACAGAAACAGTTAAAATAGATAAACATTTACCACAATTTTTAATATTATACAAAAATCTGTGATCAAATCCTAGTGGGAAGTCCTGAATTTTGCTATGAATATTATTAATAAGGGTAAAATTAGTTATACTGCTCATGGGATGGGCAATAGTCTTAATTAATCAAACAAATTGAAATACTAATTTTTGCTATTTAATAATTATCTTGAATACTAGTGTTTGAAAGACAGCAGATCTAATTAAGGAACAATGTGGAGAAGCATGTAGAGGAAGAAATTTAGAGGAACACCCTCTTTCATGTTTCTGATTCTTTATTATAATAATTTTTTTTCATCTCATTTGAGCACTGAAGGAAACAAAGTTTTTTCCTGAAAAAATTTTGTCTTTGTCTAAAATTATTTCTACTAACAGGTAGAAAGGGGGTCACACTCCATTTGATCCAAAATACAAATGGACTTATTACATTGTCAGAGCAATGTTACCTTTCTTACTTGCACACTTGCAGTTTGGCACATGGATGATGTTTCAATCAAGAAGTCATCATACTTGTGTGTCAGGTTCTAGTCAGGGATCTTAAGTTCAAATTACTTCATCATCTCTGGAAATCCTGGAAGAACACGCATTAATATTTAAGAGTAATAATCAACCATTTATTTCTCTAGGTTTTCCAAGCCCTCTATCTGTATCAAATCATATAACCAAAAATTTACCTACTCTGCTGACACTACAATACCTTTGCATTAAAATGTTTTCATTACACTGTGGTTTAATAGAATGTTCTCTTTTTTAATATAAAAGAGATGGGCTGCATGGAACATATCTTAGCACTTATTGTTATATATTTTAATATTCTTTATATAAGGATTTACATTATAATTTCATCTTGGTCTTTATGGCCAGAAATTTTAAACAGTCTCTTCTGAATAACTAGTATCTTTTTTGTTAAAAGAAGAGAGCTGAAAACTAGACCTGACACTCAACCTCACCCTGGTCAAGATTCTTAAGATATGGTTTTCATGTTTTTATTCTTACTTTAATGCACCCATGATACCCACTTAATTAAGCTAACTTTCCACTATGTAAATACGTTAAATGTCCAAAGTACTTTTTAACCCTGTTTCAATATTAGGTTATATATTTATAAATTTCTATTATGGACTAGGGCTGTGGCTCAGTGGTAGAGTGCTTGCCTAGCATGTGTGAGGCACTGGGTTTGATTCTCAGCCACCACATGTAAATAAATGAATACAATAAAATAACAACATCTAAAAAACCACTTACTTAAAAAAAATTCTATCGTGTAGTTTTAGAGCCAGTAATTTTTTCCAGGTCATTTTATGTGGCACTTTGAAACATTCTAGGTACCATTTTTATACTCCCTGATAGAGACAGTGATCTTATCCCCAGATATTGCATATCTTTTAAAATGCAGAAGAAAAGCCATGTTTTATTAACTTTGAAAATAGGTACTTAAGGCCAAATACGGGAGTTCTTTTTAACATGTGTATCACCAATGTATAGAATAAATCTGTTGGGGATGTCTCTGAGAAATGGAAGACAAAATTTTTCTTTTTCTTAAAAATAGAGTATATCAATAAATTAAGGTTTATGGAATTGCAATTGGGACCATCTTCTGCTTGATCAAATTGAGTCTTCAGAGAACAAAAATAATTTTTTTTCTTTTTTTTTTTGGTACTGGGGATTGAACCCAGGGGTACTCCACCACTGAGCCATTTCTCCAGCCCTTTGTATTTTATTTAGAGACAGGGTCTCACTGAGTTGCTTAATACCTCCCTTTTACTGAGGCTGGCTTTGAACTCCCAATCCTTCTGCCTCAGCCTCCCACGTGCTGGGATTACAGGCATGCACCACCGTGCCCGGCCAAAAATAATTTTTAAAATTCCCCATAGCAGGAAAAACAGCTTTTATTTTGCCTTGAATATTTTGTCTTTCTTCAAGTCTCATAGACTCTAATTAATGATGGTCATTCTATTGAATTAAGTACCCAATATGTATCAAGAACGCCATGAAATGTTTTGCATATATTATGTCTAGTTATAGAAGAAATTAGAATTAATAATTCTAGAAGTAATTTTTATTATATCTAATTTAAGTATTATTATTTTTACTCTATGGGGATGCATTAGGCTTACAGAGGTAGAGAGGTAATACAGTTGAGTAAGTGATACAGGCTTGGGAATCAAAGCTTTATGTATGTAAATCCCAAATTCCTATCATTTGTACTAGGTCTCCTCGCTTTCTGTGATTTTCAGTTATCAATTTCAGAATCACAGTCTGTGTGTTTCATGGGTTTGATATATAGTTAGGACCCTGGTCTCAAAATGGAATTAAAGACTCAGCTTGGGAAAAATAATGTACAGCCAGAAAGAATTTCTTTAGCAAGAGCAACTGGGAAGGGGAGATAGAGGGGAAGGAGGCAATGTATGAATTAGCACTTAAGAATTCAATCTCTAATCACAGACAATAGATAACAATTATTGAAGCCCTACTCTGTACTAGTTATGTCTAGCCCTTGTCATAGGTTATCCCATTTAATCCTCACAGATTCCAGATAGGCCAAATTATTATATTGCTTTTATAGATAGAAAAACTAAAAATAAGATTAGTACTTGCAACAAATCACACAGGCCATTAAATGATAGTTCTGTGATTCAAAGTAAAATATCTACTCCAAGGGAGCAACCTTTTCCATTACAGTTCTTAATTACATCCAGGTTCCAACCTGGCTCTGATGTGCTTCAGCTTTGAGACCTTGGGTAAGTCACTCTAATAAATGTGCACCATAATTTTCCTTTCTATAAATATAGAATTTATTAATACCTACTTCATGGTATTGTTATGCATCTTTAATTTATGAATTGAGCAGTGCATGGAAAAAAAACTGGATGGGTGTCTGGTACCTGAAAAACAGAAATACAAGTCAATAATTAGTATCGTTAAATTGAATGATTAACAGAGAGAATCCTGAGCAGTATTTTTCAAACTGTAGGTCTTGATCTGTCAATGATTATCAAATCAAATCAGTGGTTTGTGACCAATGTTTCTTTTTTTAATGAAAAGGAATAGAATAAGATGGAATAGAATAGAAAACAAGTCAGGATTCATTATATGTAGAAAAGTTTCATTATTTTTAAATTTCAGTTCTGTGTTTATCTTGAACACTGTAAAAATGAAAAATGTATTTATGATTATTGACAGTAGCAAAAAAATGCATTAAATAATTCTTTCAGATGGCAGATCTCAAGTGTGGCACCATGACCAGCAGCATTGGTTTCACCCAAAAATGCAAATTACTGAGCCCTACCTGGGACCAGCATTTTCACTTTAACAAAGCCTCCAGATGATTCTGATGCACACCAGAGTCTAAGTACCATTTATTATTTAAAAGTGGCTGGCACTTGGAAATCATGAAGCAGTACAAGGATACACCTAATACTTAAGAGGAGTTTAAAGTACATGCTGACATTGTATTAACTAGAGATTTGAATTTCCTGAAGAATGTGTGCAGTGTTTGTGTGACTTTCATTGTGTGTAGTTGTTTCCCCTTATTTTTCTATGTTGCCTATTCACAGTGCAGGTGGTTAAGTCCCACAGAAGTCAATTAGTTTATTTGTAGAAGGACATTGACTAGTTCAATTCCATACTTCGTTCTAGAACTGCAAAATAAAAACATTCTTTGTGTGTAACCCTGAGCCCTGAGTTTCTAAATTGCATTAAATTTGCAAAATATTAATGACAATAATCCAGATGCCTAAACAGCTGTAAAATTAGGAATTAAGAAATTATACAAGACTATACCCAGTATTTTATTAATCAAAATATTTATTTTGAAATGCATATGTAGATAGGATATTGGTCATCCATTTCATTCAGTAATAAAACTGATGATTAAAAATTTTTTTGGTAAAAATGGGCATGATATACTGGAGACCCCTCTCTAGAAATGTGCTTAAGATACACAACAATTGTATTTTATTATTTTAAATGCATAATATTGTATTGACTAGCCTTTGTTCATTTTATGTGGTATCTTTTACTGTACTACTTGGTTTGTGGTTGGTAGGAATATTTCCTTTAAGTATCCTGTTTGAAAACAAAGCATCCAGATTCACTAGAAAAGACTGACTTTTTTTTTTCCCATGAAAAAAATACCTGAGTTTTTAAAAAATTAGCTTCTTAATAGGTATGTATTAACTTTTCATGAAGTTAGTTCTTGGTGCATGAAAATATTTTTTAAAGACAAAGGTAGAAATGCATTTCAGGGGTAAGAACGTCTTCTACCTTGTGATTCAACAGAGATAAAATTTCATATTTAAATCATTGAGAGATGTTTTAGAAGCTTTTTCTTTATTTTACATTTTGTGGTTGGGGAGGAGTGAGAAGGGCATAGGGAAAGAGCTGGGAGGATGTGGATTCTAATTTTACTTGTGGTATCACTTAGCATCTATAAACTCAGCAAATCACTTAATTTTTCTGTGAAGTAAGAGTTGGAGTAGACAGTCTTAGTCAGCTCTTATTTTCTTGCTGTGATTAAAAGACCTGACAAGAACAATTAAGAGGAAGAAAAGTGTATAGGGGAGCTCATGGTTTTCAAGGTCTCAGTTCATATTGAGCTGACTCCATTCCTCAGGGCTGGAGGTGAGGCAGGACATCAGAAGTATGTGGCAGAGGAAAGTGGCTCAAGACATTGCACCAGGAAGTGGGGGAGTGTGCTCCACTCTTACTCCCCACAGGACCCCACCTCCTCCAGCCACCCTGCCTGCCTACAGTTACCACCCAGTGGATACCTGTCACGGGATTAATTCACTTAATAGGTTAAGGGTTGCATAATTCAATCATTTCACCTCTAAACTTTCTTTCATTGTCTCACACATGAGCTTTTGGGGGACACTTCACTTCTAGGTTTAGTTATGGTTTAACACTGAGTTTGTTCCAGCATTGACTAAGCCTGTGCTGCCAAATGGCAGTGTATTCCTTTTGAGCAGTTTTGATATGAACATGACTATGTGAATGCCTTTCGCAGGGCTCTGAAAAATGGATGTTTGGACTTTATAGCATGAGGATCTAGAAGGATAACAGTATAAAACGTAGTACAACCTTCCCTTCATAAATGTCATATTCCAGAGGGCTAGTTTTCATCAGTTGTTTGGAGAGATTGGTGATTCAATTCACAAGAAAGAACCTGGAAGTGCCTAGGGCGTTTGGGGTCATTACAATGAGTGTGCAAAGCTACTGGCATTTCATGTTCAGAAATCAGAATACCATATGTCATGCAATGTGTGTGATGATCCCTCAGTACCAAGAATTTTTCCTCCCTAAATGCCAAGAGCAACCCCATTGAGAAACTAAAAGACTAAGTATTTTATAAAATCATCTGGGAAATTGGAACGCTTTCTTCTGTTTCAGTAACAAATGCAAACAATATCTATTCTTAGATGACAACTGCTGTTTGTGATTCATGGGAGAGAAGAGCCTCTAGCTTTCTGAACTATATATTGACTATACAGTAAAAAAAGCAGTGAAAACCTTGGCTCTGTTAATACAGTGAGCAAATATAACTTGAAGACATACTAGGAATAGTTCCTTTGAGAAATTACTGGTTTCCTGATGACAGCTACATTTTTAATAAAAGTTTACAGAGATTCTCATTCAATGTAACTGACATTTCTTGGGTTCAATTAGATGTTATGATTAAAGCATTAAATGCATAGATTCTCTTCTCTACAATAAGAAATGCCACATGCTTAACTGCACTGTGCGTAATGCTGAGTGACATGAGTATTCCCTGCCCTTCCTTTGGCCTCCTGCACTTGTGTTGGCCTGGTACAGTCTGGGTTAGGCCAAAGATAGTGCCCCTTCAGCAGGAGTGAAACTACTCAGTCAAGGCCTTTTCAACAACCTTTATAATGTTTTCAGACTTGAGGTGAATTTTGCTTTGGAATCACTTAAATCTCAGGTTATTTTCTTGCATTCTTTTCTCTCTTCTTTCTTCCTTCTTGAATTTGTGAGGCCATTGTTTTGCTAGGGTTTATATTTTTTAATTACTGCTGCCATTCAGCTCTCAGACATCCATTGTGGGTACAAAAGGTGCCATATGGATAAAACTGTTGCCTAGCAAACTGAAACCAACTTGATGTTTTCCAGGAGTGAAAGGGAATTCCTGTTTCCTTTTTTTTAGTGAATTTTGGTCTTAATATCTTTGCAGGGGAGAGGGAGGGAGGCAGAATCCAAGTATGTGACTTCTCTTTTTCTAATCCCTTAGTAAACATTGAGATTAAATGGAAGGTCAAAATTATAGGATTAAAAATAAAAAAAGTCTTTTGGATAATCTTTCATGTCATTATCTACGCTAGACCTATGCAAGAACCCCACAACAAATTAAAAGTTACATGACACATTCCCCTTGGAGTTAAATTATGGACTTCAGAACAAAAGCTTACTTAGAAGATGACTGTTACCATCTCACTTCAAGTCTTCCAACATGGAAGATGAGTCCAAATGACTTATTCCAGGTGGTCTACTCCAGGACACATAGTCAGAAGCAAGCAGACCAGGTTCTTGGTTTTTGGTAACAGTTCCTTAGAGCCTTTCTTACCTGGGCTCCCTGAGACAGTAAAAATTCAGTATTCTCTCAAGATATCCAATATAACAAATGGCTCATTCTACGCTGCAACTGCAGCTAACACAGTTAACTGGTTATGTACCCCCTTTGGCAAGTTGAGCAATGAATCATTCATATGGATTTTCTGTGCTCCTGAGGGGTCCCCATACTCTATCCCAGAAGCCAACTGAATAGATTAAATCTGGTTTTTACCTAAATCTTATGTCTAGATATCACCTTTTTCTTTTCTTTCTCTCACTTTCTTCCTTTCTTTTCTTTTTTAACTAAATGGGTTCCCTAGTTTTCTAAACAAGGGAGTAGGAAAACTGCCATTCTTCTAGGGCAGTTAGCTTAATGGCAGCAAACTTTAAAGTTTTTGTTTATTTGTTTGAAAAATATAGTTATTTCTTTAATTTTTATATCATTGTCCAGTACAATCTTAATAAATTCAAATTTTTGTTTTGACTTTTTGGTTAAATCTATTATTGTTTGATAAGAAATAAAATTTGTGTATTATTGTACTTAGTAATATACATTACATATACCAAGGTTAATTTTTATTGTTAAGATTAGTAAATCTATACATGTATTAGATTAATATTTTTGCTATTAGTTTTCAAATATAATTTGACCATAAAATTGTGACTCTTGAATACATACTTAACTCTATTCATAGGATGGAAATTTTTTACTATAAGGATTATTTTTATTATTTTTTTCACGAAAGTGTATTAGTTTAAGTAAGTGCACACTGTATGTAATTTCTTACTCTCAATTCATAAAATTCATAGACTTAGAATTTATTTCTAAAAAATGGAGTGGTTTTAAAGCACTTAACTTTTAGGAAAGATACATCTGATTACACACAATTTAGTCAATAAAGTAATAGCTTTATTTTATATTTCTAAAGATGTATACTTTGTAATAATTATTTTTAATGGACACACAATTGTACATATTTATGAGAAAGATGTATAATTTTAAAAAAGAGTAAGTAAGCCTGTAGCTAATTTCTTTATCTTAGTTATTTTTTATAGAAAACAGTACACAAAATTCATTGCATGCCTAAGCCATGGGAGTATTAGGCTCTGGTAATATCTTTAAAAGCATTTTTACTAAACGCAGCTGAAAAACATACTGTCTTGATATCAAGATGTAGCATAATATTTTCTGTTTTGGGTTATATTGTTAAGCTAATGTCTTAGACATTCTTTTAATATTATTATTTTGTTGAATATGTTTAATATAAATATAATAAATAATGTTCTCTTATTTTATGCTTTTCATAGTGTAGAAAACAAAGAAATAAGTAAACCTGAGGGTATTTAACTCTTAGGAGTTTTCAGGCAGAAAGCAAAACCAAAAATGAAAAAATGTTCTTTAGCTTGACCAGTCAAATAATGGTTGGGGGCCAGTGAGCCTGGAGAAGGTGGGGACTCTGAGCTCATGGCGACTGCTGTGTCAATATGAGGGATAGGCAAAGTTCTTTCTGTGCAGTGGATTTATTGTCTCTCTGTTTGTGGTCTCATCCTTGGCTGCTCAATTTGAGGAACATTCCAGCCAAGTATCCTTAGCTTCCCTGATGTGAGCCTGGGACTTCAGCTTGCAGACTTGGAAGGACTCCTTTTTCAAACAGGGCAGAACAAATACAGCAAGTTGAGTGTGCAGCTCAAGGGTCAGCTGTGTGAGGAACACTGTTCATCGGGAGCAAGGTGAGCTTCTGTGCATCTGAACTGCCTCTGCAGAGCGTGATGCTCCACATACCTTTGTAGGCAGTTTTCAAAAGTATAGGATGTTGTCACAGAAACATGGGGTTACTTGTATATCTCAAAAGAGAGAATACTTAATGCTTAGACTTTCTCAGGCATCCCTTCATGGCTCGAAGGAGTCACATCTGGGACTTTGCTTCTGAGATGTACTTTCAAGTGAGATTAGGAATCTAGTGACTCCTGAGGGTCAGTATTTATGTGTTTAGTAACTAACACTCCGACCACATGTATAGCATTAATAATAGTGGCATATGTCTTACTGCTGTTTTCTGGTTTTTGTTTGTTTGTTTTTGGTACTGTGGGTTGAACTCAGGAGCACTCCACCACTGAGCCACATCCCCAGCCCTGTTTTCTGTTTTATCTAGAGACAGGGTCTCACTGAGTTGCTTAGCACCTCACTATTGCTGAGGCTGGCTGAACCTGGGTCCTCCTGTCTCAGCCACTGGGATTACAGGCATGAGTCACCCAGCCTGTTTTCTGTTAATTCGATGTGATAAAAACATTTTCTCAATCTCTTAGAAAGAGCCAATAAGTAAAGTAAAATTCTACTGAACTATTTTGTGGAAATGCCAAGCAATTAGTGTATACTATCATTTATGAACTGTATCATTAGTGTGAAATGCTGGAATTATTGAGAAAGAGTATGTGATATGTAAAGGTCATAATACTATCGGCCTGAGGGGGCAGGAGTGGAGGGAAGCTGGAGAGAGAACAAATAAATACATATGTCATCATGCTAGTATGGATGTGACGAAATGACTGGTGATAGTTCATATTAGTCTGGGATGTGCTTGAATTACAGCTGGTGATGTAGTTTGTCAAGATTGTCAGTGTACAGATCTAGTGACTACTTAGGAAATTGGAGATTGATTCCTGATTCTAATGTTGACCCATAAATTGTGACCAGATTGTTTTTGTAGACTTGGGGGTAGGCAATGAAGGTCTTCAGTAAATTAGTCCCAAAGGATCATGTTAAATATTGTCCTTAAATCTGAGTGTTGATTTGGAATAAAGGTATTAAATGTTTTTTTTTTAGTCACTAGTTTCTTTATCTTGCCAATTTTCTGGTATCTTCTGATTAAATTTCCTCAGAATTCTCTTTGGGATTTAGTCTACTTGTCCCCTTTCTGAGACACTGAATTTTGTGCTATAATTAATTTTAATTAGAGGCAGGAAAGCACCACAATGTTTTGACCACTAAGAGCTGTAAGGAACTCAACCACAGAACATTTGGGGCTTTAGAGAAGTTATTGATCTGGCAGCCCTAGTTTCTTTAGAATGATGCTTTTAATTTTTTCTGGTCTATGAATGTGGCACTTTTACTTTGTGGTAAATCACTATTAACTGTTTGACAGCTTATTTGAAAAAGTTTTCTTTCTTTTTTTTCTTTTGGTACTGAGGATTGAACCCAAGGGCACTTAACCACTGAGTCACATCCCCAGCACTTTTTATTTTTTATTTTGTGGCAGGGTCTTACTAAATTGCTTAGGGACTTGTTAAGTTGCTGAGGCTGACTTTGAACTTGAGATCCTCCTATCTCAGCCTCCAAAATTGCTGGGCAAGGTGCTGGGATCACAGACATGCACCACTGCACCTGGCTTTCCTTTTTTCCCCTGAAATGTAGTTTGCAAGGCAAGACGTTATAAAAGCCTCCATAATTATATCAGTTATTAGTAAATTTTTCCCATAAAGACTACCAAATATAATTTTGAGTCTCAGATTTTTTGATCTTTATTCAGTTCTGTATAAGTCCTTCCTTTTGCACATTCCAGTTCACCTTTTATTAATAGATTTGTATAGTTTAATACTTTCCAGTTATGTGAGAGTGACTCTTGCTTTTACCTGTGAAACATCTTTATAAGGATTAAAGCAAAATTTTGTAGTCTAGGTTGATCAATTATCTTGCTCCTTCATCTCTAAAGTTTTTACCAAATTAGGTATGATATTAAATGTCTTGCAATTTATCACATAAAAATAAAGCTTTCTTAGGCTAATTTTAAGTTGATAATTTTTCATCATTAATGACTGGTTTTAGACTATAATTGTTTTTTAGCTCAGTGATAGAGAGTTTGGTAAATTCTTCCATTTAAAATAAGCCTTGCGAAAATAAGTTTTGTTCTCTCTCATTTCCTCTGCTAAATTTTGTTTGACTTTAAACATCAATTTCAGAAATTAGGATTACAAAAATAAGTAATGGAAACTAGTATCTTTTGCTATTAATTGCCGCTTACTGTTCTGTGACTTGTTCACTTGTTTTTATTAATAAATCATCCAGGCTCTATTTTAGAGCAAAGGTTCTCTAGAAATCACTAGGACCCTTGAGACTGTTCACAACCACAGAACTGTGTGGAAACCAAGCTTTGGGGAGGAGAATGTTGAGCAGGAGTCTGAGAGTGGTTTGGTATAGACTAGGCACCTGCTGGGGTCTTAGAATTGGTGTTTTTCATCTAAGACTTTGTCCTAAGTTGACACTTGTTTCCCTGGACAGAGTACTCTGTGGACCTGGAGGCCAAGGCCTGTGTCCTGTGATGAGAACCTCTGACTCCTCTGGGTGTCTGCTTTGCCATCTCTTAGAATTAGCTTCAAGTTCCCCTACGAGAGTTTCAGCTACTTCATGTTCTGAATTCTAATGAATTTGAATCTGTACGGAGCAGGTGACAGCTGTGAGTTAGGGCCCCCATCCACAGCTCATTTACTTCCATTCTAATTTAAAGTAATAGGCCCTTTCCTCTTGCACGTTTAATGTCTTATTTCTGTCCTTTCTCTAACCACTGTTTTTTTCCTTTCATTTCTTTTTCTTTCTTTGCTTTATTTCTTTATCACTCTGGAAGATTATCATATTAGTTTCTTCTAAGAACCAAATTTTCTTATGATCTTTTTCTTCCCACATTCTTTCTTATTCTTTTTAGTCGTGGTGTTTACCTGACTCACTTTCTTTATTCTTTATTTCTTTATTCAGTTGCTGTTGTGCTGCTTTGGGCATTATTTTTGTTCCTTTGTGAACCTCCAGAACCATGGCCTGAATATTCCATTTTAATTGCCCAAAATTGCTTGAACAAATGGTGGCACCACCATTATCAACTCCTCTTATTCTATTGGCAGAAAGGTCTTACAGAAATGTAAAACTAGGAAAACAGGTGACTTATTAAATATTGCTTTAGTTATGGATTCAAAGATCTTGTATTTGAGAATCATTTCTGCCCTGACATTTGCTAACAGTGACACCTCACTTAAACTATTTCGAAAATGGAAATAAAGGTCAAATGAGATAATAGAGCTGAAAGCATTTCTGATGCAAATATTAGTGATGGTTACTGATATTTATTCATGAGAAGGGTCACCATTCAATATAATAGAAGATTTTTAGTTTAAAATTTTATTTTTAAGCTTTTTATTTTGAAATTAGTTGGGAGAAAATTTTGCAAATTTCATTCTCATTTAAAATTTTCCAAATGTTAGCGTTTTAAAGTTACCAAAATAAGGATATGATTGTGATATGATACTGTTCACTAATTTATAGTTGTCATTCAAATTGCATCAATTTTTTCATCCATGAACTTAATCTGGGTCAGGATACAAACAAGAATCACATATTGCATTTATTCTTCTCTCATCTGAGGCAGGTTCACAGTTTTTCCTTGCCTGCAAGATCTTAACACTATTGAAGAGCAAGAGCCAGTTGTTTTGGGTAATGTCTCTCACTTTGGGTTTTCTGATATGTCTCATGTTTGAATCCAAATCGTGCATTTTAACAACAGCACCACAGAAGTGATGCTATCATATCAGGAAGCACAGAATGTCAGGTTGTCTAATTACTAGTGAAGTTAGCTTCAGTGTCTCAGTTGAGGTCTGTCAGGTTTCTCTACCGTGAAGTTGCTCATTTTCTTCTTGTAATTAATAGAATCAGATGGAGAAATACTTTAAGACTATGTAAATGACCAGGTTTTTTAAAAAAAATCATAATTTCAACAACAAAGTTTAGTCTCTGATCATTTTTGCCTGAAATATGTGACACATGGCAATTTCGTATTCTCATCATCCCTTCTATATTTTTTGCTTGAAATTCTTCTATAAGGAAGAACTTTTCCATCTTTCTCACTTATTTACTTATTCAGTAGTTAATTTTTATCATTATGAACCTGGAGGTTTTGTTGCATGCTGTGAGTTATAAGCCATTACCATGGGTATTTATTTTGGTCCACTTTGACAATCGGGAGCCCCTCCACGTTGGCCCCTGGGTCCTTATGCATGCCACTATCAATTTTGGAAGGTTCTTATTATCTGGTGCTATGAGATGCTCCTCTTATGCTTCTCTAAATCCAATCCTTGAATCAGTCATTTCTTCAGGAGCTCAAATTCCTTTTTAAGAATGGTACTTAGAAAACAAGATCTGGGTGTTAAATGTGCTTCTTCACAAAATAATGTAGCTCTTTTCCCCTACAATACATTTACTTAGTTGCTTAAATCTTCAAGAAACATAAAGCACTTTTAAAATTACTAATTCATGTATCAGTGAAAAACATTTACTAAATGGAGTACAATATTTAGACTTAGATGCGAGAGTCAAAAAAACTTTATTTTGCCTTTAGGCTTCTTCTTTCCTCTAGTTTAGACTATAGAATTAAAATACTCCTTTCTTTTTTCTTTCTTTTTTTTTTATCCTGGGGTTTGAACCCAGGGGTACTATATCACTGAGCTATGTCCCCAACTCTTTTTTTTTTTTTCTCAGGGGGTGGATAACAGGGGTTGAACTCAGGGGCACTCAGTCACTGGCCACATCCCCAGCCCTATTTTTGTATTTTATGTAGAGACATAGTCTCACTGAGTTGCTTAGCACCTTGTTTTTTTTGCTAAAGCTGGCTTTGAACTCACAGTCCTCCTGCCTCAGCCTCCCAAACTGCTGGGATTACAGGCATGCACCACTGCACCCAGCCCCAGTGCTTTTTTTTTTTTTTTTTTTTTTTTTTGTATTTTGATACAGGGTCTCACTAATTTGCTTAGGGCCTCGCTAAGTTGTTGAGACTAGCCTTGAGCTTGCAATCCTCCTGCCTCATCCTCCCTATTTGCTGGGATTATAGATGTGTAACAAGTGCCCAGCTAAAATACTTTATTTTTCTAGGTACTACATTTTTCTTCCCCATCATGGAAAAGTTCTATGCTTTGGCCTACAAAGAAAACTATGAACATACCTTCTTGACCTGTATATTTACATACTTCAGTGAAGCACCTGCAGATCAAGGCTCTATTTTTTAATAGACTGATTTTGATATTTTGTTACCAACATGACAAGGAAACCTCATATTTCTAATACATTTTCAGACTGTTATGGAATTTGGAAAATGTAAAACCTCATGAACAAGGCATGTCATTCACATTGAAAATTTTAACTGATTTTTTTTAAAGCTTTTATAAGAATTTGCTTAGAAACTAACAAAAACCAGTAGTTTATTTATTGGTAATTTCTTCAACCTCCATTTCACTCACTCTCATTATCCTTGGTCTTTGTCAACTTCATATTCCCTGATGCTTTTCCTTTAAAGTTTACACTGAGGACTAAATCAGCCTCAGATTGTACAGGTAGGAATTATGTACCATTTTATATCCTCACTTTCCATTTCAGATATCACTAAAGTACTGTTGTGTTTTTTTTTTTCCTAGTCAAAGATATTCCAAGAGCCTAGGAGATCATTTTTCTATGATAATATCTTTTTGTCATTATAGGTATATTTCATAGCTATTTGATAAAAAAGTAAAGACAAAGCTCCAAACAAACAAGAGAAGTCTGGGCAATAAGTCATTTATTAGCGTGGCCTTAATAACTGAGGTACCAGAGAATCCTGATTAATACTTGATATTGAGCTCCTTCCCCCTACTTTTTAAAGCCATGCCATTTTAGGCACCATTGAAAACACAAAGAATGTTCTTTTTCTGGTCCTTGTGGAAATCTTTGCCCCATTTCCTTTAATAATGAGTTCTGTTCTATACTTACTCCATGTGGAACAAAACTTCAATCATCTTCTCTTAAATTCTCTCTTCTGGGAAGTTTTATGTTAAAATTTCTCAGGGTACATAGGCTCTGGACCAGTTAACTCAATTTATAATCCTTACTCTTCTTGGTTCTTTGTCAAATTAATGTCTCTTGGTCTCAGTTTCTCCTTTGGAAATTAAGAACAAAAAATAGAACTCCTTTACATGGTTACTATAATTTAAATGAGAAGAGCGGTGTGCAGTGCCAAAATATTGTTACAATTATTACTTGAGGATCCTGCTTTATTTGGATCTCATCATCATACCTGCATTTTTTAGACTACTAGATATAGGAGTATTCAGGATATAGATGATCAGTAAAAGCCATAGTTATTCTGCATTACAAAGAGGTAACCTCTAAGGATGAAGTCAAAGAGAAGTCTCTTAAAGATACTTATTGTGTGTTCTTAATTCTCTTAATATCATAAACATTGATTTAAATATCATAGAGGAAATAAAATAGTCTTAAGTTTTTGTAAATGAATACAAGACAAAATTTCATGAGAAATCTCATGATAAGGAGTGACCTATGTTCCAAATGACCTTTCAACCTCACAAACCATTTTGTCTTTCTGAAAGATGTGACATGTAAACTGTGGGGTTTTAACAGTTTCCTACTACTGCTTTCTTTCCCTGCTTTCTGGGTTTCAGTGAAGGGCACGGGACTGGAAAAGAGAGAGGGGGATAGAAAATGCTAAAAAGGGCAAGAGTAGCTCAAGCCAGGTGACAGTTCAGTACAGAAAAAAGCTGCTTTTTTAAAGAGGAATTATCAGATAGGATGACAAATTGACTTCTATTAGTATGTATATTTTTAATAATGAGTCAGAATTTTATATATTATAAGATGATGGGTGTTGATAGCATTATCTGATGCCCAGATAGAGGTCAACAGATGCATGATCGTGGTTTAGAGCTTGTGTCTCTCCTTACCTATAATCTATGAGTGCCAGCACTGTTTATCTTGCATAGTGAAAGGGAAAATTTTGATCTTTCTGTATTAGAACTTATATCACATGTGTTTGAGTATCATTTTGTTTTGGTAACATGAGGCAGTTAGTTTGCTATTATTTTTGTTGTGAGATTTTGATCTTTTAATGTAAATGACATAGCAAATTCTGTTTTTGTGAATGTATTTTCCAGTGTTAGGTCACACTTGTTAGTTATAAAGCTCTGTGTTTTTACATATAAAAACACAACATTGTTTCAACTTCTTGGCTTATGAAGGGTGGGTATTTGGAGTTACTGGGATTTGGGAAGATACAGCAGGTGTTCATTTACTGAGGTTTAAAAGAGGCCTGTGTATGGTGTTGTCATCCTTGGCCTGTAGAAATCTGGAAAGCCTTCAGTTGCATGTGCCTTTCTGGTTCAGCAGTTGTATAACAGTGACAGCTTGTGCATATTACCATGTGACAGGGCCATGAGCAGCAGAAATAGGTCCATCATGGTTACTGATGATTTGTGCACAGGAATCTTTGGTATGATGAGAATGTTTGTTTATTTTTCCTAACTAAGAACAAAGAGCTCCTTCCATGATGAAGTCTGTTTCTCCTCCAGCTTTAGAAACTTTTATCTTTAGCACAATTCGCTGATCACTTTTGACCCCAAGTCTGTGTCATGTCATATTGGATAGGTTTTAATTGCAACAAAAAAGTTCAACAACTTATTAATTAAAATGGCCATGCAACCATGTAAAGATAGCAACAAGCTCTAGGATGTACTTGTAATGATTTTAAAAAGCACAGCCTCAGGTACTCTAAGGTTCATGATTTATAACACAATTTATGTGAGTTTTTCAGATTCCTAACAGAGACATTAGCACTTATACTTTGGTGACAGGTCAAAGATATTTTGGGAAGTTAATATTAACCAAATATCTTTTGGTGAATGCTTGTCCTTCCTTCTACTGACATAATATTGAGAAATGACTACGAAATTCATGGATGGACAAAGAAGGAAGTCACATTATGATGTTTTCAAGTGAACAAGGAAGAAGGAAGACATTTCAGGCAGAGGGAATCCATGTATCAAGAAATAGTGTTATGACGAGAATATTAGATATTTGGTAAATGTCCAAGAGTATAGTGTAAATTGGGACACTGCTGATGATGAAGGAATGGAGTTACAAAATAAGAAAGGGTTACAATGACTAAACTTGGTGACTAATTAACAGAAGGAGAAAAAGGAGAAGGTTTGGAAAGACCCTAACCACTGAACTCATTAGTCACAAATGTTGGTGACTAAGCCCTCTTAGGTCCCCTCCATGCCTGTCTAGCACAGAGTATTAAATCACATGCTATGGTAAAGCCTAAAAATATGGTTTCATGTTTCAACTGTCAATTGTTATTTGTGCACCTTTGGGAAAATAATACTTATGTTTTCAATATCTGCAAAAGAATGATTATTTACCAGATTTTGAAAATGCTAATTATAGATGAGAAATCACTTGGAATTGAAAAAACAGAATTTAATGCTATCTTGTCTACCACTATTAACCATCAACATTGAGAACCTACAAAATCAGATCCTCTGTGTTGAATTAAGAAATGTGGCACTGTGTCTCTAACTTTTAGTTAAGCTGTTCCAGCAGTCTCCAGACATACTACAGCTTTGCCAGTTTTGGGTTTACTCCAGTGTTCAATTCCCTTCTCCAACTTTTAAATTTCTGATCTAATGAAATAAGAGGTAGTTATGGTTGAGTTCCTTTTTCTCTTAAGTTGGTTAATGAAAAGTGTCCAGTCCTTTAACCACGTAAAATAAATGCACAGGCCATGAGGCATGCTAATGGTTTATTTTCTTTTCTTTGGGGATAGAAACAAGGAGATTTTTGTAGGGAAAATACTTGTTTGCAAAGAATTGGTGTTAATGTGTCAAAGGTGACTAATATCTTGAATCTTATCCAGGACAAGGAGAACTAAGGACACAGTTAAATAATGACCAACTTTATACCTGGGTTGTTTTATTAATGCCAAATCACCATGTGGCTTTGCACCCCACTGAGCAGGGCAAGGCCACACTCATAGTTTGCAGATATCCCACACTCCTCTAAAGCACAGTAGACAGACAGCAGCCCAAACGGCTTGTGTTGTTTCTTTCTTTATGACCTGCTTTCTTTGATATTCTAAATTTTTTAATTACATCAACAGAAACTGGAAGGGAACTCTAGAATAGATTGACTCTGGGCATTACCTCTCTGACCCACATGGGGATGTCCACAGGCCCATTGTATTCTTGGTCAAAAGACTATGGTGAAAGTAAAGAGGCCTTTTCCCCACTAACACCTGGAGAAGAATTAAAATCTTTAGGTCCCTTGGAATCTACATTCCAACCCATTTCTCAAGTGAGTCTTCTGTACACTGAAGTTGAATATGAACTAAAAATTCTACCACTTTCTATTGTCCTTTCATAAAAATATGAAATGCAGCTTTCAATAACCAATACCTACCAACATCCCTAAGAAAATGAAAGGTACCTATGAGAGCAAAGGAACAAATCATTAGAAACATTATTCTCAAACATCTTCATACATTTATTTTGTCTTCCATTTGCTTTGGAAAGTGTGTAATTTTACTGCTTTAATTTGTGTCATTCATGACATCAGAGATGAAACTTTATAATTAAGTGCCTCATGATTACTGCACAACTTGTTTTTATTTATAATCAGACTGGTGTTGTTTGTTTTGTTGTTCTTACTAAGGTGTTCTTACTTACTAGACCTTACTCAGAAAGACTTTTAACTTAAATGAAATCTGGAATATAGGAACCCATAACTCTTCTTCCTTGCCTATGTGGAAATTAGAATTCTAGTAAAGTGGTTAAGACCTACATTTAAAAAATTGGAAATACAAAGTAGCATGTATGATTAGGTCCACATTTGGTAGATTTTTGTTGTTCAAGAATTTAGGGGAAAGTCAAATACATTTGACATGAGGTTGTATACAGGAGCTGTATAGTGGAGGTCAGATTTGAGGTTGGGTGGCTGGATTTGCATGGACTGGGGAAAGACATTCCCAGAAATCTGCATCTGGACACACTGGGCCTTCTGTTGGATCACTTATCACTTTTCTCTGACTCTTTACAGGTCTTTTCACTCTCTTCCCATGTGAGCTCCTTGAACACATTGATTCCGATTATTTCATCCTACCCATCCCAAAGCCTTTGGGCCTGGCATGGAGTAGAAATTTAGTGTATATTTATGAATGTCATCAATATCTTAACAAGTAACTAACAACATTCTCATTAGAGGAAAGAGTCAGCGAGGAAATGGTGAAGCCTGGCCTTCATGAGATGTGAATAGCAACAGATTTTCTAAGTTCTTTGGTTATTTTCTGATCTAAAAGTGAAAATGACTCCTTACTTCTTCACAGGTTGTTGGAGCTCTTCATATAAGTGAAAGAACTTGATAGACAAATAAGTGACTCTGTAAATCCAGGAATTCACTCTCATGTGGTTATGGATAGATTCTTATTCGTAATTGCAATTGTCTCCTTTCTCAGAAATCAATATCAAGAAATATTTGTTTAGTAAGTGAATCAATAAACTGGAGTTGCCTACACTTGCCATTTGGCTGTATTACTATTTGTTTCATCTGCTTAAAATTACACAAACATTCTTATTAAAAATGTGTCTAAAATATGACTAAATGAACTGTGAGGAGAAGCTTGAAGTCTTTGCTTATGAATAAAGTAGATGTGTTCAAGTACATGGATATTTTAGTATTTCTTTTGCATTTTCAGCAATATATATGCAATATATGTACATATGTATATGCACTCATATATGTGTGTTTTTTCTTTTTGTATTTGTTCTTTTTACATATACTTAACAGTAGAGTATATTTTGACATATTGTATGTGGAGTATAACTTATTCTAAATTTTTTTTGTTCTTATTCTTAAATAACTAGTATTGATTCAGAGTTATGAAGTTTCTAAATAAATAGGCTCAAGATCAAGTTTCTCCACTGTCTAGAAATCATACTTCAATTAAAATATGCCTCCACATTGCTCATGCAATTTCTCTAATTTAAAGCAGATGGGTGGGGAAAACACGAATATATTTTCTGAAATCCTGGTTCAAAAATACCCAAAGAAAATACTTTGGGGTAATGGGGCCAAGCTTATTATTAAAGAAGATTACATTAAAATGTTAACTTTTTAAAAAGGACACAGTAACTGAATGGAAAAATTTGCAGAATTGAGTGGTTTATTTTGAAGGCTGTAGGAGTGATCTCTCAGTCCTAAATTACAGCTCAAATCAGTGTACCTCTGCCTGATCCCTAAGCATTTGACCTAAGGCTAAAAGGCTTTTGTCATCACCAGCCAAAAGAGAAACACAATGCAGATCTTAAAGATAAGGCTCAGCATCCTGTCTCCAGGTTCTCGCACACCTTGTGTAATCTTCCTTCCTTCCATGCCCACTGCTGTGACCCCTTCTCAGTCCCTTGCCATTTGATGTCTGGTTTTTTGTTGTTTTGCGCAACTGTTTAACCTGTCTGTATTTGCTTTGCTGCGATCCAATCCCAGCTGGCATATTGGTGCCAGGTCAGTCTTAACAAACCACTAGTTTTCATCACATCTCTCTCCTCTCCACCAATCGACATTGGCCTGCTTTTGCAGGGACCTGGCAGGCATACTGACCCTGGCAGCCTCAGGGAGGCTGGCCTTCCATGACCTCCTCCCACATTTCAAGGCTTCTGCCAGGCCTTTCTCTTCAAACCATTCCCTACTTGTCAGTGCCTCCTCTGCCCTTGTCTCAGTCTTGTCAGGCCTGGCCCTGGACCCACCTTCTCTGAAACCTTCCTCTAGTCTATGGTTGAGATTTCAGAGAACATTCCAGCTATACATTGATTTGTCATTTATAAAATTCTACTTTCTGGTAAAGATGCTCCTTGACTTATGGTGGGTTATCTCCTGACGAACCCACCATAAGGTAACAATACTGTAAGATAAAATTCATTGAATTTTAGCAACACATGTCAATGGTTTCTCCTCATGTAACTGGCAGGGAATAGAGACCTCCCTGCTTCTGCACTGCCTCTCAAGACCATAGCATACGACATGTCACTAGCCTGGGAAAAGATCAAAATCTGAAGTATTTTCCACCTGAAAAGTATTCCTTTTGCACCATGATAACTGGAATAATCTCCAGTTTGAACCACTGTTAAGTCAGGGACTAACAGTGTTCTCTTTCATCCATATGTCCTAACTGCAAATTTATTAATTGAATTTTTTTAAAGCCCCCAGAAAAATAAGAAAAAGGGCTGTTAGGATTACAAAAAGACATACACCTATTTCAAAATATATGCAACACGTTGCACAAACAATATTGTCAATATAGTAACTAAATAAACATTTCCTAGCAGTGAAAGTTGAAGTGATACCTGAAGATCACTTTCTCTCTGAAGAATTTCTCTGTCCATACATTTTGTATGCTTTGAAGTGCTTATTTGATCTCAGCTGGGAATGTGCTTATTCCTAAGGCACACCATACATCTGGTTTGGGGGCCATTTATTTAATACTGTTGACTTTCATTTTGCTTTATTCATGGTGCTTTTGCTAGTTGATTATATTAAAGAATGATTCTACTTTGAACCCTGAAGCTTTTCATGGGATATTATATTATTTATTTATATTTATAATAAGTATTACAAATGTAGATTATGACTACAGGTAGTACAAATTGAATATATTACACTTAAAAATGTTACTTTTGAACTATGGACTGCTGTCACTGTGTGCATCACTGGAGAGCCCTACCATAAATAACTGTGATATTCCAACAGCATGAAGACAGAGTGTTAACAAGATGTGCCTCCATATTTATGGCCCTTGATCTTTACTATCCAGAAATATTTCTCAAAGATCAAACCACAGCACACTTGGCTCTTGGCACTAGAGAACTTGGGCTTTGATGGTGATCAAATAGTGCATGTGATGTGGTGGCTCCTAAAAGGAACTCTTCAAAACAAAGTGATAGGCATACAGACACTCTTTTGTTTCAGAGACAAGATGTGGCCAAGATGAGGGGGAAAAAAAATTTAAGAGTATTTTTTCCTTTTGGAATTTTAACTGGAAACTTATCCTTATGAGAAAAGGCCATGGAATGTGTCTTCTTTCTTTGTATTCAAGAAGAGGCGGTGCTAACACCCTGAAGAAGGTGCCTACCTGCCTGCCTGCCTATCCACAAGCAGAAGCCCAGAATCTCGCACTTTCACATATACACATCCCAGTTCCCTCTCATTCTCCCTCCTCTCCTTCTCTCTCCTGAGTGTCTTGTTTTCTCTCTTTTTCTTCTCTCACTTTCTCCTTCTCCTTTCCTTTTTCACTTTCTCTTTCTCTCTTTTCTCCTCTCTCCCTTCTCCCTCCCCTCCACCTGTCTTCCTCTCCCAGCCCCCAGTTTCCTCCTGCCTTGTTCCTGTCTCTCTCTCTTTCTCTCTCCTGAGTGTCTTGTTCTCACTATCATTTTTTTCCTATTGAAAGGAAATCTGTGTCTCTGCTCTAGTAAACGCAGGCTGTGGAGGAACTCTGTACTGTGTACACTTGTCTTATTTGCCACCCTTTTATTAATATATTTTTCCTAGATGAGTTTTTATAGTGTGGTAATTCAAATAGATGTCTCACAGCCACCCACAAAGACAAAGAGCTGCCTTTGAATGAAAAAATTCCTCAGGATAAATGTTGCCTATTCCAGTGATTTAAAGAGTACAGGTATTTATTTCATGAAATACTTTAAAATAATTACAAAAATTGTGGCTACCACAGCAGAGGCAGAAAATGAGAATTTTGATGGTTTAAAAATTTTCTTGTGTGGATCTTCATGTAACTGGAATTTAATGAAATTAAAAACATGCTTTTTGACATGTAATCAGATGTTTCTCTAATCATCTGGAGAAGACTTCCAGCTCAAGTGGTATGAAAACATTCCAACTCTGGAGGCTATGGGACTAGCTACTCTTTTTGTTTGTTAGGCCTACTGTTACAAAGTACCACAAACTTGGTGGTTTAAAACAATAGAAATTTATTGTCTTGGTTCCCATGCCAGAAGTCCCAAATCAAAGTGTTAGCAGGGCCATTCTTACTCTGAAGCCTCAGGGTGCCTTTCCTGGCCTCTGTGGTTTGCTGGCCCTCATGGGCTTGCTGCTCCAGGCTCTGCCCTTGTCCATACTAGGCAGCCTCCCTGTGTGTCTATCATCATGTGACCTTCTTGTAATGAGGACGTCATCCTTTTAGATTAGAGACCATCCTATTCCAGTATGGCCTCCTCTTGACTAATTAAATGTACAATAACTCTATTTCCAAACATGGCCACATTCTGACATCATAGGGGTTAACACTTTAAAATATCTATTTTGAGGGGACATGATTGAACTCATAATAGGCAATCTGGGTTTAAATCCCATCTCCTGTGATCTCATTTCCATGTAATCATGTGATCTTTGCCAAGTTACTTAACCTCACTCAGCCTCAACTTTAGCAGGTAGATAATTAAGGTTCCTGCCTTCTAATGCTGTGAAGATTAAATGAGACAATGCTTTAGCAATGCCTGGCAAATAATGCCATTTTTCACATTAGGTTGTTTTTATCATGGCTGCTATAGTTCTTGAAGATACCCAACTCAAGTCTGAGTCCTGGTCAGATGTCCTTATAACAGTCACAAGAAGTTTTTGAAAAAGTTTATTTAGTTTTCACATAAAAATATAAAACTAAAAATATTAGATACTGTACAACAATAATGAGCCATTTTTGATACATAAGAAATGAAGGCAGAGTGGTTAAATTATTTCCCATTGTCACAAATAAGTTCAAGAAAACTTAGTATTTCCATCAATTGTTCACACTCTGGGGCACAGAAACGGAAAGGATTTGAATGTGTTCTCAAGATTAGGTGTGCAATCTTTGTTTATTTGTCTTATACTGGGGATTGGACCCAGAGTGTTATAATACTGAACTATACCCATAGTTCTTTTTATTATTAGTTTTTTAAATCTTGAGACAGAATCTTAGTAGGTTGCTGAGACTGACCTTGAACTTGCAACTCCCAAGTTGCTGCAATTATAGGCACAAGCCATGGAACCCAGCTTGTGAGGTTCATTTTGACAGATGTGCTTTGTTATGGGACACATGTCCTGCCCCTTAGATTAACTGGCATTTGTCTCTGCTTTCTGCATCTCAGGAGCTCCCTCTGAGGCATGACTGTCCTTGTCCTTACACACAGAAAGATGGCGGTAATAGCTAGTAGACCTTCACTTGTCCACAGGAGTATCTCAATGAAGGGGTGATTGATTTCACAGGGGATTTGCCATATAATTCCAAGAGAGTTGGGAAAGAAGTTCATGTGGTATTGTCAGTTTAGAAATGACTGCCAAAGCTTGAACAGACACCTTGAGTAAGGAGGAAAGAGAATCCAGAATGCTTGGGCATGATTTCAGGCAATGGAGGAAGCATAAATCTTTTCCCTTTTGCTGCCATATTTAAACACACAGGGATTCCTACTTTTTGGCTCTCAGGAGCACTAATATTCCATTACCTGTCTGATCACCATAATTCTTACCCCACTTATTAAAAACAGAAGTCACTGCATACCACATTTAAAGAGAAATATTTTCTTTCACTGTGATTTTCAGTTTTCCTGTGTTTATCTGCCTAACATTCCCTATTTAGAATTATTTCCTTTTTCTTTTTTAATGTTCCTTGTAATTTTTTTTTATGACTTGATTATACATGTGTATCTGGTCTCTTAGGATTCTTGGACTACTAAAGACAGAAAACAATTTTGAAATAGTTTTAAAAAGAGAAATTTATTGACTCATGAGAAACTATGAGAAGGATTGACAGCATTATGTAATTGACTTTAGCAAAGTCTAGAATTGGGGACTGATCACCAAAAAGATTCTCGAAAAAGATTCTCTGTAGTCGTTTTTTTTTGTTTTGTTTTGTTTTTTTTAATCATGTCTTTCTCTGAGATTGTATTTTCCACTAGTCAGGGACCATTTCAGTAGAAAGAACTTGTTGAAATTCCTATAGCCCAATGACCTGAATATAAGATTTCTCTTCTCGAGCATGAGTTTGATCAATTTCTTCAATAGGATTTGAATAGCTCAGATCAGAACACCTGCATTTTAGCCAGGGGTTGGGACTCTATCATAATACTAGCTAATACCAGAGTCATATGTCCAAAGGAGAATGACTTGGAAAAATAGGTGATATTTGGGGTGCTAAAATAATAGATGCCCCATGTATCTGATAGTGGGAAAAATTTCATACCCACAACTATTTAGTTTTCTGTCACTTTTTCTCCCTTATAATGGATGCTCTTCTCCATTCTTCAGACAACCTGAGTTTGGTTTGTCTAAAACTGTTGTTATAGGCATATAACTTACAACTTCTATGTTATAGACTTATCACTGTCTCCAAGGTTTGATCTAATTCAGTTTCTGTGTCTCCATTTGCTCTCCATGAAGCCTGCCATGACAGGGGTCATGAAGCACATACATTGCCTTTTCCCACTGACCGTTCTCTTACGTTCCTGTTTTCTGTTTCTGAAAATTATCTCCTCATCCATCTCATTGCAAGCCTTTGTGGCCATTTATATGTAATATAAATGACCCATTTACATGTAATTCCTGAAGCTTTCATTTTAGATGAAGCAACTTCCTCTGTTTCGGCATCATACTGTACATATAGTGTAACACTTATTCTTTTTGGGGTTAACTTCTTGTTACATGCTCCCTTTTTCTACACTCAGTAAATAATTCTACCCCAGCCGTTTTATTTAGGCAATCCATTCCCCACAGGAGAAAAGACTCCACAGGGTTTTCCCTCATGTTCCAGGTACTTGCACATCCAGTGACTGAATCTGGAGTAGCAGAGAGGAAAGGGTTGGTAGTGGTAGGAGAAGGAGCCATATTTGCTCTCACTTTCCCAGGAAGTCCTATATTAAACTTGTCCAAAGTTTTGTCCAGTGATGTATTTGCCACGAACTTGATGTAGTACTGCTAGCAAACCGGATGGCCTGTTGTTTTTGCATGAATAAAACATAGAAATTATTCCAACTTTGTAAATCAAAATAATATCTTCTCTCTTGATTTTCATGCTCCCAGAAGACACTAAGACAAAGATCTGAATGAAGATGATCTGGGGGGAGGTGATCCAAGGAAGCATGCTGAGGAGTGGAGAAACCAGACAGGGAAAGATAAAAGACCAATTAAGAGTATTTATGGAGAGGTGGCTGCTCAGGCAGCTGGGGCAGCTCCTGCAGAGAGATAATGGGGAGCATTTTTCAGATGTGAAGCTGGAGCCTAGGCTTCCAGGACTTTCAGCCACCCTGTAATGTATGTATAGGCTAAGCCTGCACCTGTGATCCAAGGGTACCCCCAAGCAGAGGAGCCCTTTTTATTTTCAGTATTTTAGATTCATTTTCTAAATGATAAAATACTTACATAGTTAAAAAGTAAAAACTATTTATATAAAAAGTATACTCAGAGAAATCTTTCCATGTGTAATACCCCCAACCTATACCCACTCTATAATACAGGTAATTTTAATTTTTTTTTTTAACTTTGGGTTTTGTGTATACACACACACACACAATATGATATAAGGTTATTCATGTTTATATATGTGTGTATATTTCATATATATATACATAGATATTCTTATTGCTTCTTTATTTCATAAAAGTTAGGACAGTATATAAACATCCTTTCTCTCTCTCTCTTTTGCTTTTCACTCAACACTATCTCTTTAAATCACTTCATTAGCAATTCTCCAAACTCTTTTTTATTCTTCCTTTACAGATTCATATGATTTCATTGTGTGGTGTATCTCAGTTTTTCTGCCAGGCTCCCATGGATTCATATTTAGGTTATATCCAAATGGTTCTTTCACAATAATGCCAAAAGTAACAATGAGCTTATTTTCTCATAATTTTAGGGGAAAATCTTTAAGGTAAAATCTATGAAGTGACATTGTTCAGTCAAAAGGTAAATGCACAGTTGTTTGAGTATTGTATATTCTTACTTTTAGGGTTGCATAATATAGCACTCCTACCTTAGTACCTGACAGTGTTCATTTCTGCTCTGCCAACAGAGAATGCTGTGAAACCTGAACTTTTTGCTGATCTAATCTATATTGTATTTCTAATTTTTCTTATTTTAAGAATTTCACTTTCTCTATGTTTAAGTGGTTGGGAAGTTTGCATGCTTTTTTTCCACTGTAAACATCATATATTTTTAATTTCTTTCTGTTGGAATTTTTTCTGTTCTTCAATTATAAGAGTTTTTATTTTTTCATTGAAGTGACAAAGATTTACATTTATAATACATATTGCAAATATTTTCTCTTTCATTATTCTTTTGACTTTAATTTATTTTTAAATTTAGGCATGTCAAAGTCTTTCCCACTCCCTTAATTTCACTACATTTATCAATTTTTTATTAGATTTGGATTACTAATAATAATTAAAGGACTTTACAGTTTTTTGTGTTATTTGAGTACTTATATGATTAATTTTTTTAAATTAGATATCTTATTCATTTGGAGCTTATTTCTGGATTTTCCCTTAAACAGATTAATCTATCTGTATGTGCCTGTATCAGTAGTTCACTGTATTGTATTGTATTATATTATATTATATTATATTATATTTTTCTTTCTTTCTTCTTTTTTGTTTTGTTCAGAGATTGAACCCAGGGGTGCTTTGCCACTGAGCTATATCCCCATCCCTTTATACTTTTTATTTAGTCTCACAAAGTTGCTTAGGGCCTCACTTAGTTGCTGAGGCTGACTTTGAACTTGCAATCCTCCTGCCTCAGCCTCTCGAGCCACTGGGATTACAGAATTGCTAGCTCACTGTT
This sequence comes from Glaucomys volans, assembly GCA_020662805.1. NCBI lineage: Eukaryota > Metazoa > Chordata > Mammalia > Rodentia > Sciuridae > Glaucomys > Glaucomys volans. Next base: position 92,946 of record JAJEJO010002431.1, read on the forward strand.
TTAAACACAGAAATGTCATAGTAAATTAAACCTGTATGTTTAGGAGGCTTAGCTCATGTACTCCTACACAGCTACATATGAGTTAACAAAACATTACTTCCTCTACCTGTCCTTTTTTTGACAATTAAAATTTCCTCACAATTTTAAGAAAAAAAATGCATTTGTCATGTTATCTTTGCCTATATAGTTTTTCTAAATGTTATATAATTGTGCCTATTTTTATGACTCATACTGATAGCCAAATTGTTTTCAAAAATAAAAGTGACATAATGGCTATCACAAAATTTTTAAAAATTAATTTACATCACTACTGTAAAAATCAAAAAAATTTATTTAGTTTTCAAATGTTTAAAAGATTAAACATTTTCTTCTTGTTTCACTGATTCTCATTTCTCTTTTTGTGATTTGTTGCCTTTTGTTTTAGTATTTTTATTAATTCATATGAACTTACATCTAAATCCTCCATCAATCATGCTTTCTGCAGTACTTACCCACTTTATTAATTTTTAATATTATTTGTATTTAGTCAGTCTGATATTTTAAGCTTTTAGGTTGAAAACTGTGACTCTACTTTTATTATTTCATTAGTTATTTCTAAAACAGTTTCACATTCATAGATTTGATATATATTTATAATTTTAAATGACTACATAATATTATGCAAAACATAACTTGCCTAGTGATTTTCTTTCCTGGCCTAATGTGAGTTTGAAGCATTAAATTAGAAGGCAGAATGGTTGTCACAGGCAGGCACACTGACAGTTTTAAGAAGTGACATTTCTTGAAAGGACAAGAGTCTTCCTAAAAATATCACACAGAAATCCTCAAAATTACAGCAATCTAAGGACATTGAAGGTGGGAGAAACAAACCTCAAAATTCCCTAAATAAATGCCTAGGAAGCAATTGCAGAGTTATCATGGAAACACTAAATGATGTTCAGAATTCATGAGGAAGAAGCAAAGAAATATAGAAAATGCCTTTAGAGACATTTCTGACTCAGGTAATTAAATATGAAAAACAATTGGTGCTTAGTGACACAAAATTCTTAGCTAAACAGGAAAATTGTCGGTGAAGAATGACTTATTCCACAGGGTTTTCAATTTAGATGGCATTTTATAAAAATTATTTGTTACCTTTTTTATATGGCTTCCTGGATGATAAAATCCTTGGGAATAATAACCATGATTTATTCCTCTACTCCTCTGTAGTGCCACATATTAATCAGTATTGAAGGCCTGCTGAGCCATCGCTCAGTATCTTCACTTCAAACTCACTATCCCACTTTCCAGGGGAAGAAACAAAGGCTCAGAGAAGTGAGACTCCTTGGTCAAAGTTGAATTGGAACCCAGGGCAGTCTGGCTCCCAGTTTGCTAATCCCCTTCTCCCACTACCTGAAATTACTCAGCTTGCTGCCAAGTAAATCAGCAATTAAACAGCCTGGCACAAATTCTTATCAGTGAGAGTTTGGGAGTGGGTGAACTAATGTTATGATTGTAAAAAGACAGGTTTTATACACAAAAAAATGAGATTGCAATGAAATTATAAAGTCCATTAATTTAACTGCTTTTCTCAGATCAACTGAGGCAATCCAGAGCTTAAAAAACAGCAACTTTATTCTTCTAGAATCTGATATTCATTCTGGAGGAAACAAAATCTTCATTAAGGCATGTTGTCAGATGTTCTATGGTCCTTCACCTTCCCCTACACTGAATTTGTTGCTGGAACTGAGTACCTCTTAGCATTGCTGATTATAGAAAAGGAAGTAAGAGAAAGCCCTTTATTTGTCTTTGAAATCCTCCCTGTCTATGTTTTTGTTGTCTTATATTCTACTACATATTTTTCAAATTCCACCTTGCAAAATTTTTCAAATTCCATTCTTGGAAAAATATTTTTGTGGACTTGATGGCTTCTGAAAGACACTTTTATAATTGTTGTATCCATTTAATTATTACTCCCTCCACTATTTTTTAACCTCAGTGAGAATTTATAAACATACTTGCCTAGTGAAATGAAGCTGTTCACATACCTTTCCTTTGTTACTTGATAAATTATTGCTTCGAAAACATTTTTGGTCCTGTGGCTCACCATTAAATTGGCTACTTAAAACAAATAGTATGTATAAAATAGTTTTAAATTTACACATTTGGTGTAGGAAAGCATATAAATTTTGTGTGGTTTTGTGATGCAAAGGGTGAATAGGTCATTGGGGACTTTTCATATGGTTCATGAATTTGAGTGCTCAAGTGATAGGGGAGAAATATAAGATATGAGAGACACTGGTAGACTTCTTAGATTACAATACCATTGTCTCAGGGAATATGGCAAATGTCAAAACTCACCTAAATTGTCTATTTCTTTTGATTTCATATAAAGTAGAAAACCCCTTAATGAAGGAGATGGGCATAGGAAATATTCCCTCTGAAAACCCTGATTATGTTGCTCATCCTTCAAGAATGCCATATAGTGCCAAGAACTCAGTAGGCACTTGATCAATAATAAACATTTACAAATACGGACAATATGAGGGGAAGAAATTTTCCTAAATATCTTTGCATATTCTACCTTCCAGTTTATGTTACCATCAGCCAATGTCTTTTCTTTTACCTGTAATGCATCAAACATTTATCCAGCCACCATCATGCAGTGCTCAACTCAGAGTGTATTCAGTTGAACACGTATAATAACTGGTGCAGGAAATTTTGAGAATGCAGACATGAATTACCTTTCATTGGCCTTATTGGATGAGTGTATAAAAAAGAAAATTTTTAGGAAAAGTGAATGATTTGGCCACCTTTTAGAGAGAACGTTGAGTGTACTTAGCAAACATTGAAGTCACTCAATTAGAGAATGTGTTGAAAAAGTAGGAAAGAGATTACAGGGCAGGTGAAGGTAGAGAAGTTGACCAAGAAAAACGGGACCAATTTTCTAGCTTACATACTATTTTATGTGTATTGAGGAAGCAATTAAAGTTTTGGGACAGGGCAGTGACATGATCAGACTTTGTTTCAATACAGTAGCTCATGGTAAATCAGAGAATGGGTTGGAAGGCTGAGTCTCACTATAGAGTAGATAGCATGCTCACTTAAATGGTCTTCTCTCCAAGCTCTTCAACAATGGCTTCAGTAAATGACATGGCACTTAACTCATAAGCAACAATGCTATTAGCTCATTTTATAGGCTGATATTGTGCTAATCAATACCCCTGTCCAACACTAACCTTTGAAGACTTCTCATATTTGTGGGACAAGGCATTGAAAGTCAGTACCTGAGAGGTCAGTCAGGTGAATGGATGTGACTTGGTGCTACCAGATAGTCCTTAGGATGACTCCTTTTCTACCAACTCCATTCAGACATGTCCACATTCATATACAACCGCCCTCAAGTTCACACTTTCCTATCTCCATTCCTGAGGCAGTACAGGAAGCCCTCCACCTGGAAACCTTGTGACAACACTTAACGTTGTCATCACATGTAATCCCCAGACTGTATGCTCTTCTCTGTGATTGTTCCAAGCTTAGAGTCACATCTTGTCTCCTTCAGCATTTCTACCTGGTGCTGGTGCTAATGCAGTATTCTGTTAATTAAATCTACTCTTGACGTTCATTTCAATTTAGTTTGACCAGTTTAAAATTCTCTTAGGAGCATGTCCATGTTTTTCCAGAGTCTCGCAGCAAGCTTGACAGGAACTACCTCGGTAGAGACAGTTCTATGCACTCAAGAGGCCAATATAGTTATCCTTTACTATTGACAACCAAAAGTACTGTCAACGTTAATGACAAACTATTATGTTAGAAAGAAATGGTTTATATCAGAATGTCAGTGGAAAAGCTAAAGCTATCAAGTTATTAAGGTTTCATTCTTTAAATCATTGAAGTGCTTGATGCCTGTCTTATAGAATTTCTGAGAAGTTTAAAGAAAACAGGAAATGGTATGTATCTCAGTGTATAACTGTTGATTTTCAAGCGAGTTCTTTTTGGACTCTAGAAAAGTAAGATTTATACTAAATGCTCTGGCAAATTTTCAATTCGAACTTCATAATATCCGTAGAAAATTGCTAGAGCATTTGTTTTACTAGCTCCTAAATACATACTAAACCTGGGGAAGAAAACAATGGTATTTAATTGAATTTTAATTTATTCATGACCATGCTGAAGATACATTTTAAATGAGCACGTTAATAAACAACACCCCCAAACTTATTATAGTCCAACCCACACATCCTATAGTTTTTTGTTTTCCTTTCTGTTTTTAATTTTTTGACTCAGGCAATAAACTCAGTTGATTAAACATCAAAATCGCAAATATCTAACTTACTACAACTCATTTTCACAGCACAGAGAGCAATTTGAATTACTGGTATCTGTGTTGGTGTTGGTGACAGTTGCAGTCTTAATAGAAGTGAGGGTATGGTGATCACAGAGACAGGCAATGTTTTGCTGTTGCTTACTTTACTCTTTCCACTACCGCCATTTGCCAACAGCCTTGTTTGGTCAGACACTGTCCTGGGTACAATATAAATATTATCTGTAAAGACCACACAGCAGTGTGGTCTTTAAGATCCTAGTGTAACTAGTATGATGGTGTTATCTGAACTTTTCAAAGTGTAGACTGATTCTAAAAGAGCTTGAGTAATACACTTAATGTCTGAGAGTTCATAACTGGTACACTTGGGATTTCAACTCTGATCCCTGGCTCTAAAACTCCTGCCCATTTTAATATAATGTGCAGCCATGTCATCCTGCTTTGATTTATCCACATGATATAAAGTAACTGAACCGTACAGTGACATGATATTTTCCCTCCTTTTGGCCAGTTTAGAGATGTGTAGATCTGCAATCCTTCACTTTGTTCTGTCTTTCTTTTTTCTCCTGAACAATTAATGGTTTTGATATTCTTTCTGCCAGATGTGAGTATGTAAATAGCCTTCTGGTCACATGATCTCATGCCAGAAGGACTAGTCATCTGGCCCTTTTGGTGGCTGATGCACTTCCAGGTGGCTCTGCCAGTCTTTGACGTGGTAGATTGGTATCTGATGTATTTAGATAATGTGAGCTATTTACTACTGAGAACAAAGCCCATAAAGAAATGGAGACTGCATTCTTTTCTCAGATAGTAAGAAAGGCCTCTGCTATTTATGGATGCTTACTGTGTGTCTAGTATGTTCCCCTGTCATCCAGTTTCACCATAACACTGAAACAAAAATAATATGTTGAGAAACTTAAATTTTCTTTTGAGGAGAACTGAATTAAGGACTGCATGTGATTCCCACCTTTACATTTTAAAAGGTGACTTGCAGTTGTAGCTGCAAACATACATGCCCCAGAGCACCTCCTAACTCATGGTGTGTCTGAGTGAACTCAGTTTTATGTGTGATTAGAGTCACTATTCTGAAGGAGAGAAACAAGCATTTCTTAATGAAATACAAATGTTTGTTGTCATTGCCAGTCCCATTAGCATAAATGAGCCTTTTCTTAATGGTGCTCGACTTCAGTTCTTTTCCTTTTCAGAATGCAACTCATAATGCAAATATGGCTAAGACCACCTCGTTGAGTCAGTAATTGCTCAGTAGCTGCTGCATGAGGGTGCGGGGTCTCTTTGGATCTAGTGAACTTTTGAAAGCTGGCAATGTCTTCATCCTGACAAGGTAGTGAGCTGGATGCTTGGGTTCTCAGTAACTATCCTTCCTGGGATCCGCTGAGTTCATTCATAGTATGTGATGTTTACCTCATTATGATACAATTTGGCAAGAAAATGGACATTGGAAATACTGATTTTTCCAAAGGCCCATTAGCTGGGTCACTGTTCACAATAGAATTCTGATTTGGAACCTATGTGAGCACTGTGGGGTAAATGCTACTGGCATGATTTGCCTTTTGAAGTGGGGATATTTTCAAACCAAGCTGAAATTATCATTTGCTATCTATCTAGTCTAAGAAATTCTACTCTTTATATCTTTCCAGATTCCAAAATGGCTTAAAAGAAACACAAAATACAAAACAACTCGGCAACGCTTTTTTTCTCTTACCTTAAGGGTAAATGGTGGGAAAATGTCATAATTACCAAAATTTTACACTTAGTCAGCCAAAGATAATTGTGTAATTTGAAGCTAGTTGAGGGCATAAAATTGAAAATGTTATTTTGGGGGTCGTTAGCATCTTTCAAAAAGCATGTTAAATTTCTGAGTGGAATTTTCACCTTTTAAATCTAAATGTAGTTAGCAACAAGAGTCCCTTAGCTTACAAATAAATAAATCCTTTATAGATGAGTTGATAGGAAGAAAGGTTATTTTTCTCCCCTATAGAGAAAAATTACTTGATAAGAAAATGAGACAACGTATTTAAAGAATTGATTCTATTCTCTTATTTCAATATAATTAAAATTTTATAGGAAACAGCCATATTTATAAACACATTTCTTCCTGACGCTAGCACTTGTACTCTTGATTTGAATACATAGCACTGAGATGGATCCTACATGGGTTATTTTCTATGGGGGGGGTATCCGTGGATCACGTTCATTTCTGTGTCCATGATTCACATTCATATATCCAGCTAGTCTTGTGGAGATTTGATAATTAATCAGTAATTACAGGTCTATTTGAAGATAGCAGTGTTTTCCACATTAGGCAAATCTAATGCTCTTTGACTCAGCTATGTCAAAGTCACCTGGAGAACTTTGCTACAGAATTCTGACCATCACCATTCTGGACCATTGAATCAGAAACTTAATATAGGATTCCATGTTGGCCAAATTTCTCAGATGCTTTTAAGCATCTACTACTTAATAACCTTGTCCTTGGCATAGTTATTATTCTTTAATGTCGCTTTTACTTCACTCTACAAATAGTAAATGCTGAATACATTCTGTATAAAATTTTGACCATTTAATGGATACGAATTTTGTTAAATTTTCTTTTCTTTTCTTTTTTGGTACCAGGGATTGAACCCAATGGCACTCTACCACTGAGCCAAATCCCTTTGTATTTTTTATTTTGAGACAGAGTCTTGCCAAGTTGCTTAGGCTCTTGGTAAATTGTTGAGGCTGGCCTCCAACTTGGAATCCTCATGCCTTAGACTCCCAACCTGCTGGTATCACAGGTGTGTGCTCCCATGCCCAGCCAAGAATTTAGTTAAGTTTTTATCCCCGAACTATAAGCTTAATAATGGTAACAACTATCACATATTGAACACCTGAATATAAAAGGATAAACCAAGGCTATTCCAGATCTTTACTTCTCACATCAGCTCTGTGAAGTGGGTGAAATTTTCATTTTACATTTGGGGAGAGAAGATAGAGGGCAAGTAACTTGGATAAGAGTATATTTACATTAAGAGATGGAGTTAGGGTTTAAATCCAGATTTGGTTTAGTCCAAAGCCTATACTGAATCACTATAAGAGAATAACCACTAGTTAATTTATGAATCTGTAGCCATGCACAGGTCTACTGTAGTTCACATGGCATCTTCATACAAAGTAGAACAGGGCTCATCATCCTTCAGAAAGATGCAGGCCATGCTGGGGCATGAGCAGAACACTAAGTAGTTTTCTGCTCTTCCCTCTCTGTCTGTCAGATGCCCCTGTACAGTGAAATCCATATTGCTATAAGGGGTGGCCTAGCTGATGCTTTTCATGTGCAAAGTCTAAGGTGCTATAATGTAGACCTAAATTTTATAAACATAAAATGTGTTAAGCATCAGACTAAAATCCAGTAAATGAGACAGGGATGAAGTGAGAGGAAAACTTGGTGCTAACTTACTGATCACCCAAGTCTATTGATTTGTATGTGCTGCCTTTGGGGTTCTTGTGAGATGGGGTAGCTGTGTGCCTTATTCCATGATAAAGGATAGCTATATGATCCCTCAGTCTTTTAGCTGGAGTCCAGCATAGTTTGACTTTTTGCATCCACAGTTTTATTAATATCCAAACTACATCTTTGTTCCAATATGCATGAATGTTTAAAAAATATCCAAACTGGACTTTTTCCCTCTACCTATATTTTTGTTAGTAGTTTCCCATGCCCGTGTATTTATAAATGCTGCATTTTTTTGTTGCTATAATTCGTGTTTATGGCACCCATTAAACATTTGTATTCTGTTCACTTTGTCTAGCTCACCTTTATAAACCTTTCTGTTTTTGATTCAAGCTTCCTTTATGTTTTCTTTTTTTTTTTCCACTAAAATTCCTCTTGGTAAACCAAGAGTTTTAATCATTCCATTAAAAAGGAAAGGATGTTTATAAATAAGTCAGGCCAATTGCTGCATGCTTGTTGTGTGTCTTCATACTAGATGGTTGGTTGGTACCTGGGCTGTGGGCCTGTGGGGCTGTGAACGTTGCCTGCACTATGAGCCATGCCTGGAGGTTTTGGAGAATTGTAGTGGACGTTCCTGTGTTGCTGTGTTCTTAGAAGGTCACTCTTTTATTTTTTTCTCATTAGTTATGTTAGAAAAACAGAATCAGGTTTTTGTGGGGACCTTTATACTCCCCCTAGAGGCCTATTCTCAGGGTGTATGCTTTTAAGCCTTTTGTTCCATTTCCCTCCTTTGAAGTAGATTATGGACTTAATGAATTCAGAGTGTTCACACACCTGTATTGATGAACTCTAACTCGACTAGACAGAGCATGAAATATGTTTTAAAGATTTTTTTCCACACTTCAACAAAGCTTTCTTCTACTTCTTAAACAAAGCTTTCTTAAACTAGGAGATAAGAAGTAGTTGTCTTAATGATTTTAAGTGCTAGATACTAATGGTATGGTGCCTGTTTTTTGTTTTGTTTTGTTTTGTGTTTTTTTGGGTTATTTTTTTGTTTTGGTTTTTGTTTTGGTACCAGGGATTGAACCCAGAGGTGCTCAACCACTGAGCCACATTGCAGCCTGTTTTTCTCTTTCCCTTTTTCATTTCGAGACAGGGTCTCGCTAAGTTGCTTAGGGCCTCGCTAAATTGTAGAGGCTGGCTTTGGATTTTTTGATCCTCCTGCCTCAGCCTTACAAGCTGCTCGAATTACAGGCCTGCACCACCATGCCCAACTGGTGCCTGTTTTGAAGTCATTCTTGGAGACTACTGGGGTTCTGAAGGTATTTAGAAAAAGTAACAACTTACAGGATCATTTCCTCAATTTACATAATGACAAGTGATTGTGACTGTGGAACTCACTGTTATTTCTTTCTTGTGGGTAGGATTCTATTAGGGATTGCTTTGGATAAGTACTGAAATAATGAAAGCAAGTATCATTTCAATTGTTGAATACCTTAGTGTCAGTATTAACTATATGAGTCGTTTATGGAGAATATATA
>JAJEJO010002431.1:109672-327356 GCA_020662805.1 Glaucomys volans
TAGCTATCTTTCCTCCATTCTTGCCATCTTTCCCCCCCCACATTATGCATCATCATTCATTTATCAGAGAGACCATTCGGCTTTTGGATTTTTGGGATTGGCTGATCTCACTTAGCATAACAGTTTCCAACATCATCCATTTACCTACAAATACCATAATTTTATTCTTCTTTATGGCTGAGTAATATTCCATTGTGTATATATACCACAGTTTCTTTATCCATTCATCTACTGAAGGGCATCTAGGTTGGTTCCACAATCTAGCTATTGTGAATTGAGCAGCTATGAACATTGATGTGGCTGCATCACTGAGGCAATCTGATTTTAAGTCCTTTGGGTATAAGCCAAGGAGTGGGATAGCAGGGTCAAATAATGAACAGACACTTTACAGAGGAAGACCTACAAGCAATCAACAGATTTATGAAAAAATGTTCAACATCACTCATTATAAGAGAAATGCAAATCAAAACCACCTTAAGATTTCATCTTACCCCAATTAGAATGTCTTTTATCAAGAACACAGGCAACAACAGGTGTTGGCGAGGATGTGGGGAAAAGGGTACACTCATACATTGCTGGTGGGAGTGCAAGTTGGTGCAGCCACTCTGGAAAGCAGTGTGGAGATTCCTTAGAAAACTTGGAATGGATCCACCATTTGACCCTGCTGTCCCACTCCTTGTGTTTTATTTATTTATTTTTATGTGGTGCTGAGGATCGAATCCAGTGCCTCACATGTGCTAGGCAGGCACATTACCACTGAGCCACAACCCCAGCCCTAAGTCAGTGATTCTGAATCTCAGCATTATTGACATTTTGTCAGATTATTATTGACACATTGTCAGAATTTGTTTGTGAGGGGCTGATTTGTGCATTGTAGCATGTTTAGTGACACTTCTGGGCTGTATTCACTAATTGCCAGGTTAACCTCCCTTCCCAGTGTGACAACCCAAAATATCTCTATACATTGCAAAATGTCCCCTGTGGGTAGGAAAGGGAGGCAAATTCACCCCCAACTGATAATTACAGTTCTAAATTACGAACAGCAGATACTATAAGGATGTAATATTCCTGAGTCATACATCCAAAGTATCAATTTGCTTGTGGTCTAGCTCAACTTTTTAAATTATTTACTAACCTTCATCAGGCAACAGTTCATCTTTTGGGGAGGGTATGCTAAGTATTTTCTTTGAAGTCATTTTACCAATTTGTCAATATTTTAGGTATCTCATTTGGAAGGTTTCTGCCCTCCAAAATGCCCTGATGTGCCACATGGTTGACCATGAAACTCATTTTTTCATTTCTGTATTCAACCATATGAATATGGTACTCCTGCAAATCCTCTTGCTTTGTATTTGAGAGGTGATTAAGTCCATTTATTTATAATGTCAAGTACTAAAGTGCCATTCAATTAACATTTGTTGAACGTATGAATGCATGAAAAAATGGACCTGATTCTCAGATAAATCCACTGTGAAAGAACTACCTTCTAACCCTTTTTCAAAAGGGATGTCCTTCCTAATTTTTTTAATGAAAATGCCATATACTTCTCTAGGTCTAATTAACAAGTGAACATTTCCTGTCTTCATTTTTATCAAAATACAGCAGTGAGGCTGGGGACTTGTGAGTCTCAAAGTAATAAAAGAGCATAAGATAGGAAATCTGTGAAGTCCACAAATGTATGCTTCATTTTCCAGATGAATGAGAATCATGAAAACTGTTATTCATCTTCATGGTGTGATGCCACCTCATGCCGAGACCTTTCTCTAGGTAGATGTTTGCCTGGAAGGGTCACCCTGTGGTATTTAGCATTCATAAGACTATTTCCTTCACCTCTTTTACTAGGTCAGATGGTGTATCACTTCTAAGGTCCCAAAGAATATGGTGCATTAGTTTTCTCTGCTATATATTATAAACACTCTCATTTTTTTAGGACAAAAGTACTTGGAATATATTTCTGAACTGTTATTTTCCAATAAATACCGAAAAACACTATTGAAAAGAGTAATGCTGATATATTTAATCCTTGCTTTCCTAATTGTCTCATAGGTAATATTTCAGTCCCCCAAAGAGTTTGTAAATCACTATAAAACTAGAAATTCTGTTCTATATTTTTGGGAGATGCTAGGGATTGATCCTAGAACTACATCCCCAGCCCTTATATTGTTGTTGTTTCCATAGTTTGTGAGTAAAGTCAGGAGTCACTTGGACAATGTACATTCTCTTTGTGAATGTGTCGTTTTATGTATTTAATTATACAAGGATTCCTAGGAAGTTTATTCTGAAAACTGAGATGAAGAGTAGATACTTAGCACATTTTCTCCAAAGAAATAATTAGTGAGTAAGTGAATGTTAAATTACATTTATTTATGAGCAAAATATGCAGGGGCTAGGACATTTTCCATAATCAATAATCAGGGTCATATGGGGTATTAAGAGTTGTTCTTATGCAGTTTGGTATCATTCAGTAGTTTTCTAGAAACACAAATTACATAGGCCAGATAATTGATAATCCTTTCTGTATAAAATTCTGTCCTTCCTTCTTATGGCATATGAGTTCAGCATATCTCTGAAGCTAAGGTCCATGAGTTTAGCAGCTAGAGGGTCAAGGATATCAATTATGAGAAAGAAGAAATGATGATTTCAGCAAAAGATAGATGATTTACAGCAAATTGTGTGAGAGGACATCATTATTGTTGAAAATGCACTGCTGGTGTGTTTTGCTCACAGCTCTGTACACAACTCACCACAACATCTGGAGCATAGGAAGCAATCAATGGATATTTGTTTAGTTAATGAATAGATAATGTAGAAGATGTGAGTTCTCTCAACACAGGACTTTGACTGACATGGGTGGCAGTGCTGGAGAGTTGAGGAGTGTATTACTACTCAAAAGTGACATTCCAGGGATAATAATTTTAATATTCAGTTTCTCCAAACCATTTTGACTTTAAGCTGATCATTAAGGAAAATAGGAGCATTTCAAGACCTAGTGTTTTATGAATGGACTTGCAACTTATTTATGTTTTACTAAATCCATAATATTAGTATCTCAGTGATCTTTGCTTTAAATACAAAATAGCAACAATGCTGCATTGCATTTTCATAAAACACTGTTCATGGTTTAGTTTTGTTTTCATAATAATGATCTAAGATGGGTTTTTATTTCTTCACATTAGCAAGTAGTGAAAAACACATTAAGTAAATGAAATTGTAACAGCATTGCTTATACATGCTTAAAGGTACCAGTCCTGGAACTTCTTCCCCAGGCTTCTTATTTCAAAGTCCATTTATCTTCCAAGTATGTTATTTCAGTTATGAATTCCTATGGCTGTTTTTGTATTTGGCATCTATTAACTGTAGAGTCCAAGTATTGCAGGGCTCATCATACAGTTGATACAGTAAAATTGAAAGTAAGATAATACTCATGAATAACAGAAAATGATCAAATATAAAACAAACACAAATGTTCCTCAAGTTATAGTAGCAACTAAGTCATTTATGGTGATCATGAATATAATGGGTGTCATTATTCTGTGGAATAATTTTTAAATCATAATGTGAAATAAACTATAATAAAAAATATAGAAGTAGGTAGTGGGACATTTCATTGGTGACTATTTTGTCTCTTTGTGAGGTCCTGGTGTGAAAATAGAATTCACCCTACATGGCTCAAAGGTAGAGAGTTAAGGAATAGATACCTTTTCAGGGCAGAAAAGGCAGAGAATGATCCTATGAGAGTGAGAAATGTAGATGGAAAATGGAGAATAACACAAATAATTCATTCTGAGGATTGTTTCATCCATTTCTGAACACGATCCCTGTCTGTGTCTGTAATTATGTCTCTGTCTATGCAGTTCTCTTAAGGAAAATAAACTTTGTATTATAAAGCCACTATTTTTTCCCACCATTTGACCTTGAAGAATTTAGCTACACCACGCAAGATGATGTAACATCTAATACCAACTATAATAAGCTTTGTGATCTTTGAAAGAAGGAAATACGAGAGCCGTGGTCATACCATGAACATTTGAGCATTTGTAAGTATTTGACAACAGTCATTCCTATCAGCTTCATGTTTTCCACACACATCCTGCAATGTCATGACCTTGCTGCATGAAAACTTTTCTGCAACTGTTCAAATCCCATTGCTGCCAGGAAGCCGTAACAAATCCTTGGTGTAGAATGCTATTTTTACATTGTCCGCAGCTTTTTGTCAGTGATGGAAAGCTTCTGAGTGCCTGAGTTCATTCCATTCACTGATCAGTGGCAGCTCTCAATAGGCAAAAGCCAATTCTGTTGACAAACATGCTGACTTGGGAGAGGAAACCTCTCTACTAAGACCATGTGGTGACACCGGAACAAAGTCACCTTCAAGACAGGTTGTATGTTTTGCTTTCAATGAATGAAAAGTTATCAAAGTCCAAATAAAAAGTTCTTGAAGACACTCTGAGATAAAATACATATTGGGTGTGTTTAGTGGAGAGTAAAAAGGCAAGTGGCTCTTCTGCACGTAAGTGTGAAGGCTTATAGTGTTAATCAAATACCTCAAGTACAAATGACAAGTACCATCTTGAACAAGGGGATGCTTTTATCCCTTTCTTATGGTTAATTTTTTTAAAAATTCCTAATTTTCAATGTTTTAAAATGCTCTAGTGAAAATGCATCCAACGTTTTCCCTAAATTTTTTTCTTTATTTTTACTTTTGACCTTAAATGTGCATTATTCTATCAGTCAAGTTGTAATCTTAATAGTCTAATTGATATCCAGTCAGCCATGGAAGTTAGGACAAAAATATTCTCTAAAATTAATGCTTTCATGTTGCACATCTTTAGAAATGGAGTTTTTAGTGCTTAATTAACTTTATAGGAAAATAATTCTGCTTGATTTATGGCATAAAGAGAGTAATATCCTTCTTGACAACTTGGAATGTAATTTTGAATTCTTGGATACTGTTTATATCCTCTGAAATACATCTTTTAGCCTCTGTCTTAGTTATCAAATGCAAACAGTTCTTAAAAGATGGCCTTGGCAATATTTGCGTTGTTGCAAACATGACTATAAATATTATAGTACATATCAGATCAGCACTCATTCAAATGCAGTGATACCCCACTAAACATATTAGAAAACATCATGACAATAACTCATTGAAAACTCTTAGAAAATTTTTAACTGAATAGTTTATGTTCTTTTTTTCTAAGGGGATAGAGAACTATAGAAACATTATAACTTTAATTAAGACACTTATCCCCAGTACACCACTGAACTTGACTGATTCTATACATGAGTCTCAGTGATGAAAAAATGAGAAATGTACAAGTCCCATATGAAGGAATGAGTGATTAGGTTGATTTTATGCAGATGAAAGTACTCAAGGAATGTTTGTGAAGCAGTTAACTCTAGAATGGAAGTTAGAGCAGAAGAGATGCCTCTTTGTCTCTCTCTCTCTAAATATAAAATTGAAAAGCATTACCATTAAAAAAGGTAAATTTTGGATAACTTGAAAAACACACCAGAGAACAGAAAAAAGGTAAGGGTTTTTGAGGGTCTTCTATTAATTTGGCATTGATTACTCCTGTTACATTTAAGTTTTATGATAATGGGCAAGTTTGGTTTTGCTAACTGAAAGGTTGTAGTAACATCTTTAATAATGCAGAGGTGACCATGTTGGAATTCTTGCACAGGTCTCTCTGCTAGATGACCCAGGTCTTCCACTGGCCACCTTCCTAACAGAAGAAATGTGGTTAGGAATAACATGAGGAGCCCATGTGGTGACAGGTTAACCTGGTGAGGGTAGAGGCTGTTGGCCTGCTGTTTGGCAGAGGAGGCAGTTAGAGAACATTAAGCAGGATGGGGATGTGTGTGGGTTAGAAGAAGGATGGTAAGGAAAAATGGTAAAGAATCTTAGAAACTAGGATCTACTGAATGAAATAGAATATAGCAACTAGACAGTATATTGTCCTAATTCTAACCTATTCAAAAAATCATTTGTAGAAAGCCTCTAGTTGCCAATTTCAGACACATGCTCCATCAGCAGGCTCATTCCTTGTGCTTCTATAACCTAATAAAAGTCAAGAGCAGTGGACTAAGAACAGTAATTGTAAGTGACTACACAAGGGGAAGGTGCTTGCTGACCCTCCAATCCAAAACACACCTGGCAGAGATATGCTGGGTTCTATTGACTATATTTATGAGTTAAAGAAAATAACCTCCCTAAAGCTGTGTATTGAATTAAATGGATCTGAATGTCTCCCAAGGCAAAGAGTTAAAGCATGTGGAACACATATAGCAATTCAAACTCCAAATATATCATTTCCTTAAGTTCAGTTGCAAAAGAGCTATAAAATAACTCAAGCTTAGATACAGATAGATTTTCTATCGCTGTTTAGAAGCACAAAAATGCATTATTTGAATGCATCCATTTATTTACATAAAGCTTTTAATAGATGGTAAATAAATTATACCTTTTTTTGTTAAAGAGAAGGAAGTAAAAAAGCAGCCACAGTAAAAATGGTTGTTGTACCCAAAATTATTCCTCACTGTTCCAAGCCAGACACAAAGTATACAAATATATTAAAAGCACAGATTCAGTTCAATAAATATATCACTGTTCGCTGATGCAAGAATCAAACATGTGTAGTGTCAGTTTTCACCACTGTGATCAAAATACCTGAGAAGATCCACTTAGAAGAGGAAAGATTTATTTCAGCTCCATGGTTTCTGAGATTTCAGTCTATGGACACCTGGCTTCATTGATTTTGGGCTTGTGTGGCAACACACCATGGTGGGAGTGTGTGGTGGGCAAAGCTGTTCACTTAGAGGCCAGAAAGGAGAGAGAAGCAAGAGGAAGGGGCTGTGGTCCAATATCCTCTTTAAGAGCGCAGCTCCAGTACTTCATTTCCTTCCATTAGGCCCTAACCCTCTTAGAAATGATAAGACTAGTGACTAAACCTTTACCATATGAGCCTTTGGAGTCATTTAATATCCACATTGTAGCATATGGTAAGTATTTAAGAAGGTAGAAATTAGCCATTGCCATATTATTAGGAGCACACAAATTGAATGAAAGTTAGGATTCCAGTGATAATTAGAAAAATGAGTCACCCCTCTCCTAATTTGTTAATTCTAGTGATGGTTAAAACAAAGGGACCCATAAAAATCTCCAAAGAAGGCATGTGATTTGGTTATGGTGAATAATCACTTGCAAAGCAAAACCATTTTCATATCTGAATTGTATTACCCCTCCTGCTGTCCAACAAATTCTGTACAACCTCCTTTCCCTTACAACCTCAAAAAAGAGACTAACTAGAGTATACACAAAATTTGTATAACACAGTTTTATTTTATATGTGTGTATATTTATGAATGTCTCCATCTCCATGCAGTTTTTAAGAAACTAAATTCATAAGTTAATGCTTTATGTGTTTTGCTTTTTTAAATTTGAGTAAAATTTATTTTTTATTTTTTAATTTATTTTTAAAAATTTTTACAGACTTCATTTTGATTCATTGTACACAAATGGAGTACAAATTTTCATTTGTATGGTTGTGCATGATGTATATTCATACTATTCATGTTAATAATACATGTACATAGGGTAATGATTTCTGTCTCATTCCACCATTTTTCATACACCTCCCCCACCCCATCTCATTTTCCTCTTTGTAATCTAAAGTTCCTTCATTCTTCTTTCACCCCCCAACCCCCCCAACCTGATTCTATATCACCATCCACTTATCAGCCCTGATGTGTTTTCTCACTATTTTCTTGGAAGAAAGAAGTTGCTAGTCCATGCTGCCTCCATTTATTATGTTTTCAGTCTCTCTTCAGTTTCTAGCCTATATAACCTTGATACTGGATTTCGTATACTGCATACTTTTTTAGTCTCTGTCTCATTGACAGATCTCAGCTTGTCCTAAACACTGATTGTTCCTTAGCCAGCCTTGCCCTGCATGCTTCCATTGCTTGCTTCTTGAACGTTGAAAACGTGAGGGCTCTATTTTAGTCTCCCCAGTTGGTGATGGCCTGTGTCTCATGATACTTATAACAGGTGTGCCATACATCTCTAGTGGTTAGCTTTCCTTCATGTTCTGCCCATTCACAAATTTGACCAGAGTATTTGTGGGCTGCTTCTTATGACTCAGGCATTGTTTCCTTGAAATGCTGCAACCACATCCCTTACTCAAACACACACAAAAAGACAGGGTTATTACTTTCAGAGAGCTTAGTATCTACTCAGGTGACTAGAGACCACTAAAAAAATCAAATAAATATAAAATTCTATTTGTGACAAGTGCCACAGAAGAGAGGTATATGGTGCTGTGAACACATAAAAATTTATCAAAGCAGTCAACAAATGCTTTCGTAAGAAAGTTAACTTTTCAGCTTTGTTTTTCTTTGAGTTATTTGGATCACCTCAAATGATTTCATTTCTAGATGGTGTGTGCCTCATTTGGGGCGCAATTACCACTTTCTGATGGCCCAAGGACCCAGGAGTCTTACCTCTAGCTGAATGGGATTTCAATATTTCCAACCCTAGTACAGGATGAGGATAAATCAGACAATGTAGTACATTTTATTATTGCTTAACACTCCAGCAAGATAATTAGAACATATATACTTACCAAGTTTAGGTTGGATATGGTATTGATGGATGTTTTTTCTTAGTGATAAATGTCACTGAAATATATTGGAATAGTGATTAAAATGTGATATTTTTACCTTCTTACCACTTTTTTTTCAGTTCTGTTTCAAAGAGTGAATACTTTTTTATAGCTCATTCAAACTCTAAGTGATATATCTACCTAATTATAATAAATGGCTATTTGAGTGATTTAACTGGTAAACAAAAGATGTGGGAACTTTTGATCAGGCAGGAAATTACATGTTCAGATGCCCCAAATTATAGCTGTTTTTCTAAAAAGTGCAGTTGTTTCTTTGTACTTTCTGCAACTACAAAAATCCATGGATGCTCAAGTTTCTTGTATAAAAAGATGTAGTATGATCATATAACTTGTGCATATCCTGCCATATACTTGAAATTATTTATGACATATAATAGCTAAAACAATGTAAATGTTGTGTATATAATTGCTAATACCATTTTTGCTTATAAAATTATGACAAGGAATCAAAAATCTATGCATGTTCAAAACAGATATAAATATTTTTGATGCACAGTTGATTGAATCCATGCATACAGAACCTGCAGATGCAGCCCCCTGTAACAGCACCCATAAAACCAATATTTCTTTATACTACATACATTTTACCAAGTTAAATTAACTAAAGAATGAATGTTAAATTAACTCAAGAATGATGAAGAAGAATGAGGAAATCTTGCCTTTTAATAAAACTGTCAATGATAAATGATCATTATGCAACTTGGGTGATTTGAAGGATAGTGCCTTTTGGTAACATAAAAAAGTACATCTATGTGTATGTGAATATTTATAAATATGTAGTAATGAAAATATATCTTAACATTTCGGATTGTAGAATTGTGTGTAGTCTTCATCAAAAATCCATATTCAAAGTCACAAAATTTTCTTGCATCTCTGCTATGGACAAAATGGGAGAATTTGGTATTCCAAGCAAGTTTTGGAAGAACGGTCTTCATTATTTTTCCCAATTTAATCAAGAGAAAATTAATCCAGACAGGGAAATACAGCACTGTCTTAGATGCTCTATATCCAACCAGTATTTTATTTTTTTCAGTCTCCTTATCATTCTCAGTTCAATCAATGACCCTGCACATATTGAGCAACTACTTTATGTTCAATTCTGGGCTATACGTGACAGGATTATAAAACTCAATCCTTGACCTTGAAAAGTTTTCCAGCTTGTTGGTAAGATAAAACTCATACCCAAGACACAATTAGAAAAAAACACATCAATTATTGATGCAAGGTTTCCCTTCTGTGCACAGCCATTTAGACTTGTACAGTTTTTATTTTCTCTTTTGGTTATTGACTCTGGTTCCAGGTAGAAGTTCTCTATTTAACACTAGAAAAACAGGTCTTTAGTATGAGGAGATGTGGAAAAAAAGCAATTCAACCAAAGACAAGAAATTCCTACAGGTAAAAAAAAATAGTTTCTCTTGCTAAATTTTGAAGTATTTTCTAGGGAAAGCTGGAATATATATAAATATATATATATATATATATATATATATATATATATATATATGCACCAGCATATCACTGAGGGAAAATATTTTAATTATTGAAGTTTTACCCCTATATGCTAATTTACTTTGGAAATTGGGAAGCTTATACATAGTTATTAAAATGTATTTAAAGAAAACCCATTTTTTTGAGTGGATAAGTAACTTAATAACGCCAAACCTTTTATTTGTGTTTTGGTATCTGACCTCCCCCCTTACTTTTGATGGAAGGGTACTTCTTTAAAGGTATACATATGCACACGAAGCTTGAAAGATAGTTTGATGACTTAGGAAAGATGCATATCTGGGAAGTAAATTTAGAAATCTAAGCAAAATCTGATCATTCATACCACCTTGGAAGAAAAGCAATTCATATTTCACTTTGGTAATTACTAATACTTAAGGGGTGATTTGGGACTGTGATTCTCAGAGGCTTTTTTCTTCCAAGGACTTTGAGGTATAAAATGAGTTAGGAAACAGGTAATTTAACACTCAGATCTGAAATATATATTCAACAGTTTTATTTTCAGGACTCAGGAAAAGAAATAGAACATTTCTATCTTTTGTATAAATAAATCTGTCTATGAAAGGTAATTAAAGGAACAATGTATTTTGAGTGCACTATTGTTCCATGCTGATTACTTTTATTTTAACAGTTTGACTTTAAATTGGGTTCAATCATATGATATTGTCCTTTTTGCAGTTCAAAATCTGTTTGATGACAGCAATTTGGTAGGGTTCAGCCTAATCAGGAGGTTGTTTCAGGAAACAGTTATACTTACAGTATGTGATGATTGCTAGATGACCATCTCTAAGACAGAATATGATCAGTAAAGCCCTGTCCATTCAGTCTGTCTCCCCTACTGATAGAATTGTGCCTTGATGCACTTATTGACTTGTAATTGAATTACTGGCCTAGAAATATTTTGAACTCTGTTACCATGACTCATTAACTTTAGCAAACAATCCTACCAAAAAACCGTAAACTAAGCTGAACTCAGTAGGGTTTTCTTTTTAATTTTAATTTAATTTAATTTAATTTTTTATGGTAGTGCTAGGAATAGAACCCAGTGCACTGGGTACATGCTCTACCACTGAGCAAAATCCCCACCCTCCTCACTGAACTCTGAAAATTTGTTATAGTTTTGTGAATTTTATATTTGAAAGTGTAGATATCATAACTTGAAGTCTTTTGTTGCATGGTAGCAGTATATAAATGTATATTCCAATTCAGTTATTAAAATACTTAAATTCCACAATTAATGTTTTGTTTTATTTAGGGGGGCTGGAATTGATCCCATGAGCACTTAACCACTGAGCCATATCTCCAGCCATTTTTATTTTTTATGTCAAGGACAGAGTCCTACTAAGTTGCTTAGAGCCTCATTAAGTTGCTGAGTCTGGCTTTGAACTTGTGATCCTTCTGCCTCCTGAGCAACTGGGTTTGTAAGAGTGTGCCACCATGCCTGCCACAATTAATGTTTTATATGAGTTGTCAATAGTTTTTGGGCCTATAATAGAAAGTTGATTTTAAATGATAAAGTACCAGTATTATACATATTGGCACAATTATGTACTTAACATTGTTAATGACCTTTGGGTCTTGATGGCTTATGTCAAGATTTTTGCTTCCACTTTTCCCATATTACAGCTAATGAATATTTAACCTATATGATCATTAAATTTCTGAACAATATATCCCAATAACTATTAGGATACATAAATGGTAAATATATCATAGAATACGAGAATTTACTTACAAAATGAGAACATGTCTGTCCCTGAATATAGAATTTGTCACAATCTGAAAGATCTGAAGCAGAGATACTTGTTTTATCTGTACTGCAATGCTACATGCACACAACAGTATTTTCATTAGGAATGAAGATAAAATGATTTGCTCTATGTTCCATTTTAAAAATGTGAGAGTTATTTTCCTTCCTTCTATGTCTTCATTAGAAAAATAGCAGAAAACGTAATAAAATGTAAGAAAAAGACAAAATTTTTAACTCACAATTTAATTGTCCTAGGCTACCAAACCATTTTATAGACTTTTTAAAATCTAGCATGGTACTTGTTTTAAACAATTTTAATGTGAATTAAGTAATTCCCTTAGCTCACATGAAAATATTATTTGATAAAGAACCATGATTTATAAAATAAATCAGAAAAATCATACTGAAGCATATAATGAGAAAAAGTGTTTGAAACTCTATTATTGTTAAATGCAAACTTAAATTGTAACTTTTGCTCTTTAGATTTTGCTAGTTGATTGCCACCCAATATACACTAGACAGTTTCACTGAATTTAAGTTGGTTCAGTAAAAGGAAAATAGAAAAAAATCTTTGCAACTTCTAAGTTTCTACAAGGCAAAAGGGTGGCAGTAGAGGAGAACAAAGGTGGTCAGGATAGAGGGAATGGTGAGGATGAAATAAAGGCATGTGTTGGTTGTGAGAGCACGAAGAGGACCATTAACTGTTGGGATAGCTGGGAAATTGAATCTGGGTTATTTAGCATCCTGCTAATGACGAAATTTCTAAAAACTGATTTTGTAATATTGTAAGATTCTGAGAGGTTCTGACTCTCAAAGAAAATCTCAAATGTGTTCTTTCTAATTATAATGGTATGATTATTTTTTGAACTTAGCAGAAATTGCTGTGTTATGTGAGAAGACATTACCATACTTCATAGTTGATTCATCTGAGTGTTACATTCCATAACTCCAGACTGGAAAGCAGAATTTTTTTCTATATTCCTTAAAATGTTTTATTTTTCTTTTCACTCTAAGGTTGTAATTTAAGTTTGGCTGATAGTTAAACTTTTGCAAATGGCCCTTCATTTAGTACCTTCATTTTAGGTTTGTATTATTGAAATCCTAAAGTATCTGTTTGGAAAGTAAGTACTATTAGAATTTCCCTCAATGGTCTATTAATTTGGACTTACACATTTTATAACAATTTAAATTTTGATATAATAAATTTTCAAGTGCCTTCTCTCTGTTCTTTCTTTATTCATTCCTTTGTTTTTTGGAAATCCTAGAAAGTGTAAGGTAGTGGTCTATAAAAGGCTTAAATGTGAAACAGTGTACTTCTCCAGGGAAAAAAAATCCTTCCAGAAGCCAGAGTCAAAAGATGTGCATTTCCATCCCTTCTCAGATACTTGCTAGGTTTATGCTTCAGCAAGTCACTTTAGCCTCTTGGATCCTATCTTTGGTGGAGTCATCAACCCTACTTTTTAAGGATTTTGTCAAGTGCATAGGGAATGTATGAGAAGCTATGTTTGTGCATGCATCTGTGTATGATTATTATTTTTGCAATGCAATGACTCAGACAAATTAAAATATGCTGGATTCTAATTTTTACTGTCATAGCTCCCTGTCTTTCATCTTTCTCAGGTAATTCTATTGCCATTTAAAGCACCTTTGCTTATGTTCAGAATTTTAGTTTTCCTCAGTACAAGAGAGATGAGCTTGGAGTTTACATGAGTAATTTCCTAGCATTTGTGGAGGCCTAACTGAGCTTAACAGGTGGCTACAGTATTGACCTAGAGCGAGTAAACACACATTAGTCATGGTATGAAATTCTTAGGACTTATATTTTTGTACTTTCCCAACTAAAATGACACGGTGTCCTATAGTTTTTTTTTTTTTTTTAAGGCAAAACGAATTTGTTACTTTCACTGAGAATTTTCTCTTCATAAAGGTCCAGGCACATGAGTCTTATTCTCCCTTCATCCACTAAACTGACTTGAGAATATCAAGTGTGCTGCAGCTCGGCTGTGTTTTATTTGCTGGCTTCTGCAAAGAATGGGCAAAAGGCAGCTCTGAACTCCTTCATCTGTTTCCAATCGGCTGAAAGAACAGAGAAAATTCAATAAGGCAAAAGTTTTATATGGAAGGATTTTCTAAGTCTCAGAATTTTAAAAGTAAAAACTCAAAATGAAATACATGAGAATAAATGTGAAGGTAAGCAAAATCAATGATACATTGAGGACATCAGGCTAGGTATAACTTGAATGTGTGTGTTTATGTGTGTGTGTGTGTGTGTGTGTGTGTGTGTGTATCTATCCATATTTATCTATAAGTATGCATGCGTATACATATAGATAGATGAAAATCCTGATATCAGATTCTTTTCATAAAGAATAAACAGTTGATAACTATGTTCACATTTTCTTATAGGTGAAAAGATCAAATGATCTTTTCTTATAGATCATTTGAATGCACTAGACCATCCTATACAAGAATTCATTTTTGTATAAAATTTGCTGCTTTGGAGCAACTAGTAGTAGGACTGTAGGTACCTTTCTATACCTTACTTTCCCCATCTGTAAATTGGTAATAATGATGGCACATACTTCATGGGGTTATTGTGAGAACTAAATAAGTATACACACACAAGCATTTGCAGTCATGCCTCAGTATCCATAAGGAATTGATTCTGGGATCCCCCATAGATACAAAAATCTGTGGATGCTCAAGTCCCTTATGTAAAATGACATTTTATGTGTGTGTATGTGTGTGTACATGCACACTCATGCATATGTGTGTAGTGTTTTATTCTATGGGTAAAATCCATTACTGACATTATCCATTCAGTTTTTCAAATTGTCCCAGATTTAGCCAGTGAAAGCCATTCCACACTATTCCTTGTTCATTCCTTTATTTCCCTATCATTCTTGAGTGTTTCCTACTTTCTGGCACATGTTGCTATAAAACTATTTGTACTTTCCCTGCCCAGACCCTGGAATAAGCTTTTAATCCAGGTAGTCCTGATTCCACTTGGGATATGGAGAATATCATGCTAAGTGAAATAAGCCAGTCCTAAAAAACCAAAGGCTGAATGTTCTCTCTGATATGTGGATGCTAACCCACAACAAGGGAGGGTGGGGAGGGGAAGAAGAGAAGTCCTCT
This sequence comes from Glaucomys volans, assembly GCA_020662805.1. Classification (NCBI taxonomy): domain Eukaryota; kingdom Metazoa; phylum Chordata; class Mammalia; order Rodentia; family Sciuridae; genus Glaucomys; species Glaucomys volans. The sequence continues at coordinate 124,751 of JAJEJO010002431.1, forward strand.
GGATTAGACAAAGGGGAATGAAGTGAAGGGAGGGGAGAGAGGAAAAGGAAGGACAGAATTAGTTGATCATAACTTTCCTATCCTTACATTTGAATATATGACCAGGGTAACTCTGTATCATGTACTACCAGAAGAATAGGATCCTAATTAGAATAAATTATACTCCATGTGTGTATAATATGCCCAAATACATTCTACTATTATGTATATCTAAAAGACCAAAGAAAAAGTATATATATACTAATATATATACTACATATATACTAAAGAATATATAGTATGAATGTATATATACACTAAAGAATATATATATACATATATATACACACACACTAAAGAATATATGTATTTACTAAAATATAGACATACAGTTTCTTTTCAATTGCTGGGGAGTAGTCCACAGTCTGATTATACCATAATTTGCTTATCTGTTTAGCTGTTGATAGATGTATTAGCATTTTTCTTCACTGTGACCCAAATACCTGACAACAACAATTTAGAAATGGAAACATTTATTTTGGTTCATTGTTTCAAAATTTTCAGTTCATGTTTAGCTGGCTCCATTGCTCTGGGCCTGAGGTGAGGCAGAATATCATGGCAGAAGGGCATGGTGGAAAAATGCTGCTCATCTCATGTCAGACTGGAAGCAGAAAGAGAGAGAAGGCACCAGAGAGAAAACAAAAACAAAAAACAACCCTCCAGAAGCATGCCTTCAGTGACCTACTTCCTACAGCTAGATCCCATGTCCAAGTAGTCTTTCCAGCTATCAATCCATGAAATGGATTAATCACATATGATGTCAGAACTCTCATGATTCAATCATTGCTTAAACACCCCACCTCTGGACATTGCTGCACTGGAGAATCATCCTTTCAATACACATTGCAATGGGTTTTATTTGAGTTATTTTCTGTTTGAGGCTAATGCAAATAAATAAAACCATATACTATGAACATTTATATATGAATCCTTTTGTGAATTTGTGGATTCCATTTTTCTTAAGCATCTAAGAATTACTGAGTCATAAGTAGGAACATATTTAACCTCATACAAAAGTGCCAAAAATTTTATCAAGTGATTGTACCATTTACACTTCTGCCAGAATGTATGGAAATTGTAATTGTTCCATATCCTCATCAACATTTGGTTTTGTCAGTATTAATTTTAGTCATTCAAATGTGTGTGAAATAGCATCTCATAGTAGTTTAAATATGTGTGTATTTAGTATCTAATGATATTAGGACTTTTTCCATGAGAATAATAGACCTTTGTATATCTCCTACTGTGAGGTACCTATTGAAATCTTCCTATTTTCCAAATTGAGATTTTTTTGTCTCTTATTGTTGAGTTGTAGGAGTTCTTTTATACATTATGCATATAAATCTTGTGCAGATATTTGTTTGTACTTTCTGACAGTCTTAGACTTGCCTATGCATTTTCTTAATGATGTCTTTCAATGAACAGAAACTTATAACAAAATTTATATTATAATTTTCATGTTATTACTTTGCTTATTCTTTATAAAAACACTTACTTTCCCAGATCATGAATATATTCTCCTGTGTTTTCTTCCAGGAGGCTCAATTCTCAAATTTAGGTTTTAGATCTCTCTTGAATTAATTTTTGTGTGTGATACAAGGTAAGGGAAACTCTATGTCTTTAAAGCTAGATTTTTTATCATTCTGAAGAAAAAATTCCAGAAATATTTTCATTCAGTGTTTTTTCACAATAAAAAAGATATTTTGTATAGCACATTATTGAAACCACCTCAAATTTGGTTGAGCAAAAGAAAATGTATTTATTCATTTTGCTGAGAAGAATAAGATGTATCTCAGACAATCAAAGAAAGTTACACAAGGACTAGAACTTCAGGGGCTAGAACATGGATCCTTACTCCAAGGGTCTCTTTATTCTTCTCTCCTACCTGCTTCTCTCTGCACTGCTTCAATCTGTAGACAGCTTTGCTCTGTAGGGCAGGGAGGATTAATGCTGTCAACCTTGATGTATATCTCCCTGATTTTCTATAACATCATACTGGAAGGTTCACCGGGCACTGCCTAAGTTACATGCTCATTCCCTGGGCCAGTCACTGCTGCCATTATTATGTGAATAATCAAGTTCAGTGGTAAAGTGGTACCATCTAGAACAATATGGCATGAGGGAGAAGGGGTTCCCCAAAGCTCTGAACGTCACAAATAATATTTGTACCACCAAACTATCTACTTTTAAAAGATGTTTATTTATATGCATAGGACTTGCACTGAACTCTGCTTGTTAAGTGTATTCATGTGGAAAGGCAATTTTTTGTCACTGGCCTAAAGTTGAAGTGTGAATTAATTATTTTAAAGGACTAAAACTATGCTCAAATTATGTGAGAACAAGGGGACCTCAGCAAAGGCCATGGTTGAACTCATCAAAGTCCACTATAATGTGAATAATGCTGAATAAACTGCAACAGCAGTCAGGTTCTTTTTTTCCCACTTTGACATCATCTCCCTACTTTCTTCAAATTCTAATGAAAAAGTTATATTGTTCATACCTCAATATAATAAACAACTGGGAGAGTAGCTGTGGTTCAGTGATTAGGACAAGATTTATATACTTAGGGAGACTAGTAATTTTCTTGGGCTTACAAAGCAAGCCTGATGATGTTCACCCCACAGGATTAATTGACAGAGAAGAAGCAATCCTTATTGAAAATCATTAAGAGCCTCAGGGCTTTCATTTGAAGGAGAAAACCTGAAAGTTCATTGTAGACAAATGACTATCTCAAAGTTACGTACTTGTGTTTTCTTTTAACTGTGTTGGAATAAAACCTGGTCCCACAGAGAGGCTTGAAGTGATAATGTAATCGACAGCATTTGATTTTCTTAGGTTGGACTCTCTGAATGAAGCTGATATTGAAAGTAGTGCTTCATAAAATCTTTTATCTAAGCTTAAAAACATGACCATCAGGGGACAGGGCTGGAGGGTTGTATAAATGAGAGGCACAAAGGCCATTTCCCTATTATGAGGAGAGGACCCTGCTGAGGTGGTTTTCCCCAGCTGGGCCTGACTGTCTTTCTCAACATCCCATGGACTTTGCCTTTCTTCTCTCCAATCTCCCCACAATGTGCAAAGGCTCTTCTTTTTTGCTGTCTTGCTCTCCCTTCCTTTGGGTAGCATAATTCATTACTTTTCAGACTTGGGAGTGGAAACCCTCTTTTATTTGGCAACAGTTTTTCAAAAATGCTTGCCCTGGGTGAGAGTGGGGAGGGCCATTCAAAGCTTAAAACATGAGATGTTTAGAAAATCAGGTTTCTGAGGCCATTTCAAATAGTCTAATCCTAGGTTGAATGAAATAAGATAGAATAAGGAATATCCAACTCCTATTCCCTTTCTTTACTTCTAGTTTTCTTTGTTTTTCTGTGACCCTAACATGCAGTGGTATTTCCCATCTTTAAGCTTTCTTAAAATGATTAGTTCTTGAGCCGGGAGCGGAGCAGCTTGCTGGCTCCAGCGGGGAATTTGGGCCCTTCGGCACCATTCTACAGCTTCCCTGGCTGTGAGACTCCATCTTCAGCTGTCTGAGCCCTCAGACCTAAGCCCACCCCTTCCTGCGAGGACACGGTGTTATGGCTCCGGGTGAGATCTGGCCGGGAACGGAGCTGCTTGCCAGCTCCAGCAGAGAATTTGGGCCCATCAGCACCATTCTACAGCTTCCCTGGCAGAGAGATGCCATCTTCAGCTGTCTGAGCCCTCGGACCTAAGCTCAGCCCTTCCCGCGGGGACACGGCGCTGCGGCTCCAGGGCCACGGTGCTGCATCTCCTGGTTGCCTCTGCCCAGAAGCATTGATCATTCCCAACCTGGAGGTTGTGAGACAGCAGCTATCTTGGGTCACCACTTGATCAAGCACCTCTCAAACATCTGATGAGTTACTGGAAATCTGCAGGGACACCCTAAGTCTTTACAGGGAAATTGCAATCCCTCTGATTTGCACTACTAGAGGGGAAGATATATGAGCAGCATGAGAAAACATGGGAAGAAAGTGTCCCAAACAAACCTAGATGATCCATCAAGAGATCCCAAAGACAGCACGGTAGAAGGAATGACAGAAATGGAGTTCAGAATGTTCATAATTAAAATGATCCAAGAAGAGAATGAGGTGATGAGAGAGCAGATTCAGGCTATGAATAACCAGCTAATAGAGCAATTTCAGGAAGCAAAAAATCATTTCAATAAAGAGATAGAAGTTCTGAGAAAAAAACAAACAGAAATCCTTGAAGGAAACAAGGAAATGAAGGAAACAATCAGCCAAGTTAAAAACTCAATAGAAAGCATAATTAACAGAATAGATCACTTGGAAGACAGAACCTCAGATAATGAAGACAAAATATTTAATCTTGAAAACAAAGTCGAACAAACAGAGAAGATGGTTAGGAATCATGAACGAACCCTCCAAGAAATATGGGACATCATGAAAAGACCAAATTTAAGAGTTATTGGGATTGAGGAAGGCACAGAGATACAAACCAAGGGTATGAACAATCTGTTCAATGAAATAATATCAGAAAATTTCCCAAATATGATGAATGAGATGGAAAATCAATTACAAGAGGCCTATGGGACACCAAACGCACAGAATTTCAACAGATCCACACCAAGGCACATTATAATGAAAATACCTAACATACAAAACAAAGATAGAATTTTAAAGGCTGCGAGAGAAAAGCAGCAGATTACCTACAGGGGGAAACCAATACAGATATCAGGAGATTTCTCAGCCCAGACCCTAAAAGCAAGAAGGGCCTGGAACAACATATTTCAAGCTCTGAAAGAAAATGGATGCCAACCAAGAATCTTATACCCAGCAAAACTTACCTTCAGATTTGATGATGAAATAAAATCCTTCCATGATAAACAAAAGCTTAAAGAATTCACAAAGAGAAAGCCTGCCCTACAGAACATTCTCAACAAAATATTCGAAGAGGAAGAAATGAAAAATAACAATCTCGGTCACCATGGGGAGGAACTACCCTAAAGAAAGAGTCAATCAAAGGAGAAACAAAGTTAAGCTAAAAACCCCAAAAAAGCTAAAATGACGGGAAATACAAGTCATATCTCAATAATAACCCTGAATGTAAACGGCCTAAACTCATCAATCAAAAGACATAGACTGGCAGACTGGATTAAAAAGAAAGACCCAACAATATGCTGCCTTCAAGAGACTCATCTCATAGAAAAACATGCCCACAGACTAAAGGTGAAAGGTTGGGAAAAAACATACCATGCACATGGACTGAGTAAAAAAGCTGGGGTTTCCATTCTCATTTCAGATAAAGCAGACTTCAAGCCAAAGTTAGTCAGAAGGGATAAAGAAGGACATTTCATACTGCTTAAAGGAAGCATAAATCAGCAAGACATAACAATCATAAATATTTATGCACCAAACAATGGTGCATCCATGTATGTCAATCAGATCCTTCTCAATTTCAGGAATCAAATAGACCAAACCACAATAATACTCGGAGACTTTAACACTCCTCTCTCACCGCTGGACAGATCCTCCAAGCAAAAATTGAACAAAGAAACCATAGGACTCAATGACACAATCGCTAATTTGGACTTAACAGACATATATAGAATATTCCATCCATCAAAAAGCGAATACACTTTCTTCTCAGCAGCTCATGGGTCCTTCTCTAAAATAGACCATATGTTATGCCACAAAGCTACTTTTAGCAAATACAAAAACATAGAGATACTACCTTGTATACTATCAGATCATAATGGAATGAAACTAGATATCAACGAGAAAGTTAGAAACAGAAACTACTCCAAGACCTGGAGATTAAATAATATGCTATTGAATGATACATGGGTAACAGAAGACATTAGGGGAGAAATTAAAAGATTCTTAGAGGTCAACGAGAACAAAGATACAAGGTATCGAAATCTCTGGGATACTATGAAAGCAGTGCTAAGAGGAAAGTTCATTGCAGGGAGTGCATTTAATAAAAGAATGAAAAGTCAACAAATCAATGACCTCACATTACAGCTCAAAGCCCTAGAAAAAGAGGAACAGATCATCACCAAAAGTAGTAGAAGACAGGAAATAATCAAAATCAGAGCTGAAATCAACGAAATTGAAACAAAAGAAACAATTCAAAAAATTGACAAAACAAAAAGTTGGTTCTTTGAAAAAATATCAAAATTGATAAACCCTTAGCCACGCTAATGAAAAGAAGGAGAGAGAAACTCCAAATTACTAAAATTCGTGATGTCAATTCTTTCTTAATCCCTTAATGGTTAAGTCTTTGTTTTGATTTGTTTTTTGTTCTACTCAATTTATCAGCATTGGAAATTACAATGGTTGTCCTTTTCACTTATCCCTCAGATGGTGATGTGGTGAGGGGAAACACTTTGAAGTATATATTAATACCTTCTTCAAAACCTCCTTCATAGGGAACAGATTCTCTCTTTAAATATGAGGCATTACATATACAACAAAAACAACACAAATACTTCGATTGGTTTCTTTTTGTATGGTTGGTCCCACTAAATCATTTTGATTTCCTACTAGATGAATATGGAAATATTGAAGTCTAAAATATGAGATATAGATTGATTTTCCTGATCCATTCCAGCATACACATAATTTTCTACTATTGTCTATTCTCTGATGTTTTGAACAATTTAATTTTAAATGAATCAAGCAGCAGGATTTTTCTTAGTGTTTCTTCAGGAAGAGAGCTACATAGTAACTAAGTTACTAATGTTAAGTTCCCCCAGGTGTGCTCTTTTAGTTCTTATTTTAAACTTCTTATTAATTACTGTAGTACTTTACTTAATAATTGTTTCCTTTACAATTACATTCATCCTTTTTAATAAGAAAAATTTCTCTATTTTTAACTTAAATCGTGATTAAGAATTGCATGCAGAAGACAAATGGCAATTTGCTTTAATAATATCTGAAATTCAATTTAGCATTAAGCCACTAAATTTGCGTGAAGGTCAGATAGGAAGATATAATATGATGTCATTGAATTGGTGTCTAGTAACTGCAAATGTTTTTGAATTTTCGCACAGTACTGTGGGGATCCCTATAGCCTCTGGGTTCAATTCCACTGGGTCCCAAAGACTGACTGAAGCATCCATTAATTTGTTGAGTTTATTCGATAAATCTTTGAGAATTTACCATATATCAGTTAGTGGTGAGTTCCAGGGAGCCCATACCCTCAAGTAAGATGCTACAGAAAACTGAAAAGCACTAAGCACATGTGATAAAGGTCATGTCCAGGATGACATGGGAGCACATGGTACGGGAGCTCCCAGATTGGGGGAAGCAGTGCCATCAGCAAAGCCTTCATAAAAGACGTGAAGTAAGCCTGGAAATTAACAAGGAAGTCAAGGCTTTGGGAAACCCACATGTGAAAGCCCAAGGTCCTTGCAAAGTACTATAAGAGATTCAATTGCTTCTGAAAACAGATTTAGGCTCCCAGAGTTTACCTCAGTGCTGACACAATCTCCTTTAGATCATTCCCAGTATAGGACCTAGAGTGCTGATTCCCTTGTAGGCACCAACGTTCGATTCATTCTTGAAGCAAAGAGGTGGTATAGTAGAGCCAGGGAAAGGAAGAGTACTATTTTCCACTCTTCAATTTTCTTAGTCTTTTTTTTCTTTTTCCCCCTCTATACAAGCAGTTCTTAAGATCTGATTCTTAAATCCTTTCCTGTTATGGACTTTGTTTTTTTTTTTTTAATAAATGTACATATTTACAAAGTCTTTATACACCTATACTCTTGCATGAATCTTTAGCTTTGTGATCTTTTTTGCCATTTTATAGTGTTATTTGTTAGTTTTCTGTTTGAGGAGGTGTTCATGCATTTAGCACATAACTGTGTATCCAAACACCACTCTGCCTCTGCTGTGTAATGCTGGGTAGAAGGCTACAACCTCAAGGTGTTCACATGCCAAAGGGAGACACAGACAAACAAATAAAACACAGAGCAAGACAAAAGAGAGCTGCTTGTATGCTGTGGAGAAGGTAAAATAATGTGATAGAGTATGGTGAGGGATGAGTGTGGTACAAGCAAGGGTGATCAAGGGGATTTGCTATGATAAGGTAACCTTTGGATGGAGAATTGAATGATGAATTAGCCATTCAAAAAAGCAGGGGTAGCATTCTGTAGGCAGGGATGACATTGGGTCTTCTAGACCATGACAAATAATTCAGATTTAACTCTTATAGAAAGGAGTAGTTATTGGTGAACTTTAAGCATTGTAGTGACCTGATTTACTTTACAAAATGAGTTTTGCTGTTTTGGAAAAAAATGTAGTAAGAATGGATTTAGGGAGAAAGTAGAAGACTATTGTGTTAGTCAAGGAAAGAAATGTGATGGGTCTGGAATTATATAATTTTTTTCCAGAATATTCATTAAATTATAAAGGTATTATGGTTGTGTGTGTGTGTGTGTGTGTGTGTGTGTGTGTGTGAGAGAGAGAGAGAGAGAGAGGGGGAGAGAGAGAGAGAGAGAGAGAGAGAGAAAGAGAAAGAGAAGGGAGAGATACATGATTTTATTCAGGTTTTAAACATATACCCACATTACATTAATTTTCCATTCTAATAACACAATTCCTGAGGCTGGATATTATAAAGAAAAGAGATTTATTTAGCTCATGGTGTTGTAGGCTGAAAGTCCAAGATCAGGTGGCCCCACTGATTTGGCCTCAGATGAGAGTTTAGTAGTAAATGGCATTGTATGGGCAGAAGAGATTACATGGCAATACAACCCAAAGAGATTTAGTAGCCAGGCTTGATTTTTTTATAACCACTTGCTCTTATAGGAACTCTGGAGAGCTACATGAATTCCTTCCATAGGTGACACTCCCAATGGTCCAATCACTTCCCACTAGGACTTACCTTTCAAAGGTTTCACCACCTCCTAACACCACCACAATGGGGACCAAGTTTCTAGCACATGAAACTTTGAGTGACACATTCAAACCAAATCCAAACCATAGCATTCATAATTTAATGTCTGACACAGGATAGAACATAGAGGTTTAGACTTTTGTGATGGAAATGTTTCCCTCACTCTCACCTATTCTGTCTCTTCCTCCGCTTCTTTCATTTGCATTTCTCCCATTCACACTTGTTCTGCCTTGTGATATGTTCCCTGCTACATTTTTGCTTTCAATCAACCTTCCATCAGCAAGGAGATTATACTGACAAATTTACTCTCCTTTTTCCTGGCTTACCCACCTGGGAAACTGGGTATTAGGGTGGCTTAATTGGGACTTGGATAATGGGCAGAAACTCGAAGGCAACAGTATGATCAGCTTATCATATCTGGTAAGGAAAAAATGGCATTAAGATCAATGTTGATGTATGACCATTAGGAGGGGAAATGAGGGTAATAAAAGTGTAATCACCTGCAACTTGGACTCATCTAAGGCCCAAACTTCTAGAAGCTTGAGAGAGAATTGTTCAAGTAATTTACTAGGAAGCTCTCAGAAGAATGGGAATGAGGGAAGCAGCATAGGACAGGGAAATAAAGTTTAGAGTACACTAGTTTTGACCCAATCTAGTGGAAAAACTTTGGAGCACAAATTGTAACACCGAGTTAGTCTTTCATAATTCAAGGATTCTGACTACCTTTTGTACCCCATTTCCTCCCCTTTAGTGAAGTCCGTGTCCAAGAAAGAGCACCTAGGCTGTGAGTCCTGATCAGTTAATATTCAACCTTCTGATGGGATGGTTACATTAACATATGTCTTATTCTGCTCAGGAGTCTATAGACTGGGTGGCTTAAATAATAGAAACTAATTGTTTTAAATTTATTTTTTATTTTTCTTTTCTTTCTCCTTTTTTTTGTATTTTTTTCTTTTTAACTAAAAAGAACTGTTATACATGACAGCAGAATATATTTTGAATACATAAATGGAGTATAACTTCCCATTCTTGTGGTTGTACATGATGTGGAGTTACACTGGTTGTGTATTTGTATATGAACATAGGAAAGTTATGTCCGATTCATTCTACTGTCTTTCTCATTCCCATCCCCCTTCTCTTCCCCCCATTTCCCCTTGTCCAATCTGGGGAACTTCCACTGCTCCCTCTGCCCTGCTTATTGTGAGTCAGCATCTGCATATCAGAGAAAACATTCAGCCTTTGGTTTTTTGGGATTGTCTTTTTTTTCACTTTGCCTGATAGACTCCAGTTCCATCCATTTACCAGCAAATGCCATAATTTCATTCTTCTCTTTGGCTGAATAATATTGCATTGTGTATATGTACCACATTTTCTTTATCCATTTATCTACTGAAGGGTGCCTAGGTTGGTTCCATAGCTTAGCTATTGTGAATTGAGCTGCTATGAACATTGATGTGGCTGCATCACTACAATACGCTAATTTTAAGTCCTTTGGGTACATGCTGAAGAGAGATAACTAGGTCAAATGGTGGTTCCATTCCGAGTTTTCGGAGGAATGTCCATACTTCTAGAAACCAATTTTTAACAGTTTTGGAGGCTGAAGGCCAAAGTCAAAGTTCTGTCAGGAAGCATTTCATTTGGAAGCCTCTTCTCTTGGTTAGTAGGTGGTCACTATCTCATTGTGTGCCTTCAAGTCCTTTTATTTGCACAGGCACAGAGGGAGTCAGAGTAAGCAAGTTCTGGTATCTCTTCTTTTAAGGACACTAATTTCATCAGATCAGGGCTCCATTCTCATGACTTCTTCTAATGCTAATTACTTCCCCAAAGCCTCACTTTAAAATGCCATTACATTGAAGGTTAGGACTTCAACATATGAATTGGGGGTGGAGAGAAAAATCATCCAGTCCATAGTAGCAGAAATGAGAGTTCTGTTTGGGGCACCAACTTGTGCTACAGATAGTGAGGATTAGTAGAGATGGACTTGGCATTGGGGATATCCAGGGACAAATCAGATGGAGTTAGAAGATGGAGAGAGGTTTGATAGGATATTCCATTCATATTCAACACTCATAGGTAAGCTGAAGTAGAGAAATGGCTGTATTAAGTCAAGTATGGGGTGAATGACTCAGATGAGAAAAATACCACTGTATTTGCTTTATACTGAAATTATTTCAATATTTAGAATATTAAAAGAATTTGATGTTCTAAATTTGATGTACAATTATAGTTATTGAAGAAATGCTTTAGGAAAGAGTAAAAATAACCCTTAATTTCACAGATTGACTGTAATACTAGCACAACCAGCCTGCATAATGAACAGTGTGTGGTGAAGCTCTTTTATGTTCTTTGCTTCATGAAAGAATGTCAGATCTGTAGACATATGCTCACATGGCTTCCAGTATCATGGTAATTAATAATTTAAAAATGAGAAAATAATATCAACAAATATTTTGCATTTAAGCAAATTAAAAAAATTGTTTAGTTGTCAATAGACCTTTATATAATTTATTTATGTGTGGTGCTGAGAATTGAACCCAGTGCCTCACACATGCTAGGCAAGTGCTCTACCACTGAGCTACAACCCCAGCACACATTTAAGGATTTTGTTTTCTAGGGAAAACACACAGGATGCATGTAGACCCACACCTACCACACGATGCATATAGACCCACATCTACCATCTACCTGCATGTATGTATATATATATGTGCATGCATATATATACATATATATACATACATACGTACATATATGTGCATGCATGAGCTGTCTTTGTGTGTTTGTAATGTGAATCCTTCCATATGGAAAAGCTATATACTAGCATTTAGGAGTACAACCAATAGAATGTCCTACTGTTTGACAAACCAGCATGCAAGGAACTGCTAGAAAACAAAGTGCTTTTTGTTTAATAAGAAAGAGAATTCAGATGAATATTGACGGTAGTTTATATATAGTGGAATCACATCTTACAAAGAAGTTTGATTCTAATCTATCACAGAGGTGATAGTATAGGATATGATCCAAATTATTCCTGAAAGTTCCATAAATCTCTCATAAATTGCAAGTCTACCAATATTGCCAGTTTTTGTTTTCTTCTCCAGCAATAAAACAGATCATTGTTGTTAGATTGAACAATTGGAGGAATTGGTTTCAAGGCACCATGGTGCATGAAATCATGTGCACCCAAACTCTGAGGTTATATTTGCACAGTGAGATGTTCATCCTTCCAGATGCCAGAGAACTGACACTGATGGAGGTCTGTAGATGCATTTCTTCCATTTGGCACTACTATGGAAGCATATATTCATTGAGTGGCATGGAGTCATCGAAGTGGAGTTCCTTTTGCTATTTCAGTTGCTCTCTTTCTCCCTTCTCTTTCACTCTAGTTCCCTCCTTTCTTAATTGCTTATGTTTGTTGAACATGTGTAATTGAATCTATATAAGCTAAATTTAAATATTTTGCAACTCTTTGGTGTCAGGCATTCTGTTTATATTCATTGACATACATATTCTTTGTTGAAATGAAGTCACAAATCTAAATACCTACGCATGTGCCTTTTGCGATAAGAAGATTCTGTTAGGAGCATTAATTTCATTCTGATTACATATGTAATACTGTTGTGTTTCTAGTTCCTCTGGTTGCAAAAAAAGAACCATATGAGTAGATGCAGGAACCAGTTTCCACCATTTAAAAACAATTCAAAGCTACCAGCCTATCAAATGATGGAAACTTTCTAAGCCATGGCATGGTACAGTAGCCAAAATTAAGGCTTGTTCTTGAGAGTGATATGTTTCTTGAGAGAATCATGTTTCAGGGGAAATCATGTTTTCTTTTAGATAGTTAATTCCTCGATTTCGTTTTTGTTTTATTTTGGAGTAGCCACGCATATGCATCCTTGTTATATTGTCATTTTTATGTTCATTTGGTAATGAAGATGGCAATTTCATTTTGTAATCTCATCTATCACTCAGCTGCCATGCCCTGACTACAGTGAGAAGATTGTCCTAGTATAGATTCAGTGAAATCATTCTCTGAGAATTTAAGTGAATAAATTGTAATTGTTTTAGTACTAAACCAGACTGATTGTGTGCATTTACTACCAAGGCTAAAACGTCTACAAGTTTGAATATTATGTTTTTTTTTGTAAATGGTGATTTCATATTTATTCATCTGATAATCTTGACTTTGTATTTACAAACACTATATGCTAACTGAAATCTATGGTCAACAGGGAAAAAATTCAAGTTCTTAAAGTACACAGTTTTCTTTAAGGCATTCAATACTATTAAAAAGAACCCTCAAAAGATGTTAGTTTTAGGAATTCTATTGTGATTGTTATCCAGCTTCATATGTTGATTGAGTAGATGTGTACTGAGTACTAAGTAAGCACTATTAAAGGCCCTGGTGATACTATAGTGTGGAAAACCATGGTATTGACCTCCTGAAGCTTATGGTTTTCTGATGGGGTGATACACAAAAAGTAAAAAATTTAAAAATACAAAATTAAAAAAAACAAAGAACTTGAAATGTAGGGAAGCGTGAGAAAAACAGAGGATATAGTTCAGGATAGAAAATAACAAGAAATGGACTAATTTATAGAGTGATTAGTGAAGGTCTGCTGAAGAGGGTAGATTTTAGGCTGAGACTTAAATGGAAAGAGGTAAGCCATACAAAGAGCCCAAAAGAGTGTTTTCTGGCCTCAGATACCACGTCAAATATCAGACATCAAGGCATAAAGAAGGTTGGGTCTTTCCAGAACTGAAAGCAGTCTGGTGTGGTTAAGCATGTATGTGTGTGGGGAGTGGAGGGATGAAGAGGAGGTGGTATTAAAATTAGGTTAGAGAGGTAAACAGGCTCCAGATGATTCAGAGCCTTACAGACTCTGGATTTTGAAATAAGTACATGGGAAACCAATAAAATTTTTAAATGTAGAGAGTCATTATCTAATTTGAATTTTTAAAACCTTATTTTGGCTGCTCTTTGAAGAAGGAAATCTGTGTGAGCATGTACCTGCATGTTTGTGTTTGTGGTTAGATACAGAAATAGAGAGACCAGTTAAAAGAATATTAGAATTGTCTCCTCAAAAAATTAAATGGTGCCATAAGGTTGCAGTGGAGATGAAGCCAAGTGAAGGGATTTGTGATATATTGGAGGCACTGTCTTTTGGATCTATGGATTGATGTGATATTCAAGATAAGGGAGCATCAAGATTCAACTTATCTTTTTTTTTTTTTTTTCAACTGGCTGTATCATGGTGTCATTTACTAAGATCAAGATCAGGGGAGAATCATGTTTCGGGGGAGATCATGTTTTCTTTTAGATTAGCATGACACCTATTGTAAAATTGATTAGTTCATCAAATATTGATTGAATCGGGGTGGGGGGGGTAAAAATAATAACAGAAATTGTGACAGACATCATTGCCCTGTGTACATGTATGAATGCACAGATGGTGTGACTCTACTTTGTGTACAACCAGTGAAACAAGAGCTGTACTCCATTTGTGCTCAATGAATCAATAAATTAAAAAAAATATTGATTGAAATTCACCATACACTAGACATTATACTAAGTATAGGGGCTGCCTGGTGTCCTTATAGTTATGGAATTTCTGAGCTGATAGATTTCAGAGTGCTAGAAGAGACCATCATTACAAGTAATCCAGACCATCATCCTTATTTTAAAGATGAAGGGTAGAATTTGAACCATTTAATTTCTCCAGAAATATTATGACTCCTCTGTAAAAATCACAGCTATTTTTATAAAAGTTAATTTTATTCATCCAAAACTAGTTGTGGCATTATTTCTCCTTAGGGATGTGATGGATCTATTTTCATTTGTTTTAATGAATCATTACAATTAGCATTATTAAAATCCTTTCTGATGTATTCTAAAGTCATGAAAATACACGTAGCTTAGCCAGGATTTCAATGAGGAATGCTTTATTGGTTCCAGCCAGGTTTATAAATAACAGAAACATGTAAAATCATAAACCATATTCTAATGTACACACGTTTTTTTACTACGGCATTAATAGTAGTAGACAACAGGGAAATTGGCCACTTGTGTTTCTATATTATTGATGATAGGTTGCTAATTACTTTGAATTATTATTATTATTATTATTATTATTTTTTTTTTTTTTTGTACTGGGGATTGAACTCAGGGGCTCCACCACTGAGCCACATCCCCAGCCCTATTTTGTATTTCTTATTTAGAGACAGGGTCTCACTCAGTTGCTCAGGGCCTCACTAAATTGCAGAGGCTGGCTTTGAACTCTCGATCCTCCTGCCTCAGCCTCCCAAGTGCTGGGATTACAGGCATGTGCCACCGTGCCCAGCTACCTTGAATTATTTTTGAGCACATTTTTAAAACCTAATAGAAAGCATGAATTTGAAAGGAAAGAAAAAAAAAAGAGAGGCCCCCAGAAGTTTGTTTTACTGTAATGCATAGTAGATGTGTATATATGGGTGTGTGAGTGTGTTAAAATATTTGTTTTATGGTCCTATTTAACTTTACAAGTTAAGATGTTTGGTCAAGAATAAATAGTGAGTAAATGCATTGTGTAGATTTGAATAATTTAAATACCAGGAGAGGAAAAAAGATTATTTAGGGTGGTCTAAATAAGCATGCTTATTATCTAAATTATATTACATCATTTATTGTTCATTTAGAGCAGAGTTTTCTTGGCTCTTTATACTAGGTCAAGTACTGTGAAAGAAAAGAGATGAAAGTTCCTGCCCTAAGGGCATAACAAACTTAGAGCATCAGGCATGATCCAGTCTGCAGACACACACGCACACACACGAGGAGAGGGTGTATCTTGCAGTCAGTGGTAACTGCCCTGGGAATGCCCCATACAGCAGAGAGTTTCAAGATATTTTGTAGAAATAGGGGTTGTTAATTAGAAAAGCATTTCAGTATAAAAAAGGATAAAAGTAGATATTGAACAAGACATATAATAGTCCAGTGGTCTACTTGAAGTTTAAAAGTCCTTCAAGAAAATAAGATTTTATTTATTTATTTTTCTTTCTTTTTACAAACTGCATTTTCATTCATTGTACACAAATGGGGTATAACTTTTCATTTCTCTGGTTGTGCACAATGTAGAGTCACACCATTCATGTAATCATACATGTACATAGGGTAATGATGTCTGTCTCATTCCACCATCTTTCATACTCCCTGCCCAAAAGCAAGGAAGGAGATAGATTGGAATGTGTGCCAATGGAGAGACAAAACTACTGTGAAGATGGTTGACAAGATCACAATAAGAAGTAATTAAACCAAAGTTCTGCCTCATTGCTGAAATTGGAAAGGCAGGATTACATTCAAAAAAACTCTGGGACCAGTATCTGAAGGTTTAACCCTGCCTCTTCAAGGAGAAAATGCAAATAACCAAGGGTTGACGACAGAAAATGCATGCAGTTTATAACCAAGATTGTGAACATACAAATTGGTTAAAAAATGGTAAAAAATAAAGACCAGTCAAAAAGATAGCTTGTCTCCTGGAAGCCATCAGAAATAATAAAAGAGGGGCTTTCTTCATGAATATCTCCAAACAGTAATATTCTGTTTATTAGTTTACTACATTGTATCCTCATCAGTGACACAAAGGTGAGCTGGGCACAGTGGTCCACAACTGTAATCCCAGCATTTCAGGAGACTGACTCAGGAGGATTGAAAGTTGGAGGCCAGCCTGGACAACTTATTGAAAGCTTGTCTCAAAATAAAAAAAGAGCTGGGGGTATAGTTCAGTGGTAGAGCGTCTCTGGGTTAAATCCCCTGTACCAGGAAGGAAAAAACACAAAAAGACACAAGAAAGAGAGAGTATATGTCTCACTTCTTGAATAAATGCTTAGAAATAAACATTAGCAAGAATTTGGAAGATGGCTTTGGGGCAGGAAAAGTCACTCTTAATTCCTAACCACATATTCCTGGGTCTCCCAGTCAGCCCACCTCCTCCAGTCCTCCTGTGTTAGTTCAGCTTTCTAACTGTGGATTAATATTTTTCCCCATAATTAGCTCCTTTTCTTGCTATGCATATGGTATTCAGCCTTGTACTCCTTCACATGTCATGTTAGAATATTCTTCACTATGTCATGGGCCAAGACACCTACTTGTTCCTGAAAGTTAAGGGTGAGAGTGGGGAAAGAAAGGGCAACTGGCTAGGCAGTGTTTTTGATTTTTATTTTCTCCCAAACTTTTTCAGCTGCACTAATTTCCAACCATCCAGAGAAACTCTCAAGAGGATACAGCTTGAGAAATGTTCACATATGCAAACCAAATGTCTTCCAATGAGGTTTTTTAAAAAGTCCCTTTAAACTTTAACACGTGTGGGGCTAGAGCTTGCTCAGGTAACCCCAAGCCTGCACAGGCAGGACCTCATCAACACCCAGCAGACACACAGGCTCTCATCTTGAGAATTATGTTTTTGTTGGTCATTTTCATTTGTTTTCAAAAATTCCTTCTTTACACATTACCTCTAGAACTTTCCCATTCTTTAATTCTGCTCAGGAAAAAGAGGTTCTCATCATTCAGCTGCCAAACTCATTTAAGAAGGCAGGAAAGCACAGCAATCTCTCTCTAAGACTCCTCTGGGCATGGTGTCAGGTCTGTGGTTTGCTTCTAGAAATGTGGCCAATAAGTTGATTGGTATTCACCCCTCCTTTTCTTTAGGATTGATAGGGTGTTTTAAGAGACAATTGAATACTACACAGGACCTTATTCTTTGCCTTTCATTGTGTTTGTCAAGCAGGAAAGTCCATCAGCTTGATCATGGAGGAGAACAATGACTCCGCAGAGAACCCCCAACAAGGCCAAGGGCGGCAAAATGCCAGGAAGTGTGGGTGGCTGAGGAAGCAAGGAGGCTTTGTCAAGACCTGGCATACCCGCTGGTTTGTGCTCAAGGGAGATCAGCTCTATTATTTCAAAGACGAAGATGAAACCAAGCCCCTGGTAAGTAGGAGAAAATAGAAAGCATTGCGGGCCTAAGAGCCAAGAACTAGAGGGTTTTGCTAGACACTGATGGAGACTGAGGTCAACTCAGATTCCTTCATTTTCTAGGCATCCTTCATGCTTCTTCATCATTGTTTGCTTTAATTTGGAGCTGAAGAACTTGCTAATTGAGGCCAATAGGTGAATTATACTTGTCTAATGTTAATTTTTTTTTTTTTTTACTATGTTGGAACAAAATACCTGAGTCTCTCAGGCATGCTAATTTCATGAGAAATATTTAATGCACATCTACTAGAGGAAATACATTATAGCCCAACATCTTTCGTTTTCTTGGGAATAAGTTAAAAGCATAGACTTGAAGGAAAACCATAAACACGACTTTCAATAATTGCTGAGACATCTTCAATAGCAATTCTCTGGGGCTTCCCCTCCACCTTAACTCTTATGAAATATGGATATGGTGCTAAACCAACACACATAATATACGCCCCTGGGACTCGTTTCTGTATTTCTTTGTGATTCCTTAGCAGTCTTTTATTTCATTATTTTCTTGGCCACAAATCTCAAGTCTCCAATGGCAGAAGAAAAATCTCCATCTGCGTTTCAAGGCTGCAATAAGGGTTCTCAACTGTGATCATTGCTCATTAATTGACGGATGTGAGCTGAAGCATCACCCAGTGATTTCCCTTCATCTACATCTGTGGGATGTATAAATCAGAGAGGAAACATTGTAGATTAGTGTATGTAAACATCCCTGACAGTATGTTCTTGAGGCTATTTCCTCATGTGCTAAAGTTCAGGAACTTAATTAGGAATTTGGATCAAGACTCTGTTTTAGTATTTTAAATTCCTGAGGCATTATAATTTCACAAGGTTCTCATTCCTTTAATTGCATTAAATAAAAATAGCAAAGAAAGTGCAACTATAAACCCTATTCATTCTTTTTCCTTTTTGAGATTCCTACTCATTTTTTAACATTCATAAAGGTTAAGAATTTACACACATTTTCTTATGAAATACTCAGAATAATTATCTGAGGTAGGTGTTATTAATCCCATTTTTTGCATGAAGAAGTCAAGGTTTAGGTGTAATTCAGATAACCCAAAGTGCAACAGATGATGGGGCTGTAATTTTGTTCTGGATACATCTGAATTCATGTGGCCTTAGCCAGAGGAATGTAACTTAATAAGCTGTCCCACATTGATGTAATGACAGTGAGAGCACATTTTTGCATCTGTTATTTTACTTGTCATAGCAAACCTATGAGAAATACAGGGATTATTTTAAAAGATCAACACATTGTGGCTTAGAGATATGAAGTGATATAATCAAGATCACAGAGAGGGGCTGGGGCTGTAGGTCAGTGGTAGAGAGCTTGCTTAGCATGTGTGAGGCACTGGATTCCATACTCGGCACCACATATAAATAAGTAAATAAAATAAAATAAAAACTTAAAAACAAAAAAAGATCATATAGAGAACAGAAGCAAGGTAGTGCCTGTGATGTGACTTAAATCGTACCCACTCTGGTTAACAACTTAGTCTACCTCACACCATGCCACAATGAGAGTCCATGGGATCAGATACTCAATCTTATTTATATTTCTATTTTATTCTGTGTGCTTCTCCATATCAGAGTCTCCACACTGGATCCCCCACGTTCTATGTTTTTCACATTAACTTTATCTCTTTCATTGAGTTTGGTAAAAATGATTTTGGTAAAAATATTATAAGGATATCTTGTGTTCAAGATAATAACTCACAGGATTATTCTGAGTATTGTGTGATAAAGAACAAGGTGTTCTCCTCTCATTATACCTTGTAATTAAACACCAAAATGAAGGCTTTCTTGAAAAATGTTACAACTGAAAAAAATTGATATCAATTTGTATGTGTATGTGTAGCAGGCAAAGGGCTATTGCTAATGAATGACAGATGAGGACTAGAAGCAGTTTCTTGCTCCTGATATAGTGTTCCTTCCAATTTGCCTTTTGCTCTCCCAGTGAGATTCAACTTTTCTTCAGACTTGCTTTTAGTCATAAGTATATCTTGGTTATGTTCAACTTCAGTGCTTCCGACATAAGGATGCCCTGGGCCTTTGTATGTTTTGATGAAGGACACTTCAATAATACTGGGGCAGGCAAGCATCACTAGTGAAATGAAAAACACTCTCCTAAGCATTCCTAACCAACTAAAAATGTTCAATAAACATAACCTCCTTTTGTTTTCTTCTCTCTTACAAGGCACTTACTAAAATAGGAATATATAACCCTTGTATTTGTGTCTCTCGTCCCAGAATAAGGATTTTAATTTACTTTGGTAAAACTGTCGGTTTCTCCTTAGCTCAATAAAGAAAATCAAACTGTATCATTATCTTCATTATGAAAAATGCCCACCTGCTGAGGAAAATATGTAGGCAAAATTATAGTCACGATAGACGACCATGGAAATGTTGAATGCTCTGAAAACACAGATGTTACAATCTGATAGGGTTGGGAGAAGGCGCACAAGGTAACAGGTGACTCCCACCTGAGGTGCTGAAAATTGGTGGAAGTTTTCCAGGTAGATAAATTGGGAGAAGATATGCAGTTGTATAATAGACATCTATTGATAGGGTGGCAAATGCAAAAATGTCATTAGAGTGATCAGTGGGGCCCCCATAGATAGGATCTGTATGCAGAGCAGTGACTCGATTCCCTTGTGGGCAATGGGAAGTTATTTCCAGACAAGCTGCACAACTATGTTAACCTTGAAAAGAATTATAGTAACTGTCTCCTAGTGTAAAACCTGAGTTAATGAATATAGTTTTCTCAATTAGTTTTTCTTCCATCCATTCCTTCAATTTTCATCTCTCTAAGAAAAAAATATGTATATAATCACGTACTAAATATATGCATAAATATGTATATATTTGGTTTAGTCTATTACACACTTAATCACTTGAACTTTATATTGATGTTTTTTGTTCTTATTCACATTGTACTTTGCCTTTCAAATATTCAACAACCTGTGCAAGTGTGAGAACTTAGAAAGTTTCACCTCCACTTTTCTTATTTTCTTTTTTGAGCCAAGACAAAAATGCCTCTGGGTTCTCTTCTCTAAGGTACAGTGTAGATTGTAAACAATGACTTTCCAGCACTTAACCAAGGTTCCCCTGGCAATATATTAAGGGCTTTTCTCAAAATGTGATTATTTCATATTTAAAATAAATAAAACAATATTCTTAGTACCCTGTTTTTTTTTCCAATTTTTAAGGTATTGGAAAAAAACCCATAACTAGTTTATCATGGATAAAACTTTCTCCAGAAATCACTGGCTACAAGTGTTGACACTTATACAGAAATGCATTTTATTCACAAGAAATTTAAAAACTAAAGTTGATTTTGGTTGTTTCTGAAAAACATATACACACACAGAAAAGTGAGGTATGTAGCCAACTTTTGAAAATACATTGGTATATCTATCATTTTGTGACTCACAGGGCACTACTGTAAATATTTTCTGTGGTTGTATTTTTACATTTTGAGGTAATATTTTTTTCTCTTTTGATTTTTTAACCTTATAATAAAATCTTATTTACATTCAGATAAAATGTTAGAAATCATACCGTATGGAAGACTATTAAAAAAAAACTTCTCTGTCACTGCATCCTCCTAGGACTTTGCAATAGTGATTTTTAGAAAGATTTTAAAACAAAATTAAGCTAAATTCATGAATAATTTTGTGTGGCCATCTTCTATTAATAGTCATCACAAGTGACTGAGGCCTTAATTATAGATATGATAACATGGAGGGAACAGATGAGTCACAGGGCATGAATGTTAGTTATCCTAAAACCAAGCAATTGTGCTGGTTTTGTCAAATTAATCCAATGATAAATTTTAATGCTCTTTTGACCCATATATCTTACTTCTATCGTGAAGTGTATTATTACTTAAATAAAAGCTAAATCTCAACTTGAGCTATGCTAGTGAATACTTCTGACATACCATCATGCTGGAAGTTGACAGTAGAAAGCATCAATTTTTAGAAGCCAGTTTGAGACTCCTGATAAAATGACTAAAATCTAACAGGCACCAACCCAATTAATTTAGTCTAGACATTCTACAGCAGTTATTGATCCAATTATGTGGGGAATGTTTTTTCTGGACATGAAGAGAGTGACACTATATTAGATCATAATGGATTTTCTTGACTTAGGGAACAAAGTGATTTTGAGTGAATTATAACCTGAGGGCTGACCACTAAATGTGCAAGCATTGATTGCTGATTAAAGAGTAAGCTCTAATTTTAAATATTTAATGAAATTCATGAGTTTATGAAGTCTAAAAATCTCTAAGCCATTGCTTTTCTCCATTATAAAATATGAGCCAGATGAAGTCAAAGCCCCAACTAAGTGCTTAAAATAATACTGGAGACACTAAAACTTGAATTTCATCCTCAAATCTAAAACAGACTTCTACATAGCTTCCAAGCCTTTGGACATTTAAAAAGACACATAAAATGGTTCTGTGTGTCATCATGAAATTTAGGAACTCTTAGTGCTTTCCTAGAAATGATTAAGACAGAAAGTATTAATATAAAATATTTTACTCCATGGTTAGTTGAATAATGCTGAATTGCTTATCTTTATACAGCAATAAAAACATAATCTGTATTCATTGCACAGTAAAGAAAAATAAAAATATTTAGGTTTAGCTTATCTACTTACTAATTGATATACATTGGACAAATGTGTCAGCTTACTTAAGCTTTACTGTACTCATGTGTACAATGAGATCATAAAAGTACACACCTCATAACATTACTGTGAGGATTAAACAAGAATTTCATAGATGATTTTATAGAAGGCAATGGCATCAAATAAATGTTAGCTATTTTTATAATGTTAGACTATTGTATTTGAAGATACTTATACTACTCATACATTCGATTATTTAAAATTTCAAAACATATTTGTAAATTTCTAATGTGCCTATAGGCATTATGTTAGATTCAAGGAAAATGTAACGTGATATGTATCACAGAGAAAAGTGATATGTGTAGCCAAATTTTGAAAATACATTAGTACATTCATAATTTTGTCACTCAAAGGCCATCACTATAAAATGTTTTATATGGTTGTACTTTTCCATTTTGAGGTAATAATTTCTTGTAGTTTGATTTTAATCATATAATAGACATATATATACATATAATACACATACATGCACACACATTCCCACAGATAAGTATTTTTTAAAAAAGCTTATTTGTTTCTCAATTGAAAAATTCAAATAATCCAGGGACGCCTGCTTCAAACAACTATTTAGAAAACCAAGCTGCCATTTTAAGTTTTGTCTTGCCAATTCTCCATGGGTCATTTCCTTCCCAGTCATCTAGGATGGGAACATAAAAGGAGTATTGCATAGACAGTTAAGTAGACTAGGTGCATTGTGGCCTTTATCAGTCTGCTCGCTTCCCACTGGCCAGATGAAACTGAATCACATGACCATACCTGATTGCAAAGAAATCTGTACATACAGTCTAAATTTATCCTGGGGAGTAGAGAACATGGGTGTTACAAAGAGTGTTACAGTCTGCCAAAGGTGATGAAAATAATCACAAGCATTCATGAAGAAGGGATTAAACTTCATTGATGTTATGGACACTTACAGTTTCTGAACAAGTACTAAGAATTTTAATAAGGAAAATACGGGGAATTGTGGGACTCAGGAAGAGCACCTATCACCACTTCAAGTTCAGGGGAGTTCCTCAGAGGAATAGATACTTGAGAACTGAAGAATGAAACCAGCAACTGTTGAGTATACATAGTGACCAGAGGATATAGCACCAGAAAGACCTTTGGGTAGGTCATTGGAGAAGTGATAATGGTTAAGTATTTTGGTACCTAGGAAAGAAGATAAGGAGTGGTCGAAAATGGTTTTGGAGAAGTAAACACAGGTGGACATTCTAGAAATGCTTTAAGTGTGGTAAAGTAGTTTAGATTTTATCCTGAGACCTTAAATTTCCCTTGTTTTTACATTCCTGATATTTTATAGGATTAAAAAAATGTGTTTTAAGCTAAATAGTCAAGTGTACAGAAAAACACTTGACCTTCCATCATCCATTTCTGCATAAGCAGAAATTATGAGAATGCTCCTCGGGTAACTATGGCTATGGATGGAAGACCTACGAAGATTTGTTGTTATGAAGAGGGCATCTGAAGAGGAAAAGTGACAGAGGGTGTCTTGGATGAAAAAAAAAAAAAAAAGATTGAAGGGGCAGAGGAATTAGAGTGTATGAGAAAAGTTCATCCTCATAATTTTCTCTAGGACTGGTTTTATCCAATATGGGCATTTCCCTGAGAAACAGTTGAGCCCAGTTTTGTGTAGCACTTTCAGAATGAGCTGCCTGGGTTCAGTCTAAACTTCACCACTAGCTTGAACAGGTTACTAAACTTCATACTAAATCATTATTACCTTTAAAGTGTAAGTGATAATAGTAGTTATCTCAAAGATTAGTCATTAGCATTACATGAAGTGATGTTTCAGAACACTTCCCAGTACCTATTCAGATAGTAAACACTTAATATATTTTGTCTATTGTTATTGTCCTCCTCCTCATCATCACTTCTACCATCTTTGACCATCAGGATACACTGACACAGCAGTCTAGAATTTAGGATTTATCGTATATACTTTATTAATTACACAGTGAAGGAAATAATGACTATCCCATGTAACATTTGCAAGGAGTTTCTTTTTTCTGGTCATGCAAACTTTAGAGGAGAAGATAAATTGTTTTCACTTGTGATGTGTGCTGTCCAACACTGGAATTACATGGGAAGATTTCCAAGAAAACAATGCTTACTTTTGTAGTATATCTTTTCTCTATGTTTAAATTATATCATCAAAATGATGATGATAACCAAGGAACCTTAAGGGAATCTCTTTGCGAAATTGGAACACTCTAGAGCAGCTCTGTTTTTTTGTTTTGTTTTGTTTTGTTTTGTTTTGTTTTGTTTTGTTTGGCTCTGATACTGAACCCAGTCATCAACACTAATTTATTTGTAAAACTGCTAGGCTTGAATTTCTTGAATTCTGCTTTTAACTGTTACTCAAAATGACTGATAGCTTCTGTGTTTGGGATGCAATTCAATATACAAACCAGATAGTCCATATTTTTACTATCTCATTAGCAGAAACAGGTGAATTTCCATTATGCAACTATTAGAGAAAAGAAGGTAGTGGCAAAACATGAGTAGGTAAAACTGTTAAGTTGAACATTTACATTTTTGGGGTTACAGAACTATTGAAAAAAGCTATGTTCCCCCCTAACAAATGAAATATTTCAGTCCTTTGTTATTTATTCTTTTTTAGAATTTTTTTGGGCAGTTGACCTTCCAGTTTTCTCTTCTTTGACTTTATCCTGCCAAAATTCAGCTGTTCTCTATTTTTCTAGAGTTATTATATTCTGTCATTCAGTGACTATTAATCAATATAAACTACACAATTTACATTATAGCTTTAGAAACATTTTGATCACTTTTTATATACAACTAAACCCAGCTGTAAAAATTATCATTTTCACTATGAATTCTGGCCTCTTTCTTCTACTGTAATGTTGTTAAAGCTTTTTCACATTGTAGCAGGCATCAGTACTTCATTTCTTATTATTTCTTAATAATATGCTATTGTATTAATATACCACATTTTGTTCATTCATTTATTAGTTGATAGTTATTTGGGTTGTTTATACTTTGGGGCTATTATGAATAATGCTGCTGTGGACATTCAGGCCTAAGTTTTCATGTGGAATATAGGTATGTAACACCATGCCCAGCTTCAGAGTAATTAAAATGTCTTTCCATTCAAAATTACAAAATGCAAAACTGATGAGATAGGAACTGGGATGTGGCTCAGCAGGAGAGCACTTGCCTGGAGTGTGCTAGCCCCAGGGTTTGATCTCCAGTACCTCAAAAAACCCAGCAACAACAAAATGCATAAGGTAGAAAACTTGCCTGAATTTTTAAAACATGAAACTGTTCTTTACTGCTTGAAATTCTATCAATGAATTTCTTTTCAATGAATTATGGGTACAAAGGAATCCCTGAAAGAGACTGCAATATTCCTTATGTCACTATCCAAATAGCTTGTATTAGGGTCAATTTAAATATTAGGTTTTAACCTTTCAGCTCTTACTTTTGCATATCCTACTATTCCTAGACAAAAAGACCTTCAAATACTTAATTATGGATCTCAGGTAATAGTCTAAATTTAAAAATCTCAACATATTTTAATTAAGATATTTTGGATCACATAAATTGACTTGATCTTGGAAATAGTAATTTGTAGAAGCAATTTTTTTTGTCTTTTCAAGTTAAAATGTCTTTAATTAGCCTCTTCAGCTGATTCCTTCCTTTTGTAATCTAATTTAGGACACAGAAGTTTAGTGCTACCCCTGAGGACTTCCATTGTGTGGCATTCCCCACGACTGATACCTTTCTAATTCCTCTTTTGATGCCTATCTGAGAATTTCAGATTTCCTCTTATGAAATGTATTACCAATTTTACTGAAGTCCCAGAAAGTAAAATAACAGTAAACTTGCTTATTTCGGAATATAACTCAAATATTCTTCAGTTTCTATTTTATTTTTTACAATAACAATTAGAAAGAGTTTCAGCTAATAAAAATTGAAAAGACATTTAAAGATGTGATCCCCTTGTTTACTATGATTTTTCAGGAAGATAAAAGGGAATTAACATTCATTATGAGCTGTTATGTCTTATATTCTTGACTCAGTACTTTATTAATTCCCACAAAAACATTTTATGCATAGTTTTTTTGTGGATCAGAAAATTGAACTAAAGGCACTTGATACCAAGGAACTTGATACCAAGTTTAGTCAATAGGAATAGAGCTTGCATAAAGCCCTGTTGAAGAAACCTATATTCTTAAAATAATGATGAGAATTGAGAGGCATCCTGAGGATTATAGAAGTTATATTAATAACTATTTTTTTGCTGTGAAGTCTTAGAGAGGAAATATTGACTTTCTGTAGACTATACTTGACAATTGGGGAAAAATGTTCAGAGTGTATATCAAGATGAGATGCAGAACCTGCTAAAACCTACATAGATAGGTTTTACCTAAATACCTACAGCTAGTGCTCATTCTTCATTGTTATTCATGAAATGAACCTCTGTAGGCATTGCAAGTGTTTTGCACTTTTAGTTGTTTCACATTACATGACTTTGATCCATCACACGCCTAATATAAACCTGAGTTCTGTTTCTGATTCTCTTCACAATGAAGAGGACTCATGGACAAAAGCAGATGTGATAAATTCTGTTTGTGACACAAGACAAATTGGATACAGAGCAGTGGCTGATGATTAGGACTGAATTTCTAGACATGAAATGGAAGTGGCTAATCAGGAAATGTGTCATGGACTGTCCTCTTGGGCATGTGAAGAGAACTGAGAAGAGCATGCCTATCATACCTGCTTCTACCACTCACTGTTGTGGATTCCTATAAAATATACTGCTGGTAGTTGAAGTCCTAGAGAGGAACCTGAAAGATTATAGAAAAGGCACTCTTTTTTTAAAAACTATATTATCATTTTAGTGTTATGACTAGAATACAAAGAACTACTGATTTGAAGACTTGAACAGCGGCTGATATGATGATGTTGGAAAATAGATTTAGACATTTATGGCAAGAAATTAATGAAACTTTTATATTTTCATATAATTCAAATAAATGAGCAGTGTTCACCTTTTCTTCCATTTCCTATGTACCCAAATAGAGGAGGTTCTGCTTTGGTAAGTTGGACTTACAGGCTTTGTCACTGGCACTATCCAATGACGTAATGGATTAAAAATCCAATCCAGACACCCTCCCCCTACCACACACACACTTTGATTCCCTCGTGACTGCTATCCAGAAGGAAGAATTGTCAGTTATCTCTTTTATCCTTTGCCTCTAATTTGTTCTTGGTGCAGTATACAAAAGATTTGATCCCTCATTGGAGAAACAATTTCTGAATCTTGAATCCCTTTGCTTTCGAGTCTCTTTTTGTATATTTACATCTCACTTGTTTTTACTTCTTTTTTTCATTCTGTCAGCAAATAATTGCAGAGTGGTCAAGTAGAAGGTTCCTTTCATTGGGACATTTTCCTCTCTCTCTCTTTCATTCCTGCTCAAACTCTTTGAGTTCAGTTGCTTGGACCAGGTCTTATATTTCAGTGGAGTGGTAAGAACTAAAATTTGGATTTGGATTTTGGGTAAAAATAGAGGAAGGAATACATCCTGGGGTTCAAGGTCACTTACAGTTATTTCACAAAAGGAAAAGGAGTCTCCCATTGTCAATGCAGTATACCAAGGATCTGTGCAGAAGCTTTGAACCAAAGCCTAAACTAATAAGTATATGAGGCCTTGTTTATTACTACTTTGTATGTAGTCTCATGGTGAAAGGTGATTAGTTGACTGAAAGTCTCAGATATCCCTGTAGTCTCTGCCAAATGCCACTGTTAAGACTGTCTCCATAGTATGCCAATCCCATAGCTCAGCAAAGAAGCTTGGATAGCAATATTCCAAGCATATGATTTAATAGAAGAGTAAACTGAGAGACAGAGAAGATTATAGATTTGTATAAAAGGTCCTCATACTTAATAAAGTTGAGACTTGCTTGGATTTACATAATAGCTAAAAATAACTCATGTATTTGATCAGAGTTTCAAATCTAGGTCTTCTACCAAAAGCACTCAAGCTAGAGAATTAGACCATAATCCTTGATATTCCTATTTCTCAAAATGGGAGATTGATGAATTATCTATCAGAAATTTTAAAAAGTACCCACAGTAATTTTTTTTTCAGTGCTAGGATTGAGCCCAGGACTTGGTACATGATAGACAAACAAAACACTCTACCACTAAACTACAGACTCAGCCCTTTAAAAAGAGTTTTTATTTTGAGGCAGGTTCTTGCTAAATTAGTCAGGCTGGCCTTGAACTTGCAATCCTCCTACCTCAGTCTAGTGAGTAGCTGGGATGTACATGTGTACCACCATACCTGGCTTCATAGTAATTTTTTAAAAATATCTTGAAACTATTACATAATCAAAGACTGCCTCATGTTTTCAATAGCTTTGTTTCATTCATTTTCATTATGACATTGGCCCCAAGTATTATTCCTTAATTAACTTATTAGAAGAAGAGAAATGTATTCAATAAAGAAAATGTTGCATTTTCTTAAGGTGAAGGCCAAATGATTCACCATACAGTACTGTATGAACAAGGGTTTCCCAGTATTGGAATAGATATAAGTGACAGGAAAATTGTGGTACCAGGTATTCCTGTGCTATAGCAATTAAAACCTAATTTACACTGTCAGCTATAATCATTTTTTAAAAATAATGCCATCTGACAGATCACAGGAATGTGGCTGGTCATTAGGGCTAGTTATGCACATGTACATGATCGAACTCTTAATAGGAGCCTACAGTTTTTTTTTTATCATATGTTGATGATACTTCGTGCTTACTAAAAATGCCTTGGGCTGCCCTTTCATCCAATAGCCTTTGTTTGTTTAAGAGAAAGTAAAATCATGTTTGACGTCCTTCTGCCCTTCCTGGATTCCTACTGTCATTTGTCTTCCCCCGTGAGGAATATGGGGGTGGAAATAAGCAGGGTCCTCAGGTCAGTTCTCACTGAACTCTAAAAATATCTGGTAGCAGTTGCCATGTAGGATTGCTTCTCTCTCTTATCTGTGACCCTCCAGTTCAGGGATCCTCTCACATAGCACAATGCATTCACTCAGTATGTACTCAAATCATGTCCATTGACTGAAGAAGTACCCTAAATTCATATTCAACATGAACATGTGATTCCTACAAGAGCAATGGAGCTAAGGAATTCATTATGGAGGTGTGCACTTTTCAGGATGGCTTCTGAGATTGTTTTGAACTAGAAATTAGTGGTTAAAATTAACTCAATATTTATTTCATTTCTGAAGTTTCAAAATTTTAACCTGCTGTTTTATTATCAATGCAAAGTTTATAAAATGCATAGGGATGTGTTTAAAGCCATGAATTCCTGAAAACTTTGTACCTGGAATACCTAATCATTCTGACCCATAAACCTTTGGCCAGAGAAATCTAAATCTTCCATTTCCTTTGCTTCTCCATATCAAGCTTTTTTTGTTAATTTTATTTTTTTATCCTCTCTGTTGATAGTCTTCCCCTTGCAATATAGCTAGTGAGTTATCTTTACCTGGAGTCTTGGGTTGGAGAGAGTGGTGGCTGGGTTTGCCTCAGGGAAGCCAACTCAACAGGTTCCCTTTGTCAAATTTACCACAAGGGAACCTTGCACTTATAAGAGAAGTGCAGGGTATGAATTTTAAGATTAAATTTTGCATTTTGCATTTTGGTGACTTTTTTCAGAGTACTATTCTGTGACATCTATCTTCAAAATATTTTAATAAGCATACACAGCTAATACTAATCCTATATGTTAAAGGAAGCTTTCAAAGTAGATTCAAAAGTTTAAAAAGTAGAATGTGGGTTTTCATTTTACAAATATTTCTCTATTAATTATAAGTCTGCAAATTAGCTCTGGTATTTTTCAAAGGCATTGCCGCAAGTTACCATATCATGCCACATTTATTCTGGAAAATTACTAGAAGGTGCATTTCATGTTAATTTAGATTATCCCTTTATTAAGAAGGTAAAGAGAATTCACTTTAAAGGCTTAATGAGTTATTGCAAGTTAGTGAATTGGTAACACAAGGATGCTAATGTTTTTAGAAAACAACGATTTAATGTAAATTAATTTTAATTTGTTTAGAATGGGGAAACTTTCTTTATTCCCTCCTCCCTCCCTCCTTTCTCCTCATCCTCATCTTCCTTCTTTCTTTATATCCTACTTTTTTAAAAAAATAGTTTTTAGTTGTAGATGGGCACAATATATTTCTTTTTATGTGGTGCTGAGGATCTAACCCAGGGCCCCACACGTGCGAGGCAAGTGCTCTACCACTGAGCCCCACCTTTTATAATTAAAATAAAACTCATTGAGCTGGTGTCTTCCATGCTTGTTCTGCAAACATGCAGTCAACCCTTTGTGTTCACAGATTCCTTATTCTCAGATTCAGTAAACATCAGATCAAAAACGTTATGTTGTTAATGTATAATATGTAGTTAGTCTATCATGTGTTTTTCTATACTGCATATACAGTCTTTTTCTTATAATTATTCCCTAAACAATGCAGTATAACTGTGGTGTATTTGCATTGTATCAAGTAATATAAGTAATCTGGAGGTTACTTAAAGTATGTGAGAGGATGTGCATAGTTTGTTTATAAATACAATGCCATTTTATATAAAGGGACTTGAACATCCTTGGATTGTGATCTCCATGAGGCATCCTGAAGCCAATTCCTCCACCCCAGACACTGAGGGATTGTTGTATTGTATACCAGACATAATTTTACTGCTAGAAACACCCTACAACATTTATCAACATTTGTCAAAATGATAGTGTAGTTTTAAGTAGACTTAGGTGTTTACTTAAAATTTAAAATAAACACCCCTTTTTTTGACCATTTGCCACTATTCATAGATATGTATATGGAAAAAAAAATCAGAGTAGTTTAAAAACAATGAAAATCATTGGTCTAAGTTATCATTGGTCCAATTTTTTGTCCACATAAGGAAGGACAAAGTGGTTTTTAATACCCTTCTCATGCAATTGACCTTCCCATTCAATGTAGGACCACTATTAGTTCTGCATTTTAAACTGATTTTCTAGCAGTGTTGGTAATCATACTTTTACCAATCCTCATCTGCATTCTACTTTTATGAAAGCATTCATGCCTGTGACATTTAGTTTGAAATTAGGAAGGGAATGAATCTGGGAATCAAGAATAGGCATGTGTACTATGAAGTGTTCCACTTGAGTGTCTACATGCTCATGTATCATAGTCGTTCATTAAAAATCACAAGTCATTAGTCACAAGTCACATAAAGTCACAAGTCATTAGTTCAAATATTAAAGCTTGAGAGAATTTTACTTTTATAAATTACAGTGGGTTTAAAAATCATCCCATAAGACTCAATTGTACTCTGACATTTTCTTTATCAGAAAGGAAAGGGAGGGGTGGGATCGGGATGGGGGGTAAGAATAATAACAGAATGTGTGACAGACATCATTGCCCTGTGTACATGTATGAATGCACAGATGGTGTGACTCTACTTTGTGTACAACCAGTGAAACAATAGCTGTACTCCATTTGTGCTCAATGAATCAATAAGCAAATAAAAAAAAAAAAAAAAGAAAGGAAAGGGAAGAAATTGCAGCTGGAGCTCTGAGAGTTGACCACAAGTCTTAACATAACTATGTTAAAGGGTTCTTGTGAACATTAGCTGTGTTGTTGCGTATAAGATATTTATGGTATTTTGCACACAGAAAATGCTCAGTTAATGTATATTAATATTGTGACCATACCACCACCAGCCAACCACCTCCAAAAACTATAATGAACGTTTGTTATTACTTTACTACCAATTATGTGGAGCATGAAAGAAGCAAAAACAGGGTTCAAAACCTCTAGCTTAATATATAATTAACTCTTGATCTCAGGTTGGATTGTCAGCTGTGCCCCTATTGCTCTTTCTTTCCAAGGTAGATTTGCCTCCTCCGTCTGTCCCACTAGTCTGGAAAAGATCTGTGAAATCCTCACAGGCATTACATGTATCCACAAAAAAAGTGATCAGAATTAGCCTGGGAGATTATCTCTGTTTTCCAGCCTTGCCTTAGATTCAATAGCCATTGAATTTACCCTCTCATCAGTATATAAGGAAAGAATCTCATTTAGCTTCTATTTTTATCCAAACCCAAGAATAAGAACACCAAAAGCTCATCTGTAAGCAATAGTGGATTATCTCCTGTACAGTATGTGGCAAAAGGAGTCTTGTAGCCCCATAAAAGCTGCCTTTATTCTTTTTGCCAGGTTTTTACCAATGCTCCTAAATTTAAAAATAACCAAAGCAACCAAACCAAACTGAAAACATTGTTGAAAATACATGAGAACTAAAAAAAGGAACAAGGTACAACCCCAAATTCATTTTTCAATTCATTTGCATGATGGAAAGTAATGTGCATTTTAAAAAGTGTCTTCAAGTGGAATAGACTTGGCACAGCCAACAAGCACTGCAGTCCTGTTTGCTTCCTTTTTGTCATAGTCTTGTTCTGCTTCTCTTCTTCCCTTCACCTCCATCTGCCACCTGCATCCATGCTCACCACAACCCATCCTTCCTTTTCTCCCAGGCTTGGACAAATGTCATACTTTGCAAATTGAACAGACTTTCTAGAACATGAAATCTTCCTTGTACTTGAATAACTCAGAATATGCTTAACCAGTACCCCCATGGTGACAAGAGAATATCCTTTCCAAAGGTGATGGAGCAAGCTCCTTCTCATTCAGAGACCCATAGATGAAGCAAGTCTCTCTCTCCCTCTCTCTCTCCCTCTCTCTCTTTGAACCAGGAATTAAACTCAGGGGCACTTGACCATTGAGCCACATCCCCAGCCCTATTTTGTATGTTTTACTTACAGATAGGGTCTCACTGATTTGCTTAGCACCTCATTTTTGCTGAGGCTGGCTTTGAACTTGCAATTCCTCCTGTCTCTACCTCCTGAGTTGCTGGGATTATAGGTGTGTGCCACTGTGCCTGGCTAAGCAGGTATCTCTTGGTAGACCAAGGGTACATTCTGTTTATTTTGTGCCCAGTTCATTTTGTACTTACAAGATGATAACATAAAAGCACTCAACCATTAAAAAAGCTGGTATCAATAGTTTTCTGGTAGATATGAGGCAAGATTGTGAATTTCCTTTAATGAACAAAGCCAAGCTTACCTAGGTTGGAATTCATGGCTTAATTTTCTTGCTGAGTTTTAGTGTATAGCCTTTGCTCATAAATGTAAAATATCTCTGCTGAATTAGAAAATCAATTCTTTCTTTTCCTCTGTGGATTAGGTAAAAAGACTATGGGGAGCATAATGGAAAGCTGCTATTAAATAACCAGGATGGATAGAGAGGCTTATGAAGGAAATCTAAAAGAGAGGAGTGGGAATGAAATCAGGCCTCACAATATGGTTCCAGGGAGACTGAAGTATCAAAAAAGGAACATTCCAAACAGAGGTGTAAAATATGAAATAATATGAATTATAGAAACTACATTCACTTTCCAAGGGTCTGATAACTAATACTAGATGTATGTGTCATTCTACAACTGGCTCAACTTAATTAGTAACATTAAAAGCACTAGCAAAATGTTGGGGTTAACCTAGTGATGATGATATGAAAGATAACATTGAAGGTGCCCTTGCCTGACTTATCATTAAGAACAGGCAGCCCAAATCTCAGCTCCTGCCTCCATGCCAGCACCTAGTCTATATGTAACTTCTCTCATCAGGGAGCTGGTAGCACTTTCCTTTTAGTTAAAAGTCACTGTCATTTTGCACATGAAAACTTAGCTTTCCTTCTCTATTCAGGTGACCCTGAGCTTTTGGGTATAGACAGAATGGAATATAACAAGTAGAATCCAAATGCTGACTAGAAATATGCTTTGATTTTCTTTGGGGAAAACTTTGGTGCTCTTTTCTAAATCCAGTTTTCACTCAAGGATTCTAACTCTCACATGCCTGTGGTCTTTTGCACTTTGGGGATTGGAGCCAAAATTGTGACAGCATTGAAGGTCAAGCATCAAGTGAGAGTGGGCAGCTAGGGACATCAACAGTCAAGGTCTCCGACTATAATGTGGTTGTTGTTTGAAAACAGCTGATGTGTGGGCATTGCCCAGTTTTCACTTTGCCTTCCACAGAAAATATTATTCTCCCAACAATGTTGGGATGACATTGAATGAGGTAAGAGGAGAGGAAAGAGATGGGGCTTTTCAGGGGTTGAGGAATTCTCCAGAGATGTCTGTGGTTAGAAGGAAGGCAATTAAAATCCTTCATGTAAAATTTTCTTCCTGTAATCTTACTTGTCTCTCAATTTTAGGACCGGCTTCTCTAAATTAGAAAATGGCAGATCCAAAGGGCTGAATCCTGAATATTCTTCTGACATACAAATGGAATGAAATTTTTACATAAAACAGTTAAACATAATATCAAAACTTATCATAGGTATTTCAAAGGAAAAAAACAAAAGAGATTATATGTCTTAAGTTTCTCTTTTAAACTACAATCAGGAAAATGGGATTGATTTTCAATTTTACTATTAACTGTTTTACAAAAGGTTTCAAAATGCCTTGATTTTGTTCTGCTTAAAGTCTAAGTAGCTTTTTAAGTAAAATTACTTCTGAAATATATAAAGTCATCATTTGAAAACAAATATGTCCACATTAAAAAAATAATAACTAGCAGATTCACTCAGTACCCTGAACCCAGCCTGCAGTGGAAAATTGATGCTGCTTTTCTTTATTTTAAAGCAGAGATTTCATTTTTTTTTCATCATCACCTTTGCTATAGAACATGATTTTCTAATTTGCTGTCATGAATAAACTGCTTATTAGAAGTCATGCTTGGTAAATCTTCTTTTACCAATCTTAAATTATAAGATTTTGTTAGTATGAATCAGCCATTAGAAACATGAGATGAATTTGTTTTTTTTCCTTTCTTCATTAAGGGAAGTTAGACAAAATAGAGTAGACAAGTTGATTGGGGAAGAGAGGAGGGGATGGAAAGGAAAATACTGGGGAAGGGATTGAACAAATTATGCTATGTACATGTATGAATTTGCACAGTAATCCCACTATTATGTAAAATTGTAACACACCAATAAGAAAAAAATGTGAGACAATGTGTTAGCTTTTCATTGTGACCAAAATACCCAATAAGAACAACTTAGAGGAGGAAAAGTTTATTTTGGCTCACTGTTTCAGAGGGTCAATTCCTTTGCTTGGGCCCCAGGTGAGGCAGAACATCATGGCAGAAGGGCATCTCATGGAATCCTGGAAGAAGAGAAGGAGAGAGCCCACAGGGAAGGTGCAACTTTCCAGGGCATGTCCCCAGTGACCCACTTTGTCTAGCCACACCACATCTATCTACAATTACCACTCAGTTCGTTCATTCAAACTAGTGTGGACTGATAATCCACAAATGGATTGGACTCATAATCCAATCATTTCAGCTTTGAATATTCCTTCATTAAGATAGGAGCTTTGGGGGCCACCTCATATCCAAACCAGAACAGATATACCCTTCTCCTTTCCATCAAATATCATCCAATACTTTTCCGCTGTGCCTGAAGGGCTGCAACAAGTATTTGTTAGGGTTAAGGCCTACTAAGCATCCTTGAGACAGCAAACCATTATTGGAGGATAGCTAAGTGATTCCTAGAGGAAGCAAAGGGAGAGGAGTTGGGGATTGGACAAGAGGCCAAAAGCAAAGTGCAAAGGAAGCATTACCTTTTCCCAATCCTATCTATGTTTGAGTCCTTTATCCTCAGTCATATAAGCCACCAGGAAGATTTTTAAAGCCATTTTACATGAACTGCCTTTGAAAATATAACCTTTATGGTTTGTTAGGGCTGTAACTGTCTTAGTCTGTGTAGACAGTGGTATTTGGGACATACTATATAAATGTCTGTTCAATGAGAGATTAAGTTATATAAAGAAGTGGTATATTTTTAATAGCCAGTATCAGAAAAATCTTCATGATTTCTATTTGTAGTGATGGCCTCAACAGGTTGAAAAATAGTCTTTAAGAATGTCTGAAATTAGCTTTTAGAATTTCATGAGTGGAGCCTATAGTAAGTTGGATATAACAGATGAAATTAACAAGCAAATTTCCCAAGTCAAATATCAATGAAGATATATGAAAACTTGCAAATCTCTAATTATGACAGACAATGGTACTGAGGATGGCTCAGGCGACACATGAGAGATTATCAAATTCACCTTTCATCCTTCATTTTAACTTGAAAAATGATTTCAAACAATCATAAGGAAAGGAGATGTTAAAGTTTAGTATATCATACAATGGAGCTCTACTCAGCCACAAGGAAGAATGGAATTATGGCATTTGCTGGTAAATGGTTGGAAATGGAGAACATCATAGTAAATGAAATAAGGCAAACAAAGAAACTAAAAGGTAGAATGTTTTCATTCATATGCATAAAATAGAATAAAATAAAGGAGAGGGGGAGGAAAGGATAGGATATCATGAAGATAAAGGGAAGATCAATGATGAATAAGAAGAAAAGTGAGAGGCAGAGTGGAGGGATGGGAAAGGAGAGGAGGCAATGCAGAATGAATTCTGAAAGAAATCATGTTATGTGTGTATACAACTATGCCACAGGGAACTTCACTTTTATGTATAATCTAAATAAATAGATGAACAAACAGAAGTCTAGCAGAGTAGAGGAAGGAGAACAGGGGTAGGGGGAAGAACAGGAGAGAGAAGTGGGGGATCTTGAAATGAAATCAAATGCTGTATATGTACAAGTTTGTCACAATAAAACCAACTACTGTGCATAACTATAAAAATATTTATATCTAATAAAAATGTTTAAAAAGATTAGTATATCACAAAAATCCTTATTCATTATATAGCCATGGTATAAAGCAAAAAAAAAAAAAAAAAGAGAGAGAGACAAACTTAATGACTTCTCAAAAGATTTGTTTGGTATCAATTCATCATTTAATTTTAGAAACTCATTTTTTTTCTTTTTATATAAAAGGTAAAATTCTGGCTGTGTTCTATGAAACTAACAAATAAATAGGGGCTGGAGATATAGCTCAGTTTGTAGAGTGCCTGCCTCACAAGCACAAGATCCTGGGGTCAATCCCCAGCACCACAAAAAATAAAATAACAATAAAAAACAATAAATAAATAAAGATACTAAAGATATATTGAAAAGTGTCCAAATGCCTAAATATGAAGTTATTTTCACATTCTATACTTATATCCCATTCTAATTAGTAATATTACATTTGTAGATATCAGATTTATAGTGACATATTTTCATTCCTCCTAACATTCTTTTATCACAAAATTTATACAGAAACTGAAACTCAGAGGGTGAATTTCTTGTCCTAAATAACATGGGTGTTCAGTGGCAAAGAAGGGAATGTGTGTTTGTATGTTTTTGTAACTTCTCATTCAAAATTTAGTTTAATCTTCATCAATTGATCATTGTTATGCTGATAAAATTTCTTGAGATTTATGATAATTGAAATTATTATTTATGAAAAATAAGATGAATAGGATCAATCAAGGGGTTGATTAGTGGTGTTGAATCTCACATAGTATTATATTGACATTTAATAATAACCCCATTTGGTTGGTTCTTTGATTCTAGATTTATAGAAACATGAATTAAAAGTTTGAAGAAATTTTGGTAAAGTTTTTTTTATAATATTTCCCAAGACAAATAAAATTTCAGACTGAACAAACTAAATCAAACTGCCTAATAGATACATAATGTTGGTCACAAATGCATGCCATGAGAATACTGTAAAAAATTTCCAGTTGCTTAATTCTTAATTAAAATAATAGAATGAAAAAGTGAAATTAATTTTATTGATATACAGTCTGCATCACTTAACAAATGGGACCATATTCTGAGAATATGTTTTAAGTTGATCTTGTCATGCAAACATCATAGAGAGTACTTAAACTAAGGACATCATGAGGCAATGTAATCTGTGGAACCACCACATGGTTCATTGTTGGCCAAAGCAACATAATGCAACATGTGATTATATTTTAAGTCAGTATATCCAAGATATTATAATTTCACCATGTAACCCATGTAAAATTTAAGATATTTTACATTTTCTACTGTCTTCAAATGATATGCATTTTACACTTAAAGAACACTTGAATTCAATGATCCACATTTCAAGTGCTGAATAGGCAGTGTGACTAGCGGCCACCACACTGCAATACACAAGTCTAAATGGTCCACATGCTTCCAGCATTGAGAGAAAAGAGGAAGCCTTATAGAGAGGAGGCCATTAGGAATCTTCCTGTGGAAAGATGTGTAACAGGAGGATTTTCACAGGTTAGTTAACTAATTGAAATGCCCAAATCACATTTCCAAATGAGAATATTTGGATTCTAGCTGTGCGGAGCAATCTACCTTACAGGTCAAAACTATTGAAGTGGCTGAGCTGGAAACATCTCAGTTTATCTTGTACTTTCAGTCCTTTTTCCACAATCTGAATATTTTCTCTGGGACAAACAAAATCAGCAAATAAAACCAAGAGAAATATCCTTGTGCATAAAAGATTCATAGAGTAGAAAGGCCTTTTTACCTTATAGGAACACCCATGATTATTTGAAGGAAAAATTCTATTTGATTTGTTTTCTCAGGTGAACCCCTGTTAATGGATGTGTTATATTAATGGCCATACTTTGGTGACATTGATGTCATAGCATAGCACGTCATGATTTTATTGAAAAGAAATATGTTACCTTGAGAGACATGTGAATTATTAGTTGACCTGTTAAATTTTTGTTTGTTCACTACATTTTTAGGAAATGGATCATAATTCCAAAGTAGAAGTTTCAAGTATGTCTGAAAATGACTCAATTATTAACACTTAGTATGTAGTATTTTATAATATTACTTAATAAACCCTTTCATTATAGAAATTAGAAATTAGAAATGTTTTCCATATGGTCTGGAAAGATAACACTGTTTTTAATTGTTCATTTTATTTATTCAGTCTATCATCTATCTATCTATCTATCTATCTATCTATCTATCTATCTATGTACCTACCTACCTACCTACCTATAATCTAATTTTTCTCTGCTGCTGATAGAACCCAGGCCCTTGTGTATGCTATGCAAACATTTGACCACTAAGCTACAATTTCAGTCCCAGTTTATCCCTTTTAAACCCTTACTATATGTAAAACTATATGTTTGATACAGGGACTGCCATTGAAGAAAAAGTATCATGGTTTGAGCCTCACAGGACTAATATTTTATTTGTAACACAAACAATAAGTAGCTAAAAATACACATATTTATAAACCATGTTAAGCATTGTAAAGCATAAAAAAAAGTGTGCTGATTCAGGGAATTAGAGGATGGAATGGTGAATTTCCTCTGGGTAGAGAGGTCCAGGATGGGAGAAGGGAATAGAACGTGCAAAGACCTGGGGTGGAAAAGAGTGTAGTGTATCGTAGACACGGAAAGGAGGTCAGTGTGGTTGAAGCATATTTACTGCATTCAGAAGAGCAGAAGAACCTAAAGCTCTAGGCAGGGTCTAGATAATGCAGACCCTTCTTAAACTGTTTTTTACTAGCATGTAATGGAAAAATATATTGAAGAGTTTTAAGAAACAGAATGATATGACAATTTTATGTCGAGATAATTCACTGAAAGTAGTATGTAGAAAATGGGTTTCAGGAGAGCTTGAAAGAAGGGGGGATACTATTTAGGGAAGCCATAACATACTCTAGGTAAGGAGAAAGGACCTGGGGATTTTATCTATCAAATAAAAAATATTTAGAAGTCACAGACCATTCAGATCTTGATATAGAATAAGTTTTGTATTAAGGTGCTACAGAGAAATCTCTTACCTGGAAGGCTGAGAGCCCACACCTACTTTAGGTCACACATAGTAAAGTATTTTCATAATTCCAGCATCTCTGTGCTAATATGTTCGTTTGAAGAACTTATGCTGCTTCTCCTTCATGATGTGGTTTCTTTCGAATTGTTTTGCATGCAGGCACATGGAATATACTACACTTATTCAACTCTGTAAGCAATTCCCATGGAAACTTTTAAAAAACATTCCTGGGGCAATGTATTCAAATTGATGCATGCCTTGAGAAACCTTTTTAGTTTTGCATTCTGGTCATCTTTTACTAAGAAAGCCAAAGAAATGGATGCTCAAGCCAGACCTTATTCTGCAGCAAGATCATTGGTAAGCGATGGGTAAAATTTGAATATGCTCTTAGGGTAGCTTTTATAGCACAAAAGAATATACTCATTTTGACCAAATCCTGTAGTGATATTATAATGTGTTGAGCATTTTTATTTTACTCATTTTCAATTAATCCTTCTCAACATTCTAAAGAGATTTTTGTTTCTTCTTTAAATCATTCACCAGACTACTTTATTGTATCATTTTCTATTTTTCAAATGAAATGCAACTGCCATGGAAGTGAAATTATATTGAGGAACTTATTCTTGGTGCACAATAGATGTTCAATAGATTTTTGGTAAATAAATGAATGGACACTTGAAAATAACTGATATTCCTTATATATCAAAACCTATTAGTAGACAACTATTTGCCTGGCATTACCTGCAGCAACATCTTCTATTTATACCACTTGTTCACTTACTTTATTTCAACTCTGCATTACCAACCTTAGAAGCTGTGCAGTTCTCTATTGTGTGCATATCCTATGTATCCTTGGCAGCATCCCTAACCTCTATTGTCTGGATGCTACAGTAAACCCCCTGTTGGAATAACCAAATATTCCTGATATTGCTAAATTCCTCCAGTTGGGAACTATACTAAGAGATTATTTCCATAGTATTAAATTAGCAGTGTTGAAAATACCTAGCTTTTGTGCCATTGAATACTAAATTTTGGTATTTTTTTGTGGGGTGTCCCATTTAAACCATTTAATCAGTTAATTAAAATATTTAGAATAGAGTTAATCAAGAAGGTAAATAGGGAAATAATCTTTTCTTTGCCAACATTTGTTCATTTGGAAAATCTATTTCAAAAGGGCTCACAGATCTTCTAAGCTACTAATTCATAGAAAACAACAAAGGACACACACTTTCAATAAGACTCTTCTTTGTTGGCAACAAAATACTAACATACGAATCCAAAATCCCAAGAAGAAAACACAAGGAGGTAAAATGGGTTCAAAGGACAGTCTAATGAGCTATTACTTTCATAAGAAGGAAAGAGAACAGTGTTGAGTTAGCAACTCACCAAGGCCTCTAAGGAAGATAGCTGGAGTCTTTTTGTGTGATAAAGCTTTCAGTGAGATGTTTGCATTTCTATTTCCAGCGTTTTATTGTTTTCTATTGATCAAAGTAAACCATGTTACAGATAAAGCTCTGCACAAAACATGAAAAAGGAAGTAGGTTTGAAGGAAAAAATATATTTCATCTCCCATAATTTCTCAGGTAAGATGCAATAATCAAAACAAATGAGCAAATAGGCAGTTTGTAATGATTCTCATCTTTTCTGAAGAAAATACGAAAATTTAGGGGAAGATTTGGGCGGCAGTAGAGAGAAGGTAACTTCAAAACTCACAAAATGATTAATCCCTCCTCTGCCAACTATTTTCTTTTACTCAGACAAGGATGATAATTGGATAAATCAATAAAGCATAATCCTATTTTAGGAAGAAGCAATAGATAGGTAACTGGTGTGCAAATGACCCATTTTCACTAAAAAAAAAGT
Source organism: Glaucomys volans (assembly GCA_020662805.1). NCBI lineage: Eukaryota > Metazoa > Chordata > Mammalia > Rodentia > Sciuridae > Glaucomys > Glaucomys volans. The sequence goes on from JAJEJO010002431.1 coordinate 167,057, forward strand.
AATGATTTTCTATCCCTGCCTTCCACTCATCATAATTCCATCTTCATAAACTGGGGCAGTTCATGTTTTACTCTATATTAAAATTTATATACTAATCTGATTCCAAATTAAGAGATATAGAATGAAAGCAAGCAGAACAGAAATGCACTAATACATCCAACGTTATATAACATATCATCTTCTACCAAATTCTCAATGGTTTAAATTTAATTGTGCTGTGGAATCAAATAGTGGCCTCTCTCTTCCTGCCAAGGCCACCTTTAAATCTTAGTCTCTTGATGTCCTATTCTAAAGCCCTCCGTCCTTGATGAAAGGGACTTTCATCTTGGGTCCCAAGCTTAGATTTTAAACGAAAATCTTAAAATATGCATTTTGAGATAATGTGGAAAAAATTACTTTGATTAATCGTTATTACATCACTGCATCAACTGGCTCAATTTTAATGTCTAATAAGTTAGGAATAATAAAAGTCCAGCTTCAGTGAAAATTATGAACAAAGATGCTGCCTTTTAAAATGTGCTGACCCATTTGTTTTGTTCCATTTTTTGATGCTCTGAGGAAATAAACTGCTTAATCATTTCAAGCAAATGAATGTTTTCCAGTCTAAGATGAAACTGAAGTTAAAAATTTTTTTCTTAATTTAACATCCTTTGGCCTTCTATTTATTTTGGGGATGAGAAAATCACATATTAAATCGTCTTTGATAAAGATCATTTATTTGAAACACTGAATATTTAAGGACATATGGAGATGGTTGACCATCTTGGAAACTCATCTGTGTAGGGACTGTTCACCTTTAGGCTCCCATCTGCTGCTGACAGTTGCAGCCTAGTTGTGACGCACTTATCATCCTTGATATCTTCCCTTATATTAACTTTATCCTTTAATAATAGTTTAGACACAAAAGGTGTTTCCTATGTTTTTCAAAGCATCCCTTAAAAAGATAAAGTACTGAATATCTTTATTTTAAAAACACAGATATTATGTGTGTTTCTGAGTAAGAAAAAGGAAATCAATTAAGGCTTCTAAGATCAGAATGCTATTATCAGTCTTTTCACGTCTTAGTTGACAGTTACACTGAAACAAATTACTCTTTGGGGGCTGGGGTTGTAGCTCAGTGTAGAGCACTTGCCTAGCCATGTGTGAGGCACCACATAAAAATAAACAAAATAAATGTCCATCGACAACTAGAAACAAACAAACAAAAAAACCCAAATAGTCATCAGTAGTACAGAGTAGGTGTCATGTATTAGAAAATTTGGTGAAAGTAAAGGGAAGAGAGTAAAGGGAAGTTTACACTAATGGTTCATTAAAGTATATGCACTAATGGGACTTATAATTTGGTAGCAGAGATAGGTCTGAGTTCATGCATATAAATGCTAGCCATGTTAGGAAAGAGGATTTCCAAGGCTATGATAATTCTTTTATTTACTTTTTAATGACTTTATTTCTTAGAGCACTTTTAGATTCACTGTAAAATTGAAGGAACAGATTCTCCTATATACCTCCTAACCCCACCCCCCAAAGACACCATCTCCCCCATTATCAACACACCACACAGTGTGGAACATTTGTTATAGCCAATGAACCAATATTGGCATGTTATCAGCCAAAGTCCCCAGTTTACATTAAAGTTTAATCTTTGTGTTATATATACTATGGGTTTTGACAAATGTAGAAAGACATGTACTCACCATTATAGTATCATTCAGAATATTTTCAGTGCTCTGAAATCACCCTACACTCTGCCTCTATATCACATTTTCTTTATTCATTCATCTATTGAAGGGCACCTACATTGGTTCCATAGTTTAGCTATTGTGAGTTGAGTTGCTGTAAACATTGATGTGGCTACATCTCTGTACTATGCTGATTTTACGTTCTTTGGGTAGAAACCAAAGAATGGGATAGCTGGGTCAAATGGTGGTTCCATTTCAAGTTTTCTGAGGAATCTCCATACTGCTTTCCATAGTGGTTGCACCAATTTGCAGCCCCACCAGCAATGTATGCAGGTACCTTTTCCTCCACATCTTCTCCAACATTTATTGTTGCTTGTATTCTTGATAATTGCCATTCTGCTTGGAGTGAGAAGAGATCTCAGTGTAGTTTTGACTTGCATTTCTCTAATTGCTAGAGATATTGAACATTTTTTATATGTTGTTGACCATTCATATTTCTTCTTCTGTGAAGTGTCTGCTTCTGCTCAGTTCCTTAGCCAAATTTATTGATTGGGTTATTTTGTTTTTTGGTTGTTTTTGCATTCTTTATATATTCTGGAGATTAATGCTGTATCTGAGATGCATGTGGCAAAGATTTTCTTTCATTCTGTAGGTGCTATCCTTCACATTATTGTTTCCCTTACCATGAAGAAGTTTTTTAGTGTGAATCCATCCCATTTATTGATTCTTGATTTCACTACTTGGGCTTTCAGAGTCTTATTAAGAAGTCAGTTTCTAAGCTGAAATGAAGACTTGAGTCCATGTTTTCTTCTACTAGATGCAAGGTCTCTGTTCTAGTGTCTGAGTCCTTGATTCACTTTGAGTTGAGTTTTGTGCAAGGTGAGAGATAAGGGTTCAATTTCATTTTGCTGAATTTGGATTTCCAGTTTTCTCAGCACCATTTGTTGAAGAGGCTATATTTTCTCCAATGTATGTTTTTGGCACCTTTGTCTACTATGAGACAACTGTATTTATGGGTTTTTTCTCTGTGCCTATGTGTCTATACCCTTGGTCTATATGTCTGCTTTGGTGCCAATACCTTGCTGTTTTTGTTACTATTGCTCTGTAGTATAATTTAAGGTCTGGTATTGTGATGCCTGCTGCTTCATTCTTCTTGCTAAGGATTTCTTTGGCTATTCTGGGTCTCTTATTTTTCCAAGTGAATTTAATGATTGCTTCTTCTATTTCTATGAAGAATGTCTTTGGGATTTTAATAGGGATTGCATTAAATCTGTATAGCACTTTTGGTAGTATAGCCATTTTGACAATGTTAATTCTGCCTATGCAAGAGCATGGGTGATCTTTCCATCTTCTAAGGTCTTCTATTTCTTTTTTCAGTGTTTTGTCATTTTCATTGTAGAGGTCTTTCACCTCTTTTGTTAGATTGAGTCCCAAGTATTTTGTTTTTTTTTGGGGGGGGCCATTGTGAATAGGTAGTTTTCCTAATTTCTCTTTCAGTGGATTCATCTCTCAAAATGGAATCTCACCTAAACTGGGAAGTGGAAGATGTGTTCATTAAAGAATGATATTTGAGTTCAGGCATTTTTGAATAGGTTTCAATCTTCAGAAAATGGGATGGTAAGGAGTTGAGGTGCTATTGGTGCTATAATGTTCAAGCCAAGGAATGGTGAGAAAGCCTTATGTTTGGAGTTATTAAAAGCAGGCTGTTTAACAGGCAGGATGAGGGAATGATTTGGGAGAACTATGTACAAATAGCCCATGTTTTAAAAAAAAGGTTTTTTGTTATGAGCACAATCAGAAACTATGATGACAAAGTGAAGAGTTTGCAGATTTGTAAATTCACACCCTCTGCATAAGGAGAAGGCCTACACAGAGATAAAAAGAAGATTGAGGAAGATTTCAGAGGCCTTAACATGTGGAAGGTATGACAAGAGAGAGTTTGACTCTAGGTCAAGCAAAGAATAAAAGTCAACAGTACTGACGAATGGATTCAATAGAGTATTACAAAAGGGAAGTTACCTGAGGAATGTGGTTCTACATTTTTATAAATGGAACATTGCAGGAGAACCAATCTTTCTGTTTTGCAAAATAAGGTAATTAGTCAGTTCACTAGAGGATGATAGGCTTGGCTGTCTATCTCAGGTATATATCCATGTGGTGTTTACCAACCACCTCTTATGTGTTTTCATTTTAATAATATGCAGAGCAAATTATTGCCTAAGATGCTGCCTGTTAACACACTGCAAAAAAACAAAAAAGCATACTCATTCAACTTTCCCAGGATTTTTAGAACTGTTAAAAATGTAATTTGGCATGCATTTTTGCAAATCCTGAGAATGCAGGTCAGTAAATATGATATTTATTGGGCAAAATAAAATCTGTAGAACAAGATATTGCCCTATTCTACAAAAGTCAATGATGTCAAAACTGGACTGGAACTTGAGATTTCCTGTTTTCCAGTAACAGATTTAGATGACTCATTAGGCTTGAATGAACTGCTTTGAACTGAAGTGACTACACTGATGTTCCCCTCTGCGTGTTGAGGCGAGAAGTGCCTCCTGGTCTGTAGTTTATGCTTGCTAACATAGAAATCTCTAGGTGTCTATGATTTGGAAGAAAACTATGTCTATATCTTTTCAAAACAAAATCTAGACAAGACAAATCACCAAAGAATTATCCAGGGTCAGAGAACATATGAAAAACCCATTTATTTAGTTTAAAATAAACATGACATGATTGGAATTAACCTTCCTAGCTAGCAATAGGTGACTGAGCGAGATAAATTCTTTTTGTATATTGGAACACTAAGAATGCCTTAAGATGTTCTTGTGCATGAATAACTAATACAGAGAAATGTCCATGATATTTTTAGTTAAGAGAAGCTGTATGTGGGCTGGGGATATAGCTCAGTTGGTAGAGTGCCTGCCTCGCAAGCACAAAGCCCGGGGTTCAATCCCCAGCACCAAGAAAAAAAAAAAAAAAAGAGAAGCTGTATGTATCAACTGACATTAAAAATTTGACTATATCTAGATATATATGGCTATGGGCATTTATACATGCACATGAAGAACCAAAGTTGAAAATTTCTACTTTAAAGTGTTAACAGTGCTTGTTTCTGTGTATTAGAATATGGGTGACTTTTAGTTTATTCCTTTTCATGACTACGTTTTTCCATAATTTATGTAATGAACATGTTATTTTGTCAAAAATCTAACTATAGTAAAGTTAGTGATCATTTTTTGCCTATCAAGTGGGAAAATATATATTTCAATCATTATATTTTGGCATAGCTGGAAGAATATATTTTTAAGGAGAGTTTACTCTAATAAAATCCTTCTAGATGAAAGGTTTACAGTGTGCCTCAAAATCTTAGCGTCTGCTCTGTGAGCTAACAATTCCACAAAGGAGATTTATTCTAAGGAAGCAGTCAGTGAATTTTACAAACATATCCTTATATGATATGTGCATGGTCTTGTTTATAAGTAAATAATGAAGGGCAATAAAAGATCCACAAATTTAGGAATGAGTAAACAGTTTCCTTTGCATTCATACAAGAGCTATGTAATCTTTTAAACTCATCTTGTAAGAATGCCCGAGGAAATGGAACATACTTAGGAGTTATTTTTTTAAGCAGATGCAGTAAAAAAATCTCAGTTTTTAAAATAATCTTTCTTATGTATTAACCATATACATATGCATGAATATGGTGGAAACAAAAATGACATACAGAGGCATGTTTATAATTACATTTGTTTTGATCAGTGACATTCCATACAGGAGATTTAAGTTTTCTTCTGTGGGTTTTTCTGTGATTTTCTAAATCTCTACAAATAACATGCACTAAGTTCAGCATCAACAAACAATACATCTCACTCTGCAAAGGTTAGAGAGGAGGATAGGATTGGAGGTGTGTGCAGTAATCAAAGTGTTCTTGGGCATTGCAATGGATTTCTTCAAGAATGATACTTATTTTCAGTCACTGACCTTTCCTAATTCTCTTTGGAACTTCCTCAGGAGCTGTCTGCATCTCCCTTTCTCCTCCCCTCAAAGGATTTCAGACAGGTAGAAAATCATAACATTGATGTAGTGGGTAGTTTTCTCAGTTACTGAGATTCAGATGTAACAATTACTAAGTACCCCCTGTGTGCTAAACACTTGGTGAAATATATCCACCCTATGGGTTGTCAGACCTTGAAGGGGCCCTTAGGGTTTCTATAGAACGATAAAATAATGATTTCTAAGATAGAAGTTGGAGTCTAGGATACCACCAAAAAGCTCTGTAAGTTGAACAAGTCATATTCTTCTGAGTCCTTGTATATACTCACCTGTTCATTATTCATTCATTCAACTTACTTGTAAGTACCTACCACCCAACAGTCACCATTGCAAGCCCCGGGGATAGACCAGTCCCTCTTCTGACAGTACATAAACACATAAATGCATAATATGCCAGAGAGAGGTGGGTGCTGTGGAAAAAACATAAACTAGCAAGAGAATAGGAAGACCTGGAGAATAGGAAGACCTGGAAACTAGGAAGACCTGGAAGATAATTGCTATTTTATAAAGAACCTCCAGAGAAAGCCCAATATGGTGGCAATGAGAAAAGACTTGAAGAATGTGAGAGACAATGATAACACCCTGCGTCCTCCACAGGGTTGGTAGAATCATTTGAAGAAAGGGCTTTGTAAATGTGAAAGTGTATTTGTAGTCCTGTGAAGTTCTATTTGCCTTTGGTAAGAGAGAGCTGAGTTCACTTCTCTTTTTGGAAGGCATTCTCCCTTTGGAGTGGAGTAGATGTGATAAATAGATAAAGTGAGAGTAATTGAGTCTCTCTCAAGGCCAGAATGGTCAGACAATTTCCATTCTGCCTAAATGGAACTAATGAAATATAGATTATAGCATTCCCCATAGAGAGCTGTGCGTTCTGCATTAAAGCCCCTTTCACCCCCTTTTATTTTAGCTATAAAAATTATCCACAAAATAAAGAATTGACAAAATCAAAAGTAAACATCATCCAGCAGTTTATTGGTTATCTGTTTATCAAATGTCACTAACAGTGTGTCACAGGCAATAGTTACTGTATCCCTTCCCTAATATTGTTAATAAATTCAGTTCATTTTCAATTCTTTCAGATATTTCTCTGTGGATTTTTTTAGGTATTCACATCTATCACAGCCACTTCTGGATGAATTTTAAATCATAAGGAAGGAAAAGAAAAGCTTCTGAAAACTGTCAATCATTAGTGTCAATACTTCCTCTTTTAGCCTGAGTGGGAGCTAGAGCCACCATGTACCAGGTTTCTCAGGGGTTAGTGCTTGGGTCTTGTGCTTTCCCTTGGGTGTTGCTGGGGCTCAGGAGAGGTGGAATATGAGAGTGCACGATGGCTGGTTCTGGCTGCAGACCAACCAAAACCTCAGGAGCCTGGTGTTTGTACAGGTGTGCCTCTTACAGTCTGTGGATCTGCAGTTAGAAAACAGAAACTCCCAAGTGTACCAGAGATGGGAGAAGCTTAGGCTGAAATGAAAATTTCTAAACTCTTAAGATTTTCTTCCTATCTGTGAACATCTGTCTTCAACAAAGATTGTAATTGTATTGTTTAAAATCAAGAGCAGAAAGTACCTTGTTCTTGTGTATGCTCAAAATGTTAATTGGATGAAAGAAGGGAGGAAGGAGGAAGAGACAAAAGGAGTGAGAGAACAGAGGAGGAAGGGAAGCAGACTAGTCATATGTAACATTCCAGGACATAAATACTACATGTTCCTATGGAATTTTTCAAGAAGGTGTATTACCTGCTGCTTCCCTATTTTTGTCAATAGAACAAGTTGAGTGATGCAGTTAGGGTCCTTAGTCAAGTGGTTTCTATGCTGACCACTGTTTCCTGGTATCATGCATGTAGCCTAGTCTCTGTGAAACCTGATTGTCTTTTTTCTTTGCATAAAAACATGTAAACAGTAGTGTTCATCTCTCTAGTCCTATGCTCAATATTGTACCTTGTCAATAAACTTCCTTGTTGATCGACAGTACTCACTAAATGTTGTTAAATATGAATCCATTAATATAATCAAAATAAGAATTTTCTTTGATTACGGAGTAACTATCATTAAGAGATGAACTATGGTGTTGTACTGCCTAAAGTTTGAACCCTGGTTCTCCACCTACCTATGACCTTCAATTTATTACTTAACCTTCCCAAGGTTCAGATTCCCAATCTCTAAATAATTTTATCTACAACAGAAAACTGATGTGATGATTATCTTGATTATGTATATGAAATGCTTAGCATATAGTAAGTACTAGACTAATATTTTCTAGCTTTAATGAGAATTAAATAAGTTCCTTCTCTGAAATATGAACACTATAAAATTACTTTGTTAAATGTAGACTGAACAATATAAATGATAAGTAGTGGGTGCTGCCATCAAGCGAGTTCTCTCTTCACTGGGAAATTAGTGAACACCATAGCCAGGGGGAAAAGGGCATTATTTCTGCTCTAGTTGGATGACCTGCCCCCATTTTGGTTGTCCTACTCCAGTTGATTCTCCTCAGCGTGCTCCATCTACACTGTTCTGGGATACTTCGTTGCAGGACTGAGTTTTCCTCACCATTTCTGCAAATGCTCCAAGATCACTATTAGTCGATTTTCTTTTTCTTTGCATGTTCTGCAAAAAATATGCCCTTTTGTTGATGTTATTTTAATTAGCCTGGGGATGCTTTCCAGTATTAGTGCTCCTTTGATCTTTGTACCTTCTTTGTTGGTCCCATTTCCACACTAGGGAAGGTGACCCAGTGTTTTCCTTGTATGGAGATGACTAAATGTTTGGTTGGGTTAAACTAAATAAGAGTGTCTTCACTGCTTAAAACTGTGGCACTTTCAGTCTAAATACCCATGAAACTGCATGTCAGGAGTAGCTTACCTTAGTTTGAACTACAGAAAACTATTTATTGAATGTGTAATATTGGGGCTCAAGAAAATTTAGTGAACATGGTTTATCTGTGTGAGTATGGACTCAGATAAACATGCTGCAAGACTGAGTGTATGCTTTCTGAATTGATTTCTTATCTCTCAGGTTCAGTGAAGTGTTTGACTTTAGTATGTTGAATCAAACTGAAGGGATAACTTTGAAACATGAAACATGTATTTTTAGAAAGAATCCACAGGTTACTGGGAATAACTCATATACTTTAGTACATTTGCCTTATTATCACCAACAGAAAAGGTTTGTGATGAGTGAAGCTGAGTTGGAACCATGTCAGAAATGATTCTTTCAAGGTGGTGTCCAGCCTCTTACTGAAAAGAGTGATGAACTTCTTTCTACCTTTCTTTGATTCTTGCTACTATGGCAAACAGGAGCTCTCAGTTGAAAAGGTTTTATGTTTGCTGGTAGCTCCCAAGGTTTCTATTCATGTCCATCAAGAGTCTTTTCCTGTTTCTTACTGTCTTTCCAGGACCCCCTACAGTAGTGCTTTAATTTTAATGGCTATTATATTTTCTCTTAGAGAGTTAAGCTCATACTAGTTAAAGGAATGAATTTTAACCTGGAATTGTTGGGGATCTTGGCAGTTTTCTGTGAGTATGAAAGAAAAAGAGAGAAAGGCTGTTTTTAGCATCAATGCATTCATCTAAAAATCATGGTAATAATAAAACAAAGGATGTTCCATATGGGAAAAAAAAAATATGTGTTGAAAAAATACTTAATTTCATGTTAATAAAAATGTTTTATTAAGACTTCATCTTGAAAATATAGTTATGCAAATATGTGTACTTCATCCAATATAAAGCAAGTTAAAATTACAACCAGTGGCTACCAGTATGTATTAAGGTGGGAAAAACATTTGAGAGCAGACCGATCTTATAGTTGATTGTAAAGTGACTAGTTTGTATTATAAAAATCTTTGCTCCCCAATGTGACCTCTTAAATGTAGGAACCATTTTCACATAGAAAAGTCTCAAATGAAGTTACTGTATGAATAAACAAATATGCATACTGTTGGGTAAATGATATGTATAATACTAAAACATCATTTCCACTGGACTCCAAGGCAGTTTTCCACCCAAGGAAAATGACTGCTCTAAAATGGTCTGTACTTTTAGTAATTTAGAAATTGTGTTCAGCTTCTTCACTTTAAATTTTTTTTTCTGTTCATAAAAGGTTTGAATTTATTAGTCAGTACTGCAAAAGTCAATAACCTATTCCCTGAACTGTTCATCAGTAGTCCCCATTACCACCACCTCACCCTGAATCCATGACCTGAACTCTTTCTGCCGCAAAGCACTCTCCTAAGAAGGATGGGTCAAGTATGTGAGCTTCTCTCAGAAAACAGAATACCACTGAAAATTAAGATGATCTTTTGAATTGATGGCAAACATCTGATGAAAACATGTACTGCCTGCTTGTTGCAACTTGATGGAATAAGCAGGAAAAATGTGAATACGGCTTGCTTGTTTTCCAACTCTTGCCTGGCTTTGTGTGGCAGACACATTTCTTTCTTCATTCAGATATTTAATAATAATCCTCCACTTGACCTGTACTTTTCCCCGGGTTTGGCTATAACACCCATGGGTATGTTATAACTGATTGCATGCACTGGAAAGGAGCCCTTTAAAAAAATAACTGGTGTAAATATTTAGTCTTATATTTCTTCTCTGATGGTCAGGGAAGTATATAGATAAATTGGGTTCTCTTTCATGTGATACACATGCTACATGTAGAACAAGATGGTCTAAATAGAAAAATACATAACTTAATACTTGAATATCATCTTGTGGACCTCGGGGTACATCTTGGTGGTAGAGCACTTGTCTAGTGTGAGCAAGGCCCTGGGTTTAATCCCTAGTATTACATAAATGAACAAATATATATGTTATAAATATATATCATTATTTTAAACCTATGAATAAGTAGTCTAATGTTGTTTACTAAAATGAATTCTTGTTATTTCTTTCCACTTAACGTTAATTTTAGTTTTAATTATGAAATATTTCAAAAACTCAGAAAAATGAACTGAGTTTTTGAGTTTCAGATGCTAAAAGTAAATCAATTAAAGATATGCATGAATCCACTACCTACATTTAATGGAATTCCTGTTTTCCCATATCTTTCAGACAGTTTTGTGAAAACATGAAGTGTTGTAGATTTAACTAAAACCCATCCTTTTCTCTTGTTTTCGTGTTAGCTTGAGCTACTATCCTGAAGTTGATGTGTTTGATGTCCATGCACGCCTCTATACATTTTTACATATATATGTACCTATAAACAACATAACCATATGACAAACTAACAAAACTTTTAAGGTTAAATAATATTGTAAAGTCAACTAACCCTAACCCATACTCCCTTAAACCCTAACTCATTGTTGACCAACTTTATTTTGATCAGTCGCAGGATGTTGCACTTTATTACTTCCAGAATAGCCCAGATCTTTTCAGGGCCATCCAGTCCAGGCCAGTTAGGTGGCAGAATGCATGTGAACTAATTCTGAGCTTGGGCACCAACCACAGAGTGAGTTATGCACATCTGGCCCATTGTTCTTCATTTTATAATATCCCAGGGTGAATTTAAATGCCTTGAAAGTTCTTAAATATCACATTAACTCCTTTTGATAACATCATATATTAGAAAATTAATCATCCTGAATAATCCTGCCATTATTAAAAATTACTTATAGATCCTATGATTAAACTAAGCCATCAAAGTCACCCGGATACTTATTAATAGACTCCCCCCTCCCCCATTACTGTGTGGCTTTTGTTGAAATGTAATTTGACTTGGTTTCGTGCGTCTATACATTGTGAGAAAAAGCCTTGTGAAAATTGATTTGTCACTCTATTTAGTGTAAAGATGTAAAGATGTTTTCTATCATTATACTTTTTGAAGATAAGCCAAGGAAGAAATTTCTCTTCCATTTTATTTTTAAAGGGCATTTTCCCTTTGCATCAGATTTCTTATTGCTATACAAATACTGCCAGTTTTATAAACATCCCTTAATTTAGATTGAACACACAAGATTTTAGGGCATGAAATTTGTATCCTTGCTCCTTTCATATTTATTTTTTCCCCTACCCTTATTTTTCAGATCATCTCAGCCTTATTGCTTTTCTTATTTTACTTTGCTGTATTCTTTATTATAAATCATATCTTAGTACAAATCTTTATTAAAATAAAGAAAGATGAAATTAATTTTATGAGTGATTACTGGAAGAAATAATGTTCACTGAGAGACTTCCTTGATATTCAGTTGTGATGAATGTAATTACATATTCAGCTTACCTGAGCATAAATAAATAAGCCTCACCAGGATATACCATCTCATGAGGGTTGCTGCCTGCCTAGTCTGCATATCCTAGGTGTGTGGATCTTTTCCACAGTTCTCAATTGACTTGAGATGTGTTATATTTCATATGTACCTTTAAAGTTATGAAATGTCATTTTTATAACAAATTATAAATTAGAATATATAAGCCTCATGTTGTATAATTAAACATGTTGTAATTATGAAATTATTAAGCAAACATAAACTCACAGCTGACCAGTGATTACACGGTGTCTCATATTAATTATTAATCCTTTCCACAAGGAATCAGTGAAAACCTTAGTTAAGGAACATATTTTATCAGTCAAGAAGTGTTTTTAATCTTGTAAATATTTATTTTGGGGGCAGGAGTTGAATTCCACAAAACTGTGTGAAGAATATTTTTTTTTTATTATTTTTCCTGGAAAAAATTATCACATCTATTTCAGGACGGGATTTTTGGCTACTTTTGAATAAATTCTAGCTTGTTTGTGCATTTGTATTTCTGATACTGGAAGGGTACATGTTTTAATTATGTGCCTCAAAGCAGATCAGGCTCATGAGAATTAAAGTTTTAATAATTGTAAACCGGTGCCTTTATAGGAAGAGAAACTTTTATGCCTTTTCTGCATCATTAGTTTCTTCATTTCATTTTTCAGCCTGAAAACCAAAGGCATGAAACTATATTAACCCAGATGAGAGGCATATTTAAAATAAAGGATTTGAAATTATCTTAGCAGTCGCTTTCTGGAATTTCCAAGTAACTAATATTGTGATCAGAATGGCCAGTCAGCAGTTAAGTAAAGCCTAGTCCATGAATTGCAGAGAATTTTTTAACTCTATTACTGAAAGTTTTTACTTTTGCAAAATGTGACATTTGAAAGAAAACAATTTTAAGAGTTTATGATTACTTTTTATTATAACTCTTTTTTATAGTATTTTAATTTCTAATATTAAAACTAGTAATATCATTGAGTCTAATTTTATTGTTGATCATGACTTTGGGTCCATTATGAGACCTAGAAAAAGAGAGAAGATACTGTTATTTATATATTTCTGTATATGTATCTTTGTCTATTCCCAGTTTTGCAAAGGCTCTTCTCATTACCTGTATTTTTGCTCCCTTTTAGAAATGGAGTCTTTCTCTCTAAATCTCACATTATAAAAAATAAACCTTTGTATTTACTTACATAATCAATGTAACTATTGAACAGTAGGAAAGTGAAACAGTTTTTCAAACACCACACACATACACACACACATATATATTTTAAATATATTGATAGGTTAAAAATATCTAGTTGTATCACTATATGTTAAATATATTTAACTGATGAATCTATCGGTATTTATCCACATAAGCATACAGGTAAACTTATAAATCCATTTGCATAATTACTGATGTAGGAATACAGTTCATGTATCTAGAATCCATATGTGTGTTTACATATGGATATATAGATATATTTGGAAGTTAAGTAGAATTTAAAAGTTTTAAGAGTATATGGTAAAATATCTCCTTCCTACTTCCACTTTTCAGCCACCAGTTGCTATCCGAAAGACAGCCCCTGTAACTATTTCCATATGTACCTTTCAGAGATATTCAAAGCACACACACATGCACATGTATTTTCCTCATTTTTATGAAAATGCAACTCACTACCCAGTTTATTCTTTATATTATTTTTATGTACTCCAAAATGTATTTGAATTTGTACAAATAAATATAATACAAAAATTTGTATAATTGCACAAAAAGACAACCACTTTTATAGCTGCTACATAGTTTTCTAGAACATACCCCAATTTATTTAATCAGCCTTCTATTGATGGGCATTTAGATTTCCAATTATCTATTTTGTGCTCAAATAACACAACAATAAGATGAATTCTTTAAAGTAGAAAGTAATTTTTTAATTATGATAGATACTGGAGAATTGCCCCTGTATTAGCTTTCTGTTACTCTAACAAATACCTGAATAATAAATTTGTAACAAGAAAAGGTTTATTTTGGCTCACAGTGTTAGAGGTCCTGGACCATGATAAGGTAGACCTATTGCTTTAGGCCTGCGTTGGGGAATCTATATGGCAATGGTGGAGAGCTCGTGGAGCAGAAGTGCTCAGCTCATGGCCAAAAAGTGAAAAAGAGTAAAAAGAAAGGGTGGTATCACACTGTCCCCTTCAAGAGCATACCTCCAGCTCTTCCCATTTCTTTAACACCCAGCCTGTGGCCATCACCTTTCCATTCTCTTCTTCTGTACAGAATATTTTTAATATTTTACACATAAGTGAGATCATGCAGTATATGTCTTACTATGGCTTATTTTACTTAGAATAATGACCTCCAGTTTCAACCATGTCTCCACGGTGACAAGATGTCCTTATTTTTAAAGGCAGAATAGTATTTCACTGTGTATATTCACCCCATTTTCCTCATCTATTCATCTGCTGATGGACTGTTAGATTAATTCCACAACTTGGCTATTGTGAATAATGTTGCAGTGAACATGGAGTGTAGATAATTTTTCAAGGTACTAATTTCATTTCCTATGGATATGTATACAGAAGTAGGATTGCTGGGTCATTGGGTAGTCCTAGTTTTTTGTTGTTGTTGTTGTTGTTTTTTGAATTGAACCTGGGACACTCAACCATTGAGCCACATCCCCAGTCCTATTTTGTATTTTATTTAGAGACAGGGTCTCACTGAGTTGCTTAGGGCCTCACCATTGCTGAGGCTGGCTTTGAACTCTTGATCCTCCTGCCTCAGCCTCCAGAGCTGCTAGGACTACAGGCATGTGCCACTGCGCCCAGTCCTATTTTTAATAATTTACAGAATAGAGGACACAGAGACAAACCCACATAAATACAGGTATTTCATACTTGACAAAGGAGCCAAAAACATACAATGGAGAAAAGACAGCCTCTTCAACAAATGGTACTGGGAAAACTGCAAATCCATATGCAGCAAAATGAAACTAAACCCAAATCTCTCACCCTGTACAAAACTCAACTCAAAATGGATCAAGGACCTAGGAATTAGACCAGAGACCCTGCACCTAATAGAAGAGAAAATAGGTCCAAATCTCCATCATGTTGGCCTAGGACCAGATTTCCTTAACATGACTCCCAAAGCACAAGAAATAAAAGCAGGAATCAATGATTGGGAAAGAATCAAACTAAAAAGCTTTTTCTCAGCAAAGGAAACAATCAGGAATGTGAAGAGAGAGCCTTCAGAGTGGGAGAAAATCTTTGCCACACACACTTCAGATAGAGCACTAATCTCCAGAATCTACAAAGTACTCAAAAATCTTTACACCATGAACACTAATAACCCAATCAAAAAATGGGCCAAGGAAATGAACAGGCACTTTACAGGGGAAGATCTTCAAGCAATCAACAGATTTATGAAAAAATGTTCAACATCCCTTGTTGTAAGAGAAATGCAAATCAAAACTACCTTAAGATTTCATCTTACCCCAATTAGAATGTCTTTTATTAAGAATACAGGCAACAACAGGTGTTGGCGAGGATGTGGGGAAAAGGGTACACTCATACATTGCTGGTGGGAGTGCAAGTTGGTGCAGTCACTCTGGAAAGCAGTGTGGAGATTCCTTAGAAAACTTGGAATGGATCCACCATTTGACCCAGCTATCCCACTCCTTGGCCTATACCCAAAGGACTTAAAATCAGATTACTACAGTGATGCAGCTACATCAATGTTCATAGCTGCCCAATTCACAATAGCTAGATTGTGGAACCAACCTAGATGTCCTTCAATAGATGAATGGATAAAGAATCTGTGGTATATATACACAATGGAATATTACTCAGCCATAAAGAAGAATAGAATTATGGCATTTGTAGGTAAATGGATGGTGTTGGAGACTGTTATGCTAAGTGAGATTAGCCAATCCCTAAAATCCAGGGGTTGAATGGTCTCTCTGATCAGTGAATGATGATGCACAATGTGGGGTGGAAGGGTGGCAAGAATTGAGGAAGGATAGATAGCACAGAGGGAAGGGAGGGGTGGGGGGGGGGGGGGGGGGGGTAATAATAACAGAATGTGTGACAGACATCATTGCCCTGTGTACATGTATGAATGTACAGATGGTGTGACTCTACTTTTTTGTACAACCAGAGAAACAATAGCTGTACTCCATTTGTGTTCAATGAATCAAAATTAAATTTTAAAAAATAATAATAATTTACGAAACCTCCAAATTTTTCCCCATTGTTGTACTAATTTTCATTCTTACTAACAAGGTACAAAGGATTCCTTTTCTATACCTCCTTGTGAACACTTGATATCTTTCAATAATTCATCTTTTGGATAATAGGTATAGGGTAATATCTCATGATTTTATTCTGCATTTCTCTAATGATCTGCTCATGTACCTACTTGACATAATGTATCTTCTTTTGATAAATGTCTATTCAAGTCCTTTGCCCAACTTTTTATCAAATTATTTATTTTTACACTAATGAACTATTTGAATTCCTTATATATTTTGCATAGCAACACTTTATAAAATTCATTGTTTACAAATATTTTATCTCATTTTGTACCTTCTCTCTGTTGATAATTTCTTTTGCTGTGCAGAAGTTTTTTAGTTTGATGTAATCCAATTTGTCAGTTTTTTACTTTCATTGCCTATGTATGCTTTTGGAGTTGTTTTCCAAGAACTCTGTGCCTGGACCAATGTCATGGGAATTTTCCTCTCTTCTTCTAATAGATTTTTTTCAGATCTTATGCTTATGTCATAATCTGTTTTAAGATTTTTTTTTGTATTGGTGTGAGATAAGGGGATAATTTCATTCTTTTGCACATGTTTTCTCAGTTTATCCAATGTTGTTTCCTGAAGTACCATTTTACTCTATCATGTCTTACTGTCATCTTTGTCAAGGATTAACTGACTGTAGTTTTGTCCATTTATTTCTGAGATCTATATTCTATTTCAATTGGTCTATGCATCTATTTTTATGCTGGTACCATGCTGTTTTGTTTATTATATATTTGTAGTATATTTTTAAATCAGGTACTATGCTGCCTCCAGTTTTGTTCTTTATGTCCAAGATTGCTTTAACTGTTCAATGTCTTTTGTGGTTCCACAGAATTTTAGGATTATTTTTTTCTATTTCAGTGGAAAATGTGGAATTGAAAATTTATATAGATATTGGAATATGTAGATTGGTTTGGGTAGTATAGATATTTTAATCCTTTTAGTTCTTCTAATCCATGAGCATGGGATATCTTTCTTTTTATTTGCATCTTTTTCAATTTATTTCATCAATGTGTTATAATTTCCAGTGTGTATATCTTCCATATTCATGGTTGAATGTGTTTCTAAGTAATTTTTGATGCTATTGTGAGATTATTTTCTTCATTATTTTTCAAGCATTTTAGTGTAGAAAAATACAACTGGTTTTTGTATGTTGACCTTGTTTTCTAAAATTTTGCTAATTTCATTTATTGTAACAGTTGTTTGTTAGAATCTTTAGAGTTTTTTACATATAAAATCATGTCATCAGCAAATAAGATAATTTTACTTCTTCTTTTCCAATTTGGATATATTTTATTTTATTTTTCTTTCCTAATTACTCTATTAGAACTTCCAGTACTATATTGAATAGAAGTGGCAAAAATGGGCAAAATTTTCTTTTTCCTGATTTTAAAAGACAAGGTCTTTATTTTTTTACCAGTTAGATGTTAGCTGTGTGCTTGTCCTGTGTGCTTGGCCTTTATAGTGTTAAGTTTCTTTCTTTCTGTATCTCATCTTTTGAGAATTATTATCATGAAATGAAACTGAATTTTTTAAACATCTTTTCTGTACCTGTTGAAATGATTATATGATTTTTATCCTTCATATTAATTTGTGTGTTATGTTTATTGGTTTGCATATTTTGAATCATCTTTTCATCCCAGATAGAAATCCAAACTGATCATGGTATCCTGATCCTTTTAATGTGTTTTGATTTTAATTTTCTAGAATTCTGAGATTTTTGTATGTGGATGCTTAATTTTCTTTTCTTTCAGTGTTTTTCTCTGGCTTTGGAATCAGGTTCATACTGGTCTTATAGGAATTTGTATATCTTCCTCTTCAACTTTTCAGAAGAATTCAAGAAAGATTGGTATTGTTTTTTCTTTAAATGTTAGATGGAATTCGACTTGAAATCATCAGGTCCTGGACTTTTCTTTGATGGGAAACTTCTTACTTGCTGATTCTTTCAATCTCCCTATTGATCTGTTCAGATTTTTTATTTTTTCATGAGTCAGTCTTAGCGAATTGTGTTTCTGGGAATTATTACAGTTTTTCTGGATAATCCATTTTGTTGGCACATACATTTTCACTGTTTTCCCTTATGGTGCTTTGTGTTTCTGTGGTATTAGTAATGTCTTTTCCTTAATTTATAATTTCATTTGATTTTTCCTTCTACTTTTTTTAGTCTAATTAAAGGTTTGTTGATTCTTCTGATCCTTACAAAAAACAGCTCTTGGTTTTATTGATCTTTTTCTGTTTTCTACTCTTTGTTTTATTGATTTCTGTTCTGGTTATGCTATTCTTCCTTCTGCTAACTTCTTTCCCTTAGTTCTTTCCTTGACAACCTTATATTGTTTATCTGGGTTCTTTCTTCTTTTGATGTAGACACTCGTTGTTGTAAATTTCCTCTTAGAGCTGCTGTGGTTGCGTCCCCTAAATTTTGGTAGATGGTCCATTTTGTCTTAATACATGTTTTAGTTTCTCTTTTAATTTCCTCTTTAAAATATTGATTGTTCAAGAGCATGCTTTATTTCCATGTATCTATAAATTTTCTGAAATTCTCTGTATTGTTGATTTGCAAATTCATATCATTATAGTCAGGAGAGATACCTGATGTGATTTTGATCGTTGTAACTATTTTAAGAACTTGTGGCCCAAAATATGATCTATCCTAAGGAAAGTTCCATGCATATTTGAAAAGAATGCATCCTTTGCCACTGTTGGATATAATTTTTTGCATTTGCCTATTAGTTTCGTTTAACCTATAGTGCTGTTCAAGTCTACTATTTCCTTATTGATTTTCTGCCTGGGTAAGCTGCCCATTGTTGAAAGTGAGGTACTAAAAGTCCATCTGTATATTATATTGATGCTTAACTCTTCAATTATATTAATATTTACTTCATGTATTTAGGTGCTCTAATTTTGTCTATCTCTATATTTACAACGAGTAAATCCTGTTGATGAGTGAACCCCTTATCATTTTATAATGATCACCTTTTTCTCTTTTTCAGTTTTTGACTTAATAGATAGAATTAAGTATAGAAGTATACTTTTGATAGAAGTATAGTCAAATCTTCTCTTTGTTGGAACATTTGCATGAATATCTTTTTCTATCACTTTATTTTCAATATTTGTAATTTTAGAGCCAATGTGAGTCTCTTATAGGCAGCATATTGTTGGATCTTGTTTTTTTTTAGCTATACAGTCATTCAATGCATTTTGATTGGAGAATTTATTCCAGAATAAATTTTATTTACATTTGAAGTAATTACTGATAGGTAAGAACTAACTACTACCATTTTGTTTATAGTATTCTGTTTTGCAGTTCTTTTGTTCCTTTCTTTTCTATTGCTGTCTTCTATTTTAACATGATTTTTTTGTTTGTTTGTAGTTATGTGCTTTGATTCATACCACAGTTTTTTTCTTCGAGTTTACCATGGGTAGGTTATAGTTGATCAATTTTGTTCCTTTGATGGTGTCTTATTATTTGTGATCTTTGTGGCCTTTCATGTGTGTGTGCTTATTTGATGAAGTGGACATCTCTTTCTTACAGTTTTTAGCGGGCAGCCCTTTGTCAGCCGGTGTCAGGGGAATCTGGGGCAACCTTGTTCTGGAGTCCTTCTGTGGGCTGCCATAGAGCCTAGGTCTGCAGAGGGGTGCCATGAGACTGTCAACCGGGCTGTCAAACCAGCCTTAAGCCTAGGTTTACAGGTGCCAAATATATTAATGTCTTTTTATTTATTCCCTGTCTGATATTGTGCATTATCTAACATTTTTATTTTTTGAAATCTAATGAAAAAATATTTTAAGATATTCTATTCACATTGGTCTTATCATAAATAAAATTAAGCATCTATTTACATGTCTGCACATTGAATTTTCTTTCTAAGGAACATTAGTCATAACTTGTTGATTTATAGGAAATTTTAATGTACTAAAAATTAGCTTTTTCCTGTAACACATATTGCTAGTATTTCCCCCAGTTTTTTATCTTTGACAGTGCTTATGCCACCTACTACACACTTGTATGTTTATATATATATATGCATACATATATATAAAATATATTGTGTGTACAAAGTAATATATATTATATATTGTATGTTTATAATGTATGTTATAATATTTTCTGGTGAAATATAAATACACATAGATCACTGCATGTGTAGATGAGAAAAGCAGAGACAGACATTGGTATAATTTATAGAGACAAAATTTTTAATCTTTTCTTTTAATGAATTCTGTTTTACATCACATTTTGGAATGTTTTTCAGAATCTAGAGTTATTTTTGAAAAATTACTCTTTGTGTCTTTTAATAACTGTTCACATGAACTTCTATTATCCATCTTGCATTTTATTTGGTTATAAAGAGGGAGGTATAGATGTTAATTAAATTCGTATATTGACATTACTAAGCAAATGTTAGAATCAGTTTATCTAGTTAGAAAATGAATTCCTTTACTCTTTTTATTGGAAAGAAATTAAAATTCTAGATTAAGTTAATGAAAGTTCATCTTCACAATTTATATATTCTAGGCAAGATATGTTGTAGTCCATTTTGCTATCTCCAAATGTTTTAAACTGTTTTTCTCAATAGATCATCCTCATTTTGTTTCACATTTATTGTAGATGTTTTCAGTTTTGTTGCCATTTTTGGGGAGAGTTCTTTTAGAATTATTACTCATGATTTCTTTTATTTTTAAATGTTATTGATTCTTATAATTAATTTTGTACCCAGATGTCTTAATATATTCTATTGTCATTTTTCATAAAATTCCAGTTGGTTTTCTTAAATATTATATTTAATCAATCATCTGAGCATAATTTTACTTTGCCAATGAAGTTGGTAAAAGGAAACTATTGAAATAAACACCAATATAGTTTTATTTTAAAATATATTTCAATATAGTATGATGGCATAGGGTACCTCTACTCAAGGAGTAATTCAAGGACAGTGTTCTTCTATCTTCTGTTTAAAATCTTCTTAGGGCAAAGGTGGTCAAATTTTTTTCTGTACTTGACCAGACATTGAATACTTTAAACTTTGCCCACCACCAAGTCTTTACTATTACTATTCAACTGTTGTAATTATTTGAAAGCAATCAGAGACAATACATAAATGAATAGGCAATAAAACCTAGTTTACAACAACAGATGATTGGCCAGTTTGGCCCATGAGCCTAGTTCTCCATCTCCTGTTACAAAACATCATAATTTTTCACTGATGCTCTGTATGCATCTGGAAGGTACAAGAAAAAGAAGGTAGGATCACTTGTAATGTTTTTATTAGGTACAATTTGAATTAATGGTCTTCAATTTTGCCTGTGTTTTACTTACAGAATTCAGTTAGGGAGCCCTGCCCATTGGAGAATATAAAGTATGTATGTACACAAAAAAAGCAAAAAATGGATGTGGTGATCATCTAGCTGGTTTCTCTATATTTCTGCTTAACAACTTTTAAGAGAATCATATATTTCTTTGGTGTAATTATTTTGACCATTATCACCAGATGTTTGAGACAAGATTGGTGATAGTCAACACCACTTTTTTGTTCTTTAACAACCCACTAGAAATGGTCATTAATTTTGATGATTCATTTTAAGACTATAAACTAATTTATAATATTTTGAAGAGTTTGTGCTGTTTGTATTTGTACTCCACAATAAATTTGTCTTTCTTTTAATCTGTGCGAGGCCTGTATTGGTAGATTTGATGAGCTAATAATGATTTATGTATTTTTAGAGAGCTGCAAAAAAATGAACATAGAAGAATATGCAACAAGATTGCATCTGGCCCATGAATTCAAAATATTTGTCATCTAATTCTTTAGAGACAAAATTTTCAACTTCTTCTCAGTGCTACTCAAATTGTAGTATTAGAGACCAGCAGAAGGTAGAACTGACAATATTCACATTTTGAGTCATATAATCCTTTGATTTGGGAAGACTACTTGCATATTAAAGGATGTTTATTAACATCTCTAGCCTCTATTTATCAGATGCCATTTTCACTCTCCCACAAATACGCTATAATAAAGCAAAGTGTCTCCAAACATTGACAAATTTCTCCTGGTGGCAAAACACCCACCTGTTAAGAACCACTTCTCCAGAAATATGTTTGAAATACAAACTAATGTCCTCATCCCAGATGTACTAAATCAGAATCTCTGGGATTTGGATCACTAGTCTGAGTTTTAATAGGAACTCCAGATGATTCTTATTTATACTAGAATTTGAAAAATCACTGATCCAGAATAGTTTGAAGAATATTGAACATCTGTTCTTTGAAGGTTTGGTAGAATTCTCTGTATAACCATAAGATGCTGTTTTTAGGGTGCACTGTGAGTACAGTTTTCTATTTTTATTACATTGTGTGGTTTGAGTTTTTATCTTTTCTGTGGACATTCAGTTATAGTATCTATGATACTATTAATCTAATCTGGGTTTTTATTTTTATTTTTTAAAATTTTTTGGTTCAATATACACAAATGGAGTACAACTATCATTTTTCTGGTTGTACACAAAGTAGGTCACACCGTTTGCATAAACATACATGTACATAGGGTAGTGATGTTTGTCTCATTCTGTTATATTTCCTTCCCCCAACCTCGTCCCCACTCCTCTTTTTCTCCTATGTAATCCATCCTTCCTCCATTCTTGCCTCCCTCCCACCCCACTTTATGTATCATCATCCAATTATCAGAGAGATCATTTGTTCTTTGATTTTTTGGGATTGGCTTATTTCACTTAGCATGATATTCTCCAATTCCATGCATTTACCTGTAAATGTCATAATTTTATTATTCTTTGTGGCTGAATAATATTCCATTGTGTATATATTCCACATTCTTTATCCATTCATCTATTGAAGGACTTCTAGGTTGGTTTGCATATTCATACAGTAATTTCTTATGTCTTTTCATTTTGATTTCAGCTACTGATTATTTATTTATTTATTTTTGGTATTTCTAATAGTGATTTCTGGTAGTTTTATTTTTCCTATCTTTCTTACTTATTCATTCCTACTTATATTTTCATTAATCCCTCAGTTTAGCTTTCTCTGGGCTTTTGCATTCTTAGTCAAACTTCTTTATATATAATTTTAAATTTAGTTGTGTTAAGTTAGTATGACTATTTAAAGTAGGAGTATGTTCTAGACTTATTCAGTATCTTTCATGAGTTTTGCTGTGTAATGATTTTAATATTGATATTTTTCTACCTATTTTAACACTTTAGTTTTGATTTAGTCTTTGACTCATAGATTGTTTTTTAAGAGAAAGTTAATTTGTCTGTTTTAAACTCCTAGTTCCTTGGCCTTTTTTCTTATTTCCTTAGTTGTTTCTAGTTTTGTTTGTTTGCCCATTTCTTTGTTGTTAGCAGGAATTGAACCCAGTGGGCCTTAACCATTGAGCAACATTCCCAGACCTTTTTAAAATTTTTTATTTTGAAATAGGGTCTCACAACATTACTTAGAGCTTCACTGAGTTACTGAGGCTGACCTTGAACTTAAGATCCTCCTTGCTTCAAGTCTCCTGAACCAATTGGGATTATAGGCCATCACCACCGTGCCTGGCTCTTATTAGTTTCTAGTTTTATTGCATGGTTGTCAGAAAACACTGTCCAAACTGATGCTACTTAGAATATACTGAGGGATTTACGTAGTTGATTTTTATTGGTTTTGAGGTCTGCATCTTGGGTTCAACTTATAATTTGCACTATTTGTTAGTTTATTTTATATCTAATTGAGTAAAGCACACTGATAACGTGATACAACTGAAGTGGCATTTTTCATGCTTTTACTTTATGCCTTAAGCTTAAATAGGACATTTAAAAAATATTAACCTTTTCACCCTTGTGATTCCTTTGTTTTGTATTTCTTCCAATGGAAAATTTTACTCAGGAAGATGCCTTTAAACAAGAAATTCGTATACAATCTTTAATTATTTATTTTTACATAATATCTGTTCACTCTCTAAAAGGGAAATGACTATGTTAGCATAATTTTCTTACTACTCTTCTTTTATCACTCCAAATTTAGTTGACAATGTTGGATTTCTTAACATATATTGTTAAACTGAAATTTCTCGTTATTCAGCTTTAGGTTATTTAGTTTTCAACTAGCTATAAGAAGAAGTAACCTCACATTTAAAGATCCCTGCAGGCTTCTCTATCCCCTTGACTACTTTGCTAGATTGTTACATTGCCAGGATGTATAACGTCTACCAAAAGTTCCCCACATATGTTCTAGTTAAATAGATTCAAGGTTCACTTTGAATCATTTTGCTCTATTTTTCCTATTTTTTTTTATTTGGCAGGGATTATGACTCAAGATACTTCTTCAAGATGATGTCATAACAATATTCTTTAGTTATGCTTGTTCAAATGTACTGAGCAGCAGTTTGGGTGTCTGGAATACTTTTGGATCATATTTTTCTTTATCCTTGAGATATCCATCATCATTTTCCTATCTACTAATACCAAATATTATGATAGAGAAATTGAGGTCAGACTGATTTTTAGCCCCTAAACAATTTGCTCTTTTTGCCTAGCCAAAGTGTGTGTGTGTGTGCATGTGTGTGTGTGTGTGTGTGTGTGTGTGTATTTCATAGTTCCTGACTTCTTATGGTTTCACTTAAAATTTTCTGACTTTACAATGGTGTGAAAACAATGTGCATTCAGTAGAAACTTCACTTTGAATTTTGAGCTTTCCCAGCCTTGTGATGTGTGATGTGATATTCTTGCAATGCAGGGCAGTGGCAGCAAACTGCAGCTCCCAGTTAGTCACATGAAGCCACAGGGGAACCAGCCAATAGTCTGTGGTCTACAGTACCATGATGCTGAACTATGATATCCAGTAAGTTAGGTATATTAAATGCATATTCAATTTCTGGTATTTTTAACTTTTGATTGATTTCTTGGGACATAACCTCATTGTAAGTTGAAGAGCATCTATACTATAATATGACCAGAATGACTCATTGTGAAATGATCCTGGAATATGGTATATTTTTGTATACATATATCCAATTCTTCTTTTATTTCTGAAAAATTTTCTTGAACTTTTAATATTTTATTTTCCTTTGTCTGATTTCCATGCCTATCATTTTATAGCCCATTAAAACCTTTGAAAATAATTGTTTTGTATTTTGTAGTATACCTTCATATTTATTTCTCTGGTGTTTTCATCTTTTCCTAAAGTCTATCAGCTCAATGTTCCTCTATTTTTGCTTTCTTACCATATATTCTGTAATGTTTTATATGTACCTAGGTGCGTATAAAAATTGACTTATGATATTCTTTAAAAGAATGAGAAAATATATGTTGATAGCCAACTAGCAGTTTCTGTTATGAATAAAGTCTGACCTCTTTTAGAGAAAAAAGTTTGTGCTAAAATGTGTCACATAACTGGGGAACTGGAAACATGTGTTGATCAAAGTTTGTAAAATAATAAAGATGTTTGAGGCGAGAGGCATTTTCTGGCATTTTCTTGGGGCAAGACCTCAGAACTCCATTTTGCTGAATTGTGCACAACAGAACTGGTGGGATGTATACATTGTTAATAGAAATATAAAAGAAAAACATTCTTGAGATCTCACTGTATCTGTAGCCTTTTATATCCTATATATATGGTGGGGATTTAGGATTCGATTTTCAGTTAGCAGGTTGGCAGTTTAGCTGCCAAGTCTGCATTAATTAATAGCAAATTAATGTCTAATAACAGTGTCCGATAAAATACTTGCCTCTCCAAGCTCCATTGAGCTTTGCAATTGCGATTACCTTGTGCTGTATGTTTCTTCACGGCATGAGGGTGTCATTTGCGGGTTTATAAATGTTTTAGAATATTAGGAGTTCAAATTAGATTTTGTTTTCCCTAGTGAGATAACAGATGTTCTAGGATGCTAATTACCCTAGGAATAGTATCATTTACTTAAAATATATTATACTCATTAAAAATTTTTCCATTTGGTTTTATTCCAAAGGATAATATTTTTTTCTATTATATGTACAAGGAAAAAATAATGAACACTTTGTCATCTAGTGCTATAGTTTTCAACTCTTAGTGATACCTGGCTATTAAAATGCTTAGTATATGTGTACCTAAAGTGTTACCAGGTAGCACATATGGAAATGTTGGCATCTCTATTATTACCAGTTCCTCAGAATGGCTATCTTGTTTTCCCTTGCTTTTTTTTTTTCACTGTTCATCATTTCTTTGACTCCTTTTCTTACCCTCTTTTCCCCTCAGTGTGTATTTTTTGATTATCTGTCAATCTAATTATGCATTACACATAAGGAAGGCATATGCTTCATGTATTGTTAGAATATATTGGAATATTTAGAAAGTTATCCAGTACAAATGGTTTTAGACAAATAAGCATGCAGTCTCCTCTTTTCTCAAGTGTTTATTTCATGTCTTCTTTTAGTATAAAACTGTGCTACATGTGCTTAAATTGGAAACTGTCTTATAGCTAGCTCTAGGAATCTGCCAGATCATAAAATTTTGATGATGATTGCTCCTTGAACTAACCTCTCAATTTATTTTGCCCTATGTAAAACATACAATTTCTTGCCAAGAAGGTCTTCTAGCACAGCAATAGCAGCTATCATTGGATAATTTAACTTTTTACCTTATATTCCTTCTCACTCACTAAGATCCTGAAAATTAGAATATAATTTTAGATGAAGACTTTAGTTTTTTCTCTTTAATTAAGAGTTTTAAATTAATAGGGTGTTTTATGAATGATGTTATTCTTATGTGCTCCTTAAGTAGTTGTGGGAGCCCATTTTTCTCCTCTCTAACCTTAAGTAGTAGATATTAGTTTGGCTCAAAAACCAAGGATTTGTTTCATTCTTAACTCCTGTGAATCAATATGCTTTTCTTTTCCCAAGTAAATGTTCCTTTGATTTTTATCATAGATATGTCCTTAATTGTCTTCCCAGCTACATTCTGCAGCAACACTTTCCCTTCTGAAAATACTGATCACTGTTTTTGCAATTTCTTCCAAGTGACTTGACATTGCACTGGAATACAATTAATGTGACTGATGTTCTGCATGTAGTAATTAGTAGTCCAATTTAACTATAAAGGATGAAAAATATCTTACAAATACCCTGGTCCCTTGCAGCCAATGAGTATTATATAGCGATGTATATATTATGCAACAGAAAAATAAAAGATGCCTTCTCTTGGCAATAACAGCTGTGCTTCAAGAATTTATAAACTTTATATGCTAACTACTCCATAGTTACTCAGTTCAATAAATTTGTCCCCACTCTAATTATCACCAATATTCCTTATTCCATTTTTAATTTCAGCCTGGTGGCAAATTAAGAACATAATAATAGCAAATATAGGATTTCTCTGGTTCAGCTTTTTCTCAATTTTCAGGAATTTCAGATTTTCAAACATATCCCAATACTGTTGGTCATTCTAAGAAGATGTCTACAATCTGTTCAATTATTATTCACTTTGACTTCCAAATAGAATTTGTCGATTTTTTCCTTTCATTCCTCTGCTTTATCTCCTCTGTTTTATTTATTTTTTCTGGGTGCACACAAAAGGTCTATGACTTATTCTTGCTTACACAATAAATATTGCTACTAACATGTGAGATATTGGATTTGACTCCTATGCCTGAGACTTTCCCCTCCTCAATGAGACTACCACTCATGCCAGCTCCATTAAGTTTTACTCTTTCTCACTGCTACCTTTTTCTGTCTCAGGATTTAGTGTCTTGGCTGAAAGATTTTTTCAGTGACCATTGAGGGTTTCCAAATTATTATTACCTTTGACTCTTGTGATTCTCTTTGAAAGGATATTCTTAGCTCCTCTGATTAATTCTTGTTTCCCAGTTCTCATTTTTTCTTGATCCCTCAAATCAGTATAAGCCCTACCTTATTCATTCTGAAGGCTACCCAACCATTCTGGAATCCTTGGATGAAAATAACTTCAGGTTGGTGGAGAACCCAATCTGTGCTGACTTTAACAATAGTGCTTCAAGTCATTATTGGCTGTCAGCTATTTATCCCTGCTATCTGGACAGCATATGATGTTTCTTTTATGAAGCTTTTTTCATAGAGTATGTGATAGCTAACCTCAATTGTCAACTTGGTTAGATTGAGAGATGCTTAGGAAATTATTAAAACACATTTCTGGGGGTATATGTGAGGGTATTTCCAGAAACAGTTGGCATGTGGGACAGCAAACTGTGGGGAAAGTCCAACCCAAAATGTGGGCAGCACCATCCAATAGGCTGGGGCTCCAATAGGACAAAACAAGAAGGAGAAAGACCACCAGTGGCTGCAAGCTTCATTCTTCTTGAGCAATGCATCTATTGCTACTACCATGCGCTTGGACATTAGACTCTAACTTCCACTCTTCCAACATGGAAGCATGCCAGCAACTCTCCAGGGACTAGAATTTGGACTGGACTAGGGCTATCTCACTGATGTCTCTTGTTTTGAATCTTCCAGTTTCTTAGACTGAGCAGTTTCTGGTTTATCACACTTTTCAGCATGCAGAGAGTGATTGTAGGATAATCCAGCCTTTGTTTGTGTAAAACAATCTAATAAACTCCACATATATACTATTGGTTCTGTTCTTCCAGACAACCCTGACTAACATAGATTTCAGAAACTAGTTTTTAACTAATGTCATTCTAAGTTACAATTTCTTCTTCCATTTCTGCCCCTCTGAGTTCAAACCTAGATAGGGGAAAATTAAACTTTTCCCAATATTACAAACTGGTTTTATTTTTTAACAGTGACTCTCTCTACACTCTTTCAACCTTCATTCTCTTTAATTTTCCAAGGCCACTTATTGGGCCTTCACTCTGAGAAGATTTTTCACTAGTCTAAAAAGTACATTTTCTCCACAAATTATATGGACTATCTTGATGTTAGTGATTTGTTTGCTCTACCATTAGCCACCTTTTCATCTGTGCTTAAAAAGGAAATAGTTTGGGAGAACTTAACTAATGTAGTCATTCTTCTCCACCATCTGGTGATCTTGTTTGTGAATGAAAACTTTTAGGGGTATCTATATGTCTTTAGCTTTTATTATACTCCTCCACTTTCTTGCACTGTACCAAAGACCAAGGCTTAGTCTGAGACCAAGAGCTTATTCTCATTGCCTCCTTTACAACCTACTTACTCTATTATTCTAAGAACTATCTTCAAATACTATTGGGTTCCATTTCCTTCTAAGTAGATTCCATAGATTCGTGTTAATTTCTTCTCCTTAATCTTCCTGCATCATTTGGTGTGACTGTCCATCAATTGTCCTTGCCTGGTTCCACTGTATTGCACTATTTTTTTTTCCTCATGCATCACCTCTATTTCCAACATGGAGTATTTCCCAGGGCATGCATCTTGCCCTTCACTATTCTTCTTTTTAGATGCTTTTTGATAGTAAATTAATTATATAATCTTAAATCCCAGTTTTTCCAGTTGTACAGTCCCTGGGCTCTTAAGTGTTCTACTCTTACTTTGAACTCAACATGTTTAATTCCAAATTGCATGTATCTTCCAACTCTGTAGACTTTAGTTATTTAGCTTGTTTTCATTTCTTCATCTGTAAAACGGGAATATTTGTACTATCTATTACATAGGCTCTTTGTGAATATCACACACACACACACACACACACACACACAACACACAGAGTCAAAGACAGCATTCATTATTACTCCTTGACATGAAAATGGTAATTGCATTAGTCTGTTCTTATCACCCCTCACTGAAAATTCAGAGAAAAGGCTAATTTCATTCTTCTATTGATGTTCTTTCTAGAATCTGGAATTGCCAGTCCAAACTCAATATCCTTGTAACACATTTCAAGTTTTAATTTCTCAATGAAGTCTCCCTTGACAAGTCCAAGGTCAATTAACTTGCCTCACTTTTTTTATTAAATATTTTATTTTAGTTCATTGTACACAACTGGAGTATAACTATCATTTTTCTGGTTGTACACAAAGTAGAATCATACAGTTTGCATATTTACACATATACATAGGGTATAGATGTTTGTCTCATTCTGTTATTTAACCCTAACCCTAACTTGTCTCTCTTTTCAAATGCCACATTTTGCATTAATCATATACACTAATTTGATGTGTATCTTCTTACAAACCAAACTGTAAGTTCTTAGCAGCATGAATTTGTACTTCTGTTGTTTTTCCCTTAGTGTTTTGCTGTCTATGGACATTAAGTGCTTTATAATAATCTTTTGAAGGGAGGAACCAGCTATATACATAAAAGGCCCCCAAAGTGTCACTTTTGTGTGGATACAAAATTATTTTAGATGTAAAAAGAATTGGCATCTGGGAAATGGGAAAATATACAAGCTAAATGAATTGTTGATCTGCATGGAGAGCCACTGCTATCTAGAAATCCCTCTATTTTGTGTTTAGTCCTAAGAGTATAATTGTGAATTGATGCATGCTTATAAGCTGTTTGAAACTGGGATAAGTTTTTCTGGATCATCTCCCTAGATAATGTAGAATTACTAAATCATAAGTTCATATCCACTAAGGAAGCTTATCTGAGCCAAGGCTATAGTCCAGAAATCTTTCACATTAACTTTTCGGTTTCTACAATCCCAAATTTTATTATTCCTCAATAATAGATTCCAACATCTGAATATGTGTTGTGATTAGCTATACATTATTACCACTAACCACATGTGGCTACTTAGCATTTGAAATGTGACTTACCTTTGTATAGAAAATATTTTATTAGTATTTTCAACAGATAATCTTAAAATGAAGATGTCTTAAATCTATTTTATTAAATACAAATGTATTATTAAAATTAATTTCATCTGTTTCTTTTTCTTCTTGACACAGCTACTTGATAATTTTTAATTAAATAATTCACTCACATCTATGCTTCCATTAGACAGAGCTTAACCAGGCCCAAGGGATATCTGAGGTTGTTCTGAAAAATAGGTTTGGGGGGCATTTATAGTAACATAGGAAACTATTACTAAAAACAAGAACTGTGGTTTGCATTTCTGTTCCTAGGCTTTATCCAAAATCAATGCTTCTTTACCTCATGTCCTGAGCAACAGCTTCTATACCACACACCATCTCAGTCACCATATTCTCCTTTGAGTCTGTGTCTTTAGTAACCAGTACCAGGGCAGACCAGGAATGTGACATAACTTTGTAATAACATCTCTCTTCTGTACCCCTATCTCACCTTTCATGATGATCTTGTATGTTCATGGCTATGGCTTAGTCCCTGACTTAAGAAGAATGGCTGTGGTGATTTATCTGGAGAAATGATTTTATATCTGGTACTCTATTTTAGAACAAAATACCTCATTCAATGATGCTTATTAGACATGTACATGTTATATGATCCGTCAGCTTCTGAGTAAGATTCTGCCTGACTTAGTGGTTTTAGTTCAGCTGTTCCAGTGAATTTAGTGAAGAGCCTGTTGCAATTTAATACTCTCCTTTCTTAACACCTTTTGGCACCACTTGAAGAACTAAAGGGACACATTTTTCAACTGACATGTGACTTTTCCAAAACCCTCTAATGGTAATGGGAAGGGAAACTCTATAAGTGAAAGGAGCTCATTTTACACCTGAAAAAAAGCCCCAGGATAGTTGAACAATAGAAGACTGTATGTTCTTGCTCTTCTTTCTTTCCACTGTAGTATTAACATCAACTTTAATTGTGTGTGTGTGTGTGTGTGCGCACACCCATTCCCACAGCTTGATAGGCATCTTGTTGAGCTGAATCAGTGAGAACAAAGAGTCATCAGAAGTATTTTAAGAAACACTTAAGTTGAAGTTTACATTTAATTGCTGGAGTATACTATTATTGTCAGATATGGGATTCTTCTGCTTATTTAATAATATTTACTATTCTTCTCTTCTTCAATAAAATTTTGAAGACAAATACACAATTGCTTTAAAGAGAGTCTCATAATCAAAACACTGGTGAGTTAAAGACAACAACTAATGCTATTGGTTCACCTCTTTAGGTGCTGACTTCAGTCACTGACATAATCTCATAACTAACTTCCAGTCTTATAGCCAGTGATTATCCAAGCCTTCTATTTTTCTATATGGACACGAAATGAAGAGCAGACCTAAATACTTTTTAGATAGTTGCTTCTAATATATATTTAGTGAAATGAAAAATCTGTTTTATGATTCCATACCATGAATTTCTATTTTTATTGAATTTCAAATTGTTCTAGGGTCACTTAGAAGAAGGGACAGTAGCCCAGGGAGTTGAGAATCAGATATATAATCACTGTTATCTTAGGGCCTCACTAAGTTGCTGGGGCTGGCTTTGAGTTTGTAATAATCCTGCCTTAGCCTCCCAAGTTCAGTGTGTTTTCTTCAGTCTCTGTTCATGTAGCAAGCGTTATTCTGATTGCTATTTGAAAAAAAAATCATTCATGGATTATAGAAGCAAAGGCACCTGATCTAAATGTCAGGCAAAGACAGGAAGAAGAATATGATTTGAATTTCTTCATACGCTGTCTAGTAGTCAATGAGTCTAAATAAGAAATGATTTTTCAAAGTTGGCTTCCAAGACTTGGCATTCTAGAAAATGATTGCTACAGTGTCCTTTAAGTCAATGAAGAATTGATGCCTTTAAAAGATCTTTCTCTGATTTCTTATTCTATTATTTATTTTTTTATTTTAGTTTGTCTTTTCTGAACAAGCCCTATTAAATATCTCTATTTCTTTATTGGAATAATTAATCTTCAAAAAGGGAAACTTGACTCTTGATTTCATTAAATGATCCTAAAATTATGAAATATTTGCTAAGATTCTTGCAAGGTTATAGTGCAGGTATCAATATAAAAGATAAGAAAAAGCTCATGTTGCCATTAAGAGACCAAAGAGGTCCCAAATATGATTTAGTTTGTGAACTAGTAAAAAAGTGCCAAGTTACTAAAAATAAAGCAATTCCTATGCATTAACCAAGGCCTTTTATTTTCTGTATTCTGATGTTTGGCTTTCAGGATTAGCTAATTTCTGAAGACAAAAAGGACTTGCCCTAGAGCAGCCCTTTCAAATGCAAGCTAACCAATGCAGTGTCCAAGTCCCTAACCACCTACTTTATCAGGTGCTTACACTCCAGGCCATTATGCACCAACCTTATCATTCCTGAGCCAGGTACCAGACAAATACTGACAACCCCAATTCCCTGAAATCCACAGAAATTATTCAAACCAACT
The DNA here is from genome assembly GCA_020662805.1 of Glaucomys volans. Classification (NCBI taxonomy): domain Eukaryota; kingdom Metazoa; phylum Chordata; class Mammalia; order Rodentia; family Sciuridae; genus Glaucomys; species Glaucomys volans. The sequence continues at coordinate 200,491 of JAJEJO010002431.1, forward strand.
AGTTGCAAACTTGCTTCCCCTGCCCCTCCCTTTCCTTCCAGAAGAAATCACAATAATGGCTCCTGTGCACATTTCCACCCACTGTCCCAGTCCTAGTCCTACTCCTCTGTCTGCTGATCAACCCTGGTGCTTCCTCACCTGGCCCCTTCTGGCCTGGTGTGCCCTTCTCTTGGGATCTATCTTTTCAATGGCAGTCATCTCTTGATGAGAATACCTACATTTTAAAACAACCAATCTTAAAGTTTTAATATTGACTGTAATAATTTTTATAATATTTTTATAATTTTTATGTTTATTTCACAAACATTTGCTGAGACCCTTCTAGGTCAATGCCTATTCTTAGTTTCATATTGCTTTTCAAGATCAATAGTTTATAGTCTTTTTCCTCAGAGAATTTATAATCTAATTGTGATTAGTGATTTCTTCGACTAAATTAGAGTAGTGATTTTATATGTTATTGTTGTCTCCTTTTATTCTACATCAGAAAATGCATTTTGTATTTTCATAAATATAGCCGGATTTGATTGGCACAAAGAAACTGCAGTAGAGTAACTTATAGCAGTTGAGGGCAATTACAAATTATTTACTTATTTATTTATTTTTAATTAATTTATTTTGATTCATTGTACACAAATGGGGTACAGCTGTTGTTTCTCTGGTTGTTCACAAAGTAGAGTCACACCATGTACGCATATATGTACATAGGGTAATGATGTTTGTCTCATTCTGTTATTATTCTTACCCCCCAAAACAATCCCACCCCTCTTTTTCCTCTATCCAAAATTATAGAAACAAGTTTTGTTCCTATACATAGGTACAAAATAAATCAAGAATGTAGCAAATGGAGAGGTTACTTGATAAATCAAAACTCACAAGAAACTTAATAATTTCCTAGTTTATCTTCATGCTTTTAGGGAAACTTTTATTGGATCTGTATTGTTTTGCAAATGAATGCAAAATATGAGCCATTCATCTCTATATTCTCTCTCTCTCTCTCTCTCTCTCTCTCTCTCTCTCAGTATTGGGGATTGAAGGCAGGGACATTTCACCTCTGAGCTACACCCCTCGTCCTTTTTTTTTTTTTTTCCAGACAGGGGCTCTGTAATTTATGGAGGACCTCCCTAAGCTTCTCAGGCTGGCCTAGAACTTGTGATATTTCTGCTTTAGCCTTGCAAGTTCCTGGGATTACAGGCAAGCACCACTGCACCTGGCTTGATCTTTATGTTCTCTTTGTTTGCTGAGGCTGCCATAACAGAGTTCCACTAACTGGGTGGCTTCAACAGTGAACATTAATTTTCTCACAGTTTATGGAAGTTAGAAGTTCAAGATCAAAATATTGTCAGGACTGGGTCCGTTTTAAAGCTGTGAGGAAAGTTTTGTTCCATGAACCTTTTCTTGGCCTATATGGATGGTCATCTTCCTTCTGGGTCTTTATAACATCTTCCCACCAAGAGGCTGTGTCCACATGATTGTGTCCAAACTTCCTCTTCTTATAAGGATGGTAGTCATCCTGGATTGGGGTTCATCCTAACAACTTTACTTTAGGTTAATCACCTCTGGAGTATTGTCTCCAGATCTGATTTTTTGGTATAAGGAATACAATCCAACCTACAACATTTTGCACACCTCTCTGTTGAACTAAAATTGAGAGGTAAACCTCAGTCTCACTTATCTTTTTGTTTTCTGTTACATTCCAGACCATATGCAATTGAGTTAAAAATATCAAAATCTTGATAAAATAAGCTGATAAATACCAACTTCTCTACCTCCTCCTTTTCTTCTTTAAGACAGGTCTAATTGTCATCAAGGAAATTGATAGTGCAAATATTTTTTGAGAGTGAATAGAACTTTTGCACACACTGATGTATTTCTCTAAGGCCCAACTCAAGTCCTGCTACTTCTTTAGTCGGCCACCCAGCCCTCAATGATTCTTCCTTTGTCTGAGCAGTTTTGTTCTTAAAAAGCCTTTTGTTTCTCAAACCGTCATTAAGTTCCACTAAAGATGAAAAAAATGTCTAGCATATAGCTATTTTTATTTATCCATTCAACAAGAGAAAATTATTAAACATTTTATATTTATCAGCAATTTAGGTCTGAAGAATATCAAGATACATAAAAGGTATGAAAGGTATGAACTTTTCTTCCTTGAGCCCCAAAACTTAGGATAAATATAAGTGAAATTAATAATGAGAGTGTAAATATGAATACTAGAATTCAGCTTTTCTCACCCCACTGTTGGAGTTCCACTGACGTCAAGACAAGTGCCATAATGCTGTCTGATAGACAGTTTTCATTCCTCATCTTATTAAAACTATGAACAGAATTTGATACAATTAATGAATTTCTCTTCCTTGACAAATTTTCTTCACTTGGCATGCTGGTCCCATAAACTCTTGGTTTTCCTCTATCTCACTGTTTACTTTTCAGTCTCCTTGACTAAATCCCTTATATCCTCAACCTCTTGTTCATCCTAGTTATATAATATTTGAGAGTCTTGTGAATCAGTCTTAGTGCTCTTTTATTCTCTCTCTACTTCCTTGGCTTACCAGCTCAGTTATCCCATATATATGTCAATGACTCACTAGCGTGGATTTCCAGTCCATCAGTTACACCTGGACTTCCAAACTTTTTTATTCAACTGCTTCAGTCTACTCAGTGACTGAAAGATGCCTCAAACCCAGCACACCCCAAATTGAACTCCTGCTCTTATTTATAAACCTTCAGCAACAGCCTCCCCTTTATGTTAAGACAGTTCCATTCTCCTTAGTTTATTCAGACCAAAACATTGGAGTCATGCTTGAGTAATCTCTTTCTTTCATATATCATATTCATTTCATTAAATAAAATCTTGTAGGTTCCATTTGCAAAAGGTATCCAAAATGTTACACTCTACATTTCTATTGCTATCACCCTTCTTGGAGCCACTCTGATTCCTTACAGATTAACTCCAAAATCCTCCTTTCTTCTGTTCTTGCTTTATGATAGTTCATTTTTGACATAATAGCCAGAGTGAGTCTTTAAAGCTTAAGTCAGATCAAGTTACTGCTTTGCTTAGAACCCTGCAATATCCACCTGGTACTTAGAACAGCAACCAGAGTCTTCACAGAGGCTTCCAAGGCCCTTCACCACCTGGCTCTCTGGTGTCTCTCAACTGTCTCTCCTATCTCTCCCTCCATCACTGTCCCCAGCCTGGGTTCAAAATCCCAGTATAAGGATACCCTGTGGCCTTCACAGTAGTTCTTCTCTTCCTTAGGTGCCTTTGCTCCGTATAGCTCCATGATTAACTCTCTTTTCTTCAGTCAGGAGGAAATGTTCATCACTCAAATGTCACTTTTCCTTCATTCATTATTCAAACATCACTTTTCAAAAAGCTTCACGTTTATCTGAAGCACATTGATTTAAAATGCAAAATGACTTCTGCCAGACACTTCAAATGTTCCTTAACCAAGTTCTACTTTTTTCTTTTTCTTTTCTTTTTTTGTGCATAGCATTTTTTACTTTTTAACATATTATAAAATTTATTTTTAATACGCTTATTCTCTACTGGATATTTTACCATAGAGTGAAAGTGTAAAGAGAACAGACACCATCTTTTTCTGCATAAGACAGTCTGATAGTAGGCTCTTGGTAGACATTTGTTGAGGAAACAGACAAATAAATGAGTCAGTGTGAACTGCATTATTTGTGGGTGTATATACAAAGTGCCACCCACAGCTATGGATTTGAATCTCCCAAATAAGCCTAGGAAAGATTAGCTTGAAGGTTATTTTATTTTGCTTTAATTACATTATTATTAAATATTTTAGTAGTTAGTATAGATCCAAGATGGTGCCTGATGCATGGCAGGTGAAGTGCTTGTTCTTCTCTTGTCCTAGCAGGAGAAAGGAGCAGATCTGTAAAGCACAAGCAATAGCACAGCAGGGTCGAGAGCAAGTGCTCTGAGCCATTGTTACTGGGTTCAGAAGAGCTCAGTGTCTTACTAGGTATGTGAAGGGCAAGTGACATAAACTTGGCTGCTTCAGTTTCCTCATCTATAAAATGACAAAAGGGAGAAAAATTACCTGACATATTACTGTGAAGATGAAATGAATGAGCTTGTCACATAAGAACATCTTAATAATGATGAGATATTGGTAAGATTATAACCTTGGAGAATTAGCTTTATTTAATGAAAAGAAAATGGTATTAGGTTTAAGACTGGGATCTAAATCTGACTCCGTAACTAATTAGTTGCATAGAATTAAGCAAGTCATTTAATGACCATTATCGTGTCTGAAAACAAGAGTACCAGATTCCAAGACCTCTTTAACTCTAAGAGCTTATAATTCCTTGATAATAATGATGATAACACATTTCCTTAAAGTACCATTTAGCAAATGCATAACTTGTATCTGTAGGAAATGAGTTTTTGTTTTATTTATTTTCTAGATAAATTACAGGTATATAAACTGACAGCATTCATTCTTATGTTAATCTCTATTTCATATAAAATAATTGTTAGGACTATGAGAATAAGATAGATCTAGAAGAAATATTAATTAATGATAATGACACTTGGTATATGGTATTTTATAGATATACAGTGTAAGCTTTTAAATAACATGAAACTCCTGCTCTTCAACAGATAACTTTTCTTTGAAGAAATCTAACAGGCCTGAGAAGATTTTCCATTTTAGTCATATGATGATTTTTATATGGATGGTACAAGATCTAGCAAAATCTTTTGAAATTGTCATTGTTCAGTTTGAAAAGTAGGAAATCACGTGCTTCCAAACTATGGATGATGTGAAGAGGAATGAGCAACTTATTTCCTACATGCTTTTAGAAAGATCAGTTTTCGTGGATGTGAAAGAGTCCTGAATGTGCTGTAACTTTAATTAAAAGAATTGAATATTTGAAACAAAAGAATAGCCTGGTTAATAAAATTACATTGAAAGAGATTTCTCTTGAATAAATTTTGGTCATGATCAGAAGACAGTTGTTTATTTTTGTACTTTACTATTTATTTTCTTTTGACTTGAACTTAAGATAAAAATTCCAGACAATATAATAACAAAAAGTCCATCATTTAAAACAAATGCCTTAGCCAAACTTTCCATATAACAAAATTATTTTCATGCTCTGGTCATTGGCACATTTAATTCAAACACTATTTCATAAAGAACATTTCCAGAATAAATAATGAATCATGGTGGTTTTGGAAATGGCACTTGGTCCTAGATCATTTTTCTTTTCTTCTTTCTGTCCTTTTCTTTCCTTTTGAATCTGATTTTTTTAAAGTCTTGATTGGATGTAACACTTATATTATTGCTTTGTAATTAAGAATGAGATAATCTGTATAATGATCAAAAGGAACAATTTAGGACAGTTTTTGATTAAAGTAAAATTGAACTGCAGATAGAAAAATTGGAAGATTTATCTTTTCTAATTTTTTTTTTTAGTTTTAAATGTACACAGTGTCTTTATTTTATTTATTTACTTTTATGTGGTGCTGAGGATCAAACCCAGTATCTTACACATGCTAGGCAAGTGCTCTACCACTGAGCTACAGCCCCAGCCTGGAAGATTTATCTTAATACTTGGAAAAACTCTTTGAGCATGAATGTAGTCTTTGTGTAAGGTATGACAAACTTTTTTTAAAAGTAGGTACAGTACCAAGCACAGTGGCACATGCCAATAATCCCAGTGACTTGAGAGGCTGAGAGAAGGATGCAAGATTGAGTCCAGTCTCTGCTATGTAGTGAGCCCTGTCTTAAAATAAAAAATAAAAATGGCTGTAGCTTAGTGGTAGTGTTCTTGGGTTCATTCCCCAGTTCCAGTAAATAAATAAATAAAAATAAAAAGTAGACACATTTGCTGCCTGGTGCTATGAAATAAACACTAAAACTGTATTGTGCTGAAAGTTTTTCCTCAGTAAAATAACCCTGAAAAACAAGCACATGTTGGAAAAAAAATGATTTCCAATCAGCATTTCTCATACAATTTTTATATTGTTTAAGTTTATTTAGAAACTTAGAAGAAACTGATAATCTACTTGGGAGATTTCTGATGAAACTATATGATGTGACTATATGATTTTTAAGTGACTTTGAAGTTAGCCTAATTCTATGAAGATTTCAAAAATAGCGTGTCTGTAATTATAGATGAATGTGTCATGTTTGATCGTTTCTACCATATATCTCTGTACAAGAAATATTTTCAAAATTTTTCATTTAATTTATGTAAAGTAATTCAAGTATGAAAAATGACAATACAAATGACTACCTTTTGCTCTGTTTTTCATTCTTTTTGATAATATGAATTTGGAAGAAGTCTATACCATTCTTTTCTTTTCTTTTTCTTTTTTTTTTTTTTTTTGTTCTCTATTGGGGACTGAATTGATGAGTGCTCTACCACTGATTATATCTCCAGCCCTTTTTTTATATTTTATTTTGAGATGAGGTCTCTGTAAATTGACAAGGCTGGCCTCAAACTTGTGATCCTCCTTCCTCAGCCTCTCAGGTTACTGGGATTACAGATGTGCACCCCACACCTGGCTATGCCATTATTTCTTACCCTGGTTGAACTCAGAGTCATAATCTACATTTTTCTTTAGTTCCAAAGTCTTTTTCAAAGATGTACCATCCTAAGATTAACTCTATTTTATTCATAGACCTTCATTGTATAAATTATATCCAATTGCCACTATTTGACAGTTTATGATTCTAAATATCATGAATTTTTTTGTAGTCTCTAGTTCATTTGTCCTGTATGTGCCCTGAGTTAGTTTCTGTAAAAAATACAAGGAAAACAAGTACTGCAATCTGACCATAGTGTCTGGTTGGGGAAATCAGGGTTTTTGCTATATTTTTTCAAGAGTTCTCCTTAATATGTGATTTTATTTCAATTCACCAGACTATATTAAGAATACACCACTAGTAAAGTCTTGTATTTAGATTTCTATCGCATGAAAGTATGAATTTATCACCTTCTCTTGTAGTATGTATTTTAATTATTTATTTAATGTCTTTTCCCCAAGTAGAATGTAAATTTTATAAGGAAAGGATTCTCTTTTTCTACTCTGCTCATTGTTATGTCACTAGTCCTTAGAATAGTGACTGTCATTGCCTGGACATTTTTTGGTTGAAGGAGTGTGTACATACCCTTAGGTAAGTCAGTTAACACAGTCAGCTAAATATGCTGCATGCAGACTTGTTCATAACTATTTTAGGCAGTATGCTTGCATTTATCGATTATCTTCGGAAGAGCTTTTCCCCTGTTGTTCTAAATGTAGAAACCCCTGATCCCACACATGGTGGAGGGAGCATAGGTAACTATCATTCATTATGTCTTATACAAACATCCTGCCAAGAAGTCCTGAGATGAGGTATCTCTTTCTCTTTGCTTCTCTGATATTTTACTGAATAATACTAATTTATTCTTAGAAATTCAATTAGAGTTATAAAGTTAGTTTAATGTATTTTGCATCAAATTTGAGGTACCAAGTTACCTTATTTACTTAAAACCTGTTTGGAAACAAATGAAAACATTCAGAAAGATCAAAAGAATTTCTGCATGTTCTTTCAGAATACATACAATACGGATATTTTACACTTTGGGGTTTTGAACATTTATACACTATCTTCATCCCACCCAACACATGACAGAACAGACAATTCTAAGGAAATCAAGGTTAAAGGTGTAACTTTGCCATTTATTATTATAAATCAAAGTCAAATGCATCATTAGTGAAAATTAGTATTTCCTCTGAGATTTTAATAGGAAAATTTTTAGACAAAAGATAGCTTGGGATTCATGTAGGAGAAAATAAAAACTTATGTTTCAGCTTGTGAAATTCCTGCTGGTCTATTATATTTTAATTGTTTGGAAAATAATAGCTTTAGTTTTCTTCCTGGAAATGTAGTCACCTTGACCTCCTGCAAATTAATTATTATGTTCTTGGAAGCCTCCCAATGTCTGCCTTTCAAGTGCCAGTATAAAAGCATAGTACTTCCAGGTAAATGCTCTAAAATAGAATGTGTGAAAATGTTTGCATCTCGTAAAAACTGCCAATTAGAAACAAACCTTCCTAAAAGCAGTTTAGAACTTTTTCATATATCTGCCTTCAGAATTGTGTGTGTGTGTGTGTGTGTGTGTGTGTGTGTGTGTGGGGTCGGGGAGAGTGAGAGAGCACATATGTGTTTGCTCTATTTCTGAAAGCAAAATGCAAAAACATGGCTATAAATGAGCTCGCTAATTATTTGGCTGGATTATGGAAATAATTCCATATGCAATGCACTTTAATTCTACAGTATTTATTGAATGTTTAACCCATGACTTGGCCTCTGTATACCATGGGAAGGATCCTATTTTCCAGTCATGGTACAGCCTCAGTCCATTGGCTGATCCCCTGTTCTTGCCTGTCTCTTCATCTCCCATGTCTTAATTAGCATGTTAACTTGGTTTTGTGTTTTTAAACACACTACCATACTCAATATTTAAAATAGTCCTAAGGGGGGTTATATATCCAAAATAATAGTAAGAAAAAAATTTATTCATCATTTGGACTAAATTTTCACAGCTATAAATGGCACAACCTGAACTCAATCCTAGGCATGCTTATTTATTCCACTATGTCACAGCTGCCTTTTCTTTCTTCCTTTCTTTTCTTTCTTTCTCTCCTTCCTTCCTTCCTTCCATCCTTTCTCTCTCTCTTTCTCTCTCCTTCTCTTTTCTTTTCTTTTCTTTTCTTTTTTCTTTTCCCTCTCTTTCTCTCTTTCTCTCTTTCTTTCTTTCAGGTACCAGGGATTGAACTCTGTGACATTAACATCCCCAACCTCTTTTCATATTTTATTTAGAGACAAGGTCTCACTGAGTTGCTTTGGGCCTCACTAAGTTGCTGAGGCTGGCTTTGAACTCATGATCCTCCTGCCTCAGCCTCCAGAGCTGCTGGGATTACAGGCATGTGCCACTCTGTACCTGACTCTCACCCATCTTTATGGATGCCATGATAATCTTCCTGGCATTATTTGATATTTTATATCATAAAATATTCATTTGCTACTGGGTTAAATAGATTGTTTTAATTCACCATTAGGGAATCCTTGACTTATTCAGTGGTCTTTCAGCATGACTGGGCCATACAATTGGCAGTTGAGATTTATTCTGAAATTTTGATAGCCTATAATTGTGCAGCTTGTCCTGTCCAGTGGAACCAAAACACATTTCACAGTGGGGTTTATTCACCTTCCTTCCTTCATTGGTGAAGCAATAAAGTTAATTATGAAGGATGTTCTGGCACTCTGTGAAGTCCTGAATTTACTTAGTAGCTACAGTGTTGCTACTTAGTACTTTTCTTGTATTTCTTTGATATGCATTAGGTTTCCTAATGCTTTTGTTAGACATTATTTCTCTGTCTTCATAGAGGAGAAAATTATTTGGGCTTTAGGGTAGTGATCAAGTCATGTGAGTTGCAATGGGGAAACAAGGACAAAACTCCAGACTTTCTGGCTCCACATCTTGAACTCTTCCAGCTACGCTAACTCCCATGTTTCTCACTTACACAGTGTGTTATACTTTTCAGATACACAGTGTAAATATAAGAAATACATGGTGTTTCCATAAACACTATCCAGCAGTGATTCAGGATGAAATAATCCATATTTTCCTCTCAGAGGTTATGCCATGAGGGATGTTTTTATCAATGAAGCAAAAGTTATGATGGATTTTAGAAATGAAGGATTTAACAGAACAATAAACAATATTTTAGTGTCATTTAGTGTCATTTAGTTGTTGAAGGAAGCCAGATCTTAGGCAAAGCCTTAGAAAAATCGGTCCAACAATTTTTTGAGAAAATCATGGGAAGATAGGATGATAGCCTCAAAGAAATTTTCATCAATAATTTTATTCTTTCAATATTGCACGCATATTCAGTATTGGTATAAACAGAAGACTGCTTGGATTTGAAACAGCTTTATCAGTAGTTGAATGAATTTGGCCAACAATCTCTCTGAGCTTCCCCTTTCTTCTTCTGTATAACAGGAAAAATAACAATCCCTATCTTGTTGTACTGATGTAACCAATCGTGAAATGAATTAACTAATAGAAACTAATGCTTAAAACAGAGTCTGGTTTCTGTAGTAAGCCCTATATAGACACTTGCTATCTTTTTTTATGTAATATAATTATTATTGCTAATACTATATGCATGCATTATGGAAAGACATCAATGAAAATGAAGTCCTGCACTCTGCATTGGTAAGCTAGCTAAGGAAGTGAGCCATCCGTCGGAGAAGACTGCAAGAAGGAGGTAGGATTCTGAGATGAATACTGAGAACAATACTGGAACCTGTGAAAGTGTTGATCATTAAGGAGATCACTTCTGCTAATAGACACACACATTCCTAGATGGGGCTCCTTACTCAAATGCAAATCCAGCATTAGCAGCCTTAGAGCTTTGAATTTCCTCAGAGAGTCTAAGTAGGAAGTATAAGGTACTAGGATAACATAGTTCCTGGAACTAACCTTAGGCGACTTATGACAAAAAAAATGATAAGCGAAAGATAAACTTTGTAAGAGAGTCTGAGCGGGAGAATGTTCCAGCAGGAAGGAACAGTGCACAGAGGCCCTCAGGTGAAAAAACATTGCAAAGTTGGAGTTAGTGAGCAAGAGGGAGAGATGCAGGAGAGAGGAAAAGAGGACAATGGGCTCATCAACATATAAAGACAAACATGTCTCTGGAAGGGGTTTGGGTCATCTCAATGTAATGGAAAAATTGTGAAGGATTTTTTCTTCTGTTAATTTATTCTTTTTAGATATACATGACAGTAGAGAATATTTTGAAATATTATACCTACATGGACTATAACTTCCTTTTTTATTTTTTATTTTTGCAGACTGCATTTTGATTCATTGTACACAAATGGGGTACAACTTCCTTTCTATGGTTGTACACGATGTAGAGTCACACCATTCATGTAATCATACATGTACATAGGGTTATGATGTCTGTCTCATTCCACCATCTTTCATACCCCCCCTCCCCGCCTCATTTCCCTCTACATAATCCAAAGTTCCTCCATTCTTCTCTTACCCCCATCCCTCCACCTTCATCATGTATCATCATCCACTTATCAGAGAAAACATTTGACGTTTGATTTTTTGGGATTGGCTTATTTTACTTAGCATGATATTCTCCAATTCCATCCATTTACCTACAAATGCCATAATTTTATTCTTCTTTATGGCTGAATAATATTCCATTGTGTATATATACCACAGTTTCTTTATCCATTCATCTATTGAAGGGCATCTAGGTTGGTTCCACAATTTAGCTATTGTGAATTGAGCTGCTATAAACATTGAGGTGGCTACTGTGGTATGCTGATTTTGAGTCCTTTGGATACAAACCAAGGAATGGGGTAACTGGGTCAAAACGGGGTCCATTCCAAGTTTTCTGAGGAATCTGCATCCTGCTTTCCAGAATGGCTGCACCAATTTGCAACTCCACCAGCAATGTATGAGTGTGCCTTTTTTCCCATATCCATGCCAACACCTGTTATGTTGCTTGTGTTCTTGATAATAGACATTCTAATTGGAATAAGATGAAATCTTAGGGTGGTTTTAGTTTGCATTTCTCTAATTACTAGAGATGTTGAACACTTTTTTATATACTTATTGATCACCTAAATATCTTCTTCTATAAAGTGTCTGTCCAGTTCCTTGGCCCATTTATTGATTGGATTCTTTGTATTTTTGGTGTAAAGTTTTGTAAGTTCTTTATAAATTTTGGAGAGTAGTGCTCTATCTGAAGTGCATGTGGAGAAGATTTTCTCCCACTCTGTAGGCTCTCTTTTCACATATTTGATTGTATCCTTTGCTGAGAAAAAAACTTTTTAGTTTAAATCCATCCCATTTATTGATTCTTGCTTTCATTTCTTGCACTTTACGAGTCTTGTTAAGGAAGTCTGGTCCTAAGCCAACATGATGAAGATTTGGGCCTACTTTTTCTTCTATTTGGTGAAGGGTCTCAAGTCTAATTCCTAGGTCCTTGATCTATTTTAAGTTGAATTTTGTGCAGGGTGAGAGATAGAGGTTTAATATCATTTTACTACATATGGATTTCCAGTTTTCCCAGCACCATTTGTTGAACAGGCTATCTTTTCTCCATGGAATATAACTTCTCATTCTGTGCTTGTATATGATATGGAGTACACTGGTCATATATTCATATATGAACATAGGAAAAATATGTCTGATTCATTGTGCTTTCTTTCCTATTTTCATACTCTCTCCCTCAGCAAAGGATGATGCAGCCACATTAATGTTTATAGAGGCTCAATTCACAATAGTCAAGCAATGAAACCAGCCTAGGTGCCCTTCAATAGATGAATGGCTAAAGAACATGTGGTATATATACACAATGGAATATTACTCATCCAGAAAGAAGAATGAAATTATGGCATTTGCCATTAAATGGATGTAACTGAGAATTATCATGCTAAGGTGAAGTTAGCCACTCCCTCCAAATCAAAGGCCAAATGTTCTCTCTGATATGCAGATGCTAACTCACAATGAGTGTGGTGGAATAGAGTTCACTGGATAGTGAAGGATTTTAAGCAAAGTGCCATGCTGTTGGAAGAATAGCTTTGGGGAACAAGGAAAGACAATGGATATAGGAGAAAGGTCAGTAAGGAGAGTAATGTATCACTCTAGGGATGAAAAATGTAGATGGAGCTGTGAATATTTCTTGATTGTAGAAACGGCAGAACCTGCTTATAGAGGTTGGACTAGATATGAGGTGAGGGACATGTAGAGATCATAGACACTTCCAGCTTTTCCTTTGCTTGGGGAAAGGTCATGCCATTTTTAAATTAGTTTACTGTTTAATAATCTTAAAAGCAATATTTAACAATTTACAAACTAATTTTTAAAATTCTTCATGATTACCAGTGTTTCCTTTTTTAACACCCAGTTCTAAATCTCTATCCAAACTGTGAACATAAAATATGTAGTTGAGTTTTTTCTATTTTTACTTAATAGGTCCTAAATAGTCTTACATTATTTTGCAACTTTATAATTTGATGACTGCATGCATATCTGTTCCTTCAAGGCCATATATTTTATTAAATTAATGACTTTCTATTATTAGAGATTATTTTTATTAAGATTAATAAAAATTATTCATTAAAGTGAAATTAAAATTAAAATTCTAATTTTTGAAAGGTTATCTTTAATCTTTCAGACTTAGTTATTATATTTATAGGTTGAGCTTAGAGACATAAAAATCACTCAAAAAATTCAGAGAGTGAACAATTTAAGGCCTTTCTCAGAAAACTCATTTCTAAGTAAAGCTTAGATTTTGAGAATTTAAAAACATGGCTGAAACTGGGCTATCATTTGTTTTACCCACTTCAAATAAAGGTATTTTTTAGTGTTAGAAAAAAATATAGCTTTTTGCTGTGTGTGATATTACAAGGAAGAAAATTGATACAAATGTTTATGTTAGAGATTTTTAAAGTTCTCCACATTTATTTCTTAATAAGATAATGGTGGTTAGATGTCTTCATTTGTTTATTAGACCTTCAATGAAATGTCACTTCAGCAAAACTCCTTAAAGAAACAGGGAATTGATAGGATTATTTCTACTGCCTTATTGTCCCACACTGTAACTTCACTGACTCAACTTATGAAATAGGGTATGTCAGAACATGAACTCTTGTTTGATGAAGAAAATACACAAGAAGTCTATCATTAGAGTACAAGTTAAGGCTTTCAAGATCATTGATATTAGCTTTCTCAATTTATGTGTGACTCAGGCCTAGAATTTGATCAAGACAAACTTTTTAATTGGGTGGTAAAACTGATTTGCTCTCTGCAGAAGTGTTTAACAATGATTTAAAAATGAAGGAGGCATTTTAAGCTTTGTAGTAAAAACTGCCCAGGTCATTCTAGACCCAGTTCTTGTAGACATGAGCGATAATTCTCCTTTCCCTCCAATCAATAATTTAAGTTTGAAAGGGAAGAGTGGGAGGCTGGGAATATAATTCAGTTGTGGAGCGCTTTCCTAGCCTGCATGGACCCTGAGTTTAATCCCCACACTGCAACAACAAACAGAAGAGAGGCCAAGAGCAGGGAGAAGACAGGACAGAAGACACTACTGTTTGCAGAGCACAGAGACTGCAGGTATTTTCAAAGGTGGTAAGTGTGCACGCAATGTTTCCATCACAGAAGGCAGTGGTCACAAAGTTGTCTAGATGGATTGGGTAATGGAGGGACCTTTGAAAAAACCCAAATACTTGATCATTGTAATAAAAGGTATCTCTTGCCTTTTTGTTTTAGGGTTTGACATAAGCATTTTTCCATGTTACTTTTTCTTTCAATGTTGATTTGCCTTGAATTTTAATTTTGTTACTAGATATTAAGAGCTCTTAAGACATTGCAAATACATGATAGTGAAATATTTTTACTCAAAAGATATTCATAATAGTGAACTTGAGAATTCAAGACAAAAAGCAAGGAATAGACTGATAAAATTTCCACATAAATGATAGCATACAATGAAAGATTACTGTAATCTGCATGATTTTGCTAACACAGAAACTGAATAAACTAAGAATGCATCTTTGTTCTAGATGGAAAGATTATTTCCTGTTTTCTGAATATGAATAATGATAGTCACTGGAGGATTTTCTATATGCATTTCTGGTAATTTGGTGAAAGAACCTAGAGAGGGGCTTAATATCTACATACATGCTGTGTACGTCTTCTCATTCCTTATTTTATTATTAATTATTTTATTTATTTATTTATTTATTTATTTATTTATTGCAGTGCTGGGAATTGAACACAGGGCCTTGTGCTTGACAGGCAAGCACTCTACAAACTGAGCTATATCCCTAGCCCTAATAATAATTTTATAATCATGCACCACATAACGATGTTTTGATGACCAATTGCGTATATCATGGTGGCCCCTTAAGATTACAATGGAGCTGGGAGTTTCCTATTGCCCAGTGATGTTATAACTATCATATCACTGAAGTTTGTGAGATACTCCTGTGTTTGTGAGATACTGATGTGAACACATGTGTCGTGCTGCCAGTTGTATGGAAGTATATATAGCACATATAATTGAATGTATAACATAATACTTGATGATGATAATAAACAATATTGTTACTTGTTTATGTACTTACTCTGCCCTACATTTTAGCATTGTTTTGGAGTGAATTCCTTCTATTTATACCACATACCATATTACACCAGCAGCTGCTTCATACATCTTGTGTTTACTGCATCTCTTGATTGCATGGAAGCCATATCACCTAACTTATGCATCTAGGTTTGTATGATTACACTCTGTGATGTTCATACAACGATGAATTTACTGAATGACCCATTTCTCAGAACTCGTATCTCCATCATTAAGTGATGCATGAGTGTAGTTACAATAGGAGTAGAGCTTGCATTTTTGATACAAGCATTTCAAACATACTGTTTTAGTCTTCTAGGGTTCCTGTAACAAAATACCAGAGACTGGGTGGTTTGAACATCATAGATGTATATACCACAGTTCTGGAGGCTGGTAGTTCAAGATCAAGGTGTGGACAGACTTGGGATCATCTGAACCCTCTCTTTTTGGTTTACAGATGTTGGCCTTCTCACTGTGTCCTCACATGGTCTTTTCCTCTCTGTGTGCATACCTGGCATCTCTCTCTTCTTTGAAGGACACAACCTTATCTCCAAATACAGTCACATGGGAGTAAAGTTTCCATGTATGAATTTTTGAGAAAAAAAATCAGTCTATAGCAAATGTATCTTATGGATGGTTAAAACAATCCTCCAGTGCATGTTTTCTTACCCCATTCTACAAATAAAGAAACCATGACCACAATGAAAACATTATTAGTTATTAGAGACAGAGTTCAAATCTAGGCCTCTCTCAAGCTATGTACTGTGATCTTTCTCATATACATGCTTTTACTATTAATGGACTCATTAATAAAAAAAAATATTTTGCTGGATGCAGTGTCATACACCTGTAATCCCAGTGACCCAGGAGGCTAAAACAGGAAGATCACAAGTTCCAGGTCAGCCTTGGCAATTTAGTGAGACCCTGTCTCAAAATAAAAAATTTAAAAGGACTGAGGATATAACTCAGTTGTAAAGTGTTTGTGGGATCAATCCCTAATACCAAAGATAAATAAATTTATATATTATATCACATATATATAAATACATAGATATAATTTTTTGAAATAAAAAATCTGATACAATTTATGTAATTGATGAAAATCCATAACCTATAAAATGAGAATTAGAGCATTGGGACCCATTTGGTTACAGATCCTTTTCCCAAAGCTATTTTAATAAAGTATATGATTGTATTGTCACATACATGACAATGTAGGTATTATATAACATCACATAATTGTGTGTATGTATATGTATGTACTTTTATGCTTCTAAGAATAAATTATAGGATTGGAGGATATAGGATTTGAATGTTAGAAACATTTACACATATTATAATTCACACAGTAGGTACTATATATTGAATATACACAAATTTAGATATAGTTGTATTCTGTTTTAATTCTTTCCTCTCTTTTATTAGCACAAATGCTTTATAAGCAAAATTTATTTTCTTAAAATATTTCTCACATTTTAGATCGTTTTCACTAATTATTAAAATATAACTCTTGGGCATCTGTTTTTAGGGCTATGTGGGCATCTGAGCATTCTCAGCCATAGCACAGTATTCAAACTGAGTTACTTATGGTTGTATTTCAAAACTATCACTGTTGAAGTGTATAGGATGATAACTGCCCTCACAATTAAGTAACCGTTTTCCATGCATCTGTTGAACATTTAACTGAGTGTCTTATAAAATCATATTATTTTAGTATTGTTATTGAGTATTGTCCTCTAGAAGCTTGCTATGCAGAATAGTTTTTATATAAAAATGAAATAAATAGGAAATTTCAATTCTTATCCATTTTAATAGCTTATTTGGTTTAATAACTGCCAAAAGAAATTATTTTGCATAATTCTCAATCATAAACATCAAACTTTAAAATGAAAGTTTTATTGGATTGTGCCTTGAGAAAGTAAGTGTACTGTACACTTGAAGAAAATACTTGAAGTTTTTAATCAGAATAAAATAAAGTGGTTTTACTCAGTAGCTGATAAGTCACCCTTTATTTGATTCCTTCCCAATAGAATAAATATGCTGTTTCCTTTACTGTCAGATAAATTCCAGTTGCAAATTTCATTTTAAAATTTGCCTACAGCTATTGCAACCTTCATGACCACTTATAATCCTATGTTCTTGTGAATTATTTACTTCAGATGATAGCCATAAACTGCAGTACTTAATATTCTTTAAAGGCAATTCTGAAATGTTTTCAAAAACACTAAGACAAGAACAAGAAACAATTTATGCCACCACCAAATATTTGAAATTTAAATTTGACAATTTAAAAGACATTTTTTAAGAAAGTAAGAATTGCTCTTTTTTGCCTGAAAAGTGCTTAAACTTAAACATAGCTCAATATTTAAAAGGATGGAAAGATAAGTAAAACACTTTTAATTTTAATATGATAATGTTTAAAAATCAACTAGTTTATCTTATATGAATGATTGAATAAAGTCTGTTTTTAAGAAATCAACTTTTTAAAACAATGCAAGGTTGACAATAATGACTTGTGGACATATTTAATCTCAGCTTTCACCTAAATTCACACACCAGTGGCATCACTGGTGGTAGAAACCTCGCTCCTTTCAGAGCTCACTGAGACTTATTCTGGGCTGAAGTGCAGGTTGGTAAAAAAAAGTTTATGATAAATTATGTAAAATAGTGCAAAATAGAGTCAAAATCAAAATATATGAATAACAAAGCATTAGATTACAATGGTATTGTGGGTCAAATTTTTATTAAAAGAAGGGAAGAACTTCGTTTTGTTTTTATTTTATTCTTGTCTTTAGATGTGAAAATTGCTAGATTTTGTTTTTTTCTTGGCCTTTATTGGGGCGGGGGTGATGGCTGAATTTCCTCATCTCTCCAAGTCTCAATGCATGGCTATGTGACAGGGAGAAGAATCTCTTGGCACCTGTGCACAGTTCTGTTTTAATCAAGCGCTATCCGTCATGAGCACAGAAACCTTTGGATGACAGTGAGGCATTCCAAAGGTCTGGTCTGTTCATCTTTTATAGTTTTATAAGGTCAAAAGGGATTTTTCTCAAGAAAAGGAGAGGAAAAAAAAACTTTTTAACCCTTCTAGAACTTTCATGATAATCTTTGCTATTTAGTTACTAATGAAACTCTCACTATGTCTCAGAAGGAACATGGAGGGGAGAATGGTCCAAACAGAAAGGACTTTAGAAAACTTCATGTCAGCCTGCTCTCAGGGGCAGAGTATCTGGCAAATTAATGACTTTATCTTCCAGGCACCTTCACAAGGGAATAATATTCCCATTTGGTTGGCAAAGTACAAATACTTCAAGGCTAGAAGATAACGACAAAATAGAAATTTTACAAAATGTCACAGCTCAAATAACTACTCATTTACAATTTCATTCTTATTGGCCAATTTGCCAAACCCTTTTTTTTTTCTGTCTGTCAAAAGAAAAAAACAAATTCTTCTCCATTGCTCCTATGTAAAGTACCTGTAAAATACATTTTCAATTAGAACAGCTGGAGTCATTACTATGGGGACTCTGAGATCCATCTCTCCTCTTTCTTTTTTCTCAGTGAGAAAAGCAAAATAATTAAATTTAAAGTGATATGAAGATGATATATTTTTGAAATTTGCTACTTGAGACCCTGAGATAAAGTTTGCAAAGCATTTTTGGCAAGAAGTTGTTTTTTTAAAAAACTTTTGCTAGAGAATTGCTCTTGTGAGATTACTGTGATCAATCTGTTGTTTGTGGGACAAAATATGTAGAAATATGTTCATATATGTTATTTGAACTCTACATTGTTATGGTGAATTTGGACTCTAACTATAAAATTAAGTACACAGTAAGCACTCAATAAGTACTTGCTTTGTATTGATCATCTGAGTGTAAAAGCATCTCAGTATATAACTCCAAATTAGGTTCAGCCATATAACATTTAAACGAGTTTTCCAGGATCGTCTTCTTAGTAAAATTAACATATTCTCTCATAGTGTAGTTTTTTAACTATGGGCTGTGAGGAATTGGTATTTTTCCCCCTGTATAGCTGGACAAGGCTCGGAACCCTTGCAGGATCTGTGGGTATGATGTTGGCAAGCATGTGTGGAAAAGACAGACTCGCCCTACCAAAGAGGTACAGAGAAATTCAAGCCTCCAGCTTCTCATAGTCAATACTCACAAAAGGAAATGAGGAGCATAATTGATTAAAAATAAATATATTCCCTCACAAATAAACCAAAGGAAAAATTAACCTATTTTCAAGTGCTTTTAACATTTAAGCTATTTTTATTTAGAAAAAGAAATACAGGGGTACGATGGCCTGAAGATACATAAGCATCAATAGCACTGCCATCAGTGGAGGCTATCCAAGAGTAGACCAAGGGGGGACTTCTTAGAAGAAAATGAAGTTGGATTTTCTCAAATTATATAATGGATTCTTTGACTCATGCATTACCTTTGCACACAGTTGAGGCTAAAAATTAATGTAGGTTGTTGTCAGAGACTTCATGACTCTAGATTGTGTTAAAAGCATATAAGATTCAACTTCATTTAGATGGTTCTTATCAAATATTTAATTTTAACTAATGTGATAAGAAAATATGAAAAATTTTCTTTGTACTTCTGTGTGAAGATAATAATTCTTATCCCTTTTTGTCCAAGTTGGGAAGAGCATAAGAAATGTTGTTTTGAAACTTCAAAGTAATTCCTAAAATTTTGAAAATAAACTAATCATAATAAAATATTTACTTTTAAAGTCCCAATTAAATGGCTACACATAGATAAAACATTTTGAAAAATCCAAAAGTTTCTTCGAGAGTCTCTAATCATAACACTAGAGAGGGCATTTGTTGAATGTGTGTTTATTGAGTGTGTCTCAGCTGTGGGTCAGAAATCGTTCCTGGCGAGAAAATCTTTGCTACACACACTTCAGATAGAGCACTAATCTCCAGAATCTACAAAGTACTCAAAAATCTTTACACCATGAACACTAATAACCCAATCAATAAATGGGCCAAGGTAATGAACAGACACTTTACAGAGGAAGATCTACAAGCAATCAACAGATTTATGAAAAAATGTTCAACATCCCTCACTATAAGAGAAATGCAAATCAAAACTACCTTAAGATTTCATCTTATCCCAATTAGAATGTCTTTTATTAAGAATACAGGCAACAACAGGTGTTGGCAAGGATGTGGGGAAAAGGGTACACTCATCCATTGCTGATGGGAGTGCAAGTTGGTGCAGCCACTCTGGAAAGCAGTGTGGAGGTTCCTTAGAAAACTTGGAATGGATCCACCATTTGAACCAGCTATCCCACTCCTTGACCTATACCCAAAGGACTTAAAATCAGATTACTACAGTGATGCAGCCACATCAATGTTCATGGCTACTCAATTTACAATAGCTAGATTGTGGAACCAACCTAGATGCCCTTCAATAGATGAATGGATAAAGAAACTGTAGTATATATACACAATGGAATATTACTCAGCCATAAAGAAGAATAAAATTATGGCATTTGTAGGTAAATGGATGATGTTGGAGACTATTATGCTAAGGGAGATTAGCCAATCCCAAAAATCCAAAGGCTGAATGTTCTCTCTGATAAGTGAATGATGATGCATAATGTGGGGTGGAATGATGGCAAGAATGGAGAAAGGATAGAGAGCAGAGAGGGAAGAGAGTGGGGGTTAAGGTTGTGGGGTATAAATAATAACAGTATGTGTGACAGACATCATTGCCCTGTGCACATGTATGAATGCACAGATGGGGTGACTCTACTTTGTGTACAACCAGAAAAACAACAGCTGTACTCCATTTGTGTTCAATGAATAAAAATTAAATAAATTTTTAAAATAGTGCTATTGAAAAAAAATAAATAAAATGAATTATCTCTGAAAATCAAACAAACAAACAAAAAAAAAGAAATTGTCCCTGGCTCTGAGGATGTTAGTGAAAAGCATAGACAGAAAGTGCTCCCTGCAGGGACACACACCACAGTGGGCAGAACCAAACACTAAACACAATAAATAAGTGTACAATGAAATGACAAATACTCTGGAGAAAAATAAACCAGAGAAGGGTATGAGGATGGGGTTGGGAAGAAGTGCCTTTGAATGCAATTGTCAGAGGATGGTCTCACTTAAAGGATGACTCTTGAGCAACACAAGGGAAGCTACTAGGCAGGGAGACAATAGGTACAAAGGTAGTGAGGCATGAACTTACCCAAAGTATACCAGAAAAAAGCAAGAGTCCAGTGTGACAGGAGTAGAATGCAATGTCATCAGAGACACCTTCCTAAGTCATTGTAAATACTTTGGCATTTGCTTTTGTGTGATGGGAGCCATTAGAAGATTTTTGAAGACAGAACCTGTGACATTTTAATATTTCTGGCAGGTGCTTTGGGAATTGGACATAGGCAGCCAAGGTAGAACCAAGGAGATGGGTTAGGGGTCCCTAGAATGATCTCAGATTTGGCAGCTTGAGACAAAGTAGGAATAGTGAAGGTCTGACAAGTGCTTGTAGTTTCAGTGTATCCTGAGGCAGAGCCAAGAGGATTTGCTGAGAGACTTATGTAGAATATGAGGGACAGCCGTGTCAATCATAGCACTGAGGCAGTAGTCCTTAACAGAGCATAATTTTTCTCCCCAGGGAATATTTGGCCATGTCTGGAGACAACATCTGGATTGTCACAGCTGCAGAAAGCACTGCAGATATAGTGGGTAGGAGCCAGAGATGCTATTAAGCTTCTTGATGCACAGGACAGTTCTCTGCAACAGAGAAGCAGCTGACTCAAATACCAGCAGTGCTGATGTTAAGGAACTCAGGTGCTTGGACTGAGCAACTAGACGATGGAGCTGTCAGTATAGAATGCTGAGATTGCCAGTGTAGTAGTTTGAGGTAGAGAAATCTGGAGTTCTGCCTCTTTGCCTATTAGATTTTCATGAGGCTGGTATCAAATACCACAGTATTTGGAATGAAGACTAAGGTTAAAGTTTGTACATTCTTAGATTAATGTTTAAATGGTTGACTTAGAAACTGAGTTCTATAGAGTAGTGTTTCAAAATATTTGTGTCAAATATGAGACTTAACAGGAATTCCAGTATTTCAGATGTAATATGTAGGGGCCATATTAATTTCTTCCTCCGACTTCCAGGTCTTTTGAAATAATTCAGTTCCTATCTTAGAAAATTATGTCATTTGATAAACATATCCTGTAACTGAAGTAAAAAAGGGTTATAACTAAGGCTAGCATATTAGATCATCTCCTCACTCCATTTGAGTTTTATGCTTAGGGACTTGGAACTTACATGCTAGAAAAAGAGCTAAGTGATCTGAAAAAGGAGAAACTATCTAGGAGTCTTTCTTGTTTATTTTTCTTTCCCTGTTTAGAATCCAGGACTAATATACACATCTTCTCCAAGCATTGTTTCTGATAAGTTTAGAATACCCTCATGAGACCATTCCTAAAAATAATAGATTTCTTTTCATCTATTAGTTCTGCGAAATAGCTTTCCTTAAGCCCAGCACCTGAAAGGGCAGTATGATTTTTTGCTAGGGGAAGTCAGCCTTACTAACTACTTCTCAGACAAGCTTGATGGGTTATGTGAGGAAAATGGGATGTGCGTACCCTCCGATCTTAACTTTGCAGTTGAGATCCTTCAATGGAATTTCTTAATTAACTTATAAATTGTGACTATCCCTCTCATTCCCTCTGTAGATACGTTTCCTCTTTTAGGGGAAGAAGTCAATCCATAGATACCTTAGTCCTGCCTGCCAACCATGAAGTAAAAGTAAACTCACATGCAATGATCGATTGAGTTAATTCTCAGGTTTTATTTAACACTGCACAATATGTCTTGGTTTTCATTTCCAAAATGTCAAATTGTTTTCTTGAAATACTGTTTTAAAAGTAGCTTTAAAATGCATCTTCTTTCTAAATATAACAAAGCAGTCAGAATAATTAATTCACAACTACTGGTTTCAATAACCAAGATGCTCAGGGCTGCAGTAATCAAATGGGAAGGCTCAGGGAAGGGAGGGACCTTCACTGAACTGATTTAAGAGAAAATGTGTAGATTGAAATTCTTAAAAGAGCTTCTGGCAGATATAAGTCTCTGTTATTTTAGAATTTTAATGTCTTGTCTGTTTAATATTTTGAGGATTTTACTTTGTCTTCCCTTATACCACTTTTATTAAAACTTCAGAAATAGAAATAGTTCTATACAAGTGCTATGAGATGTATGGCCTATATTTTATTTCTAAGGTGTTTAAATGTAGACATTTGATGATAAACATTATATATTACAATCCTAGGAAGTCTTTAGGAACAAACTTGATTTGCTATCAATATGTTTTATAATAAAATTGACATGTGAGTTCTTTCTTTTGAAATTCTGTTCAGTGAGTGAATGCTGTCAGAATTACAAAATGCAAATTGTGACTGGTTAATAGTCATCACAAGCAATAGTTGACCAGTTGAGCAACAGAGGGATTGATCTGTCTAAAGAAGGATGTAAAGAGCAGAACAATGCTGTTTCCAGTATTCTTCTGGTTCAGCTTTCCCTGGGTTAATGAAAGGGAAAAATTGCCATAGACATAAATCTATTACAGCTTCTTTATTGTTAAGATATCCTGTGGTCCTCCATTATTTTATTACATTTGAGTTGCAAATTTTCAAAAACTGTAAGATGCTTGAGAATTTGATTTAACTTATTAAATGTATGGGTTCTGCTTAATCATTTCTTTGGTTCTTCTTAATCAATCTGCTTGATTGTTTCTTCTCTATCTTTTCTTTAATATCCCTTGATTACTTTAATGAATTCTATATCACTAAGCTAAATAAGTATTAGTGTTTTTCTGTATCCAGTGTCAAAAAGAATCAACAATTACAGTGAAAGTCAAAGCTCCATTAGAACCGAAAAGTTTCTTAAATTAATAATCAACTCATCTAGTTTTCTTGAGTTTTCAGTTGTTTAATTGCTATTTTTCTCATTGGTGTCAAGAAACAAAAGAAAATAAACTCAAAGATGAGTCTGCCAACAGTTAAAAATTATCTGTTACAAGTAAAAGAATGCAAAGTTCTCCTTATGTAGTTGAGAAATATAAATCCTAAAAATATTTTACATATGGAAATTATACATCTCAAAACTTATTTATAAGCTGTCTGGGATTTTCTCTTGAGATCCTCTTTAATTTTTTGGCATTCTTTGATAGTTATCCTTATGGCAAAAATAAACATAAGTCAGAGAAAAATAAGTTTCTTATTAAACTATACTTGACCCATGTTCTCCTTGGTATTTTATTTGTTTTGCCCTAATACTGTGTTCATAGACCTCCACCAGACTTATAATTTGTAATTTCCTCTGTCACCATATTAAGGATAATTAAAACAGGATAGAAAACAGTGAATGATCATACCCCATAATATTCAACAACTAGAAGCTGAGAACTTTCTTCTTGCAGGCACTGAATGAGGTACAGAAACTACTCAGAAATTAAAGCAGACTGTATCCAGAAGTTGCTGGTGGGGAACATGAATGAGCAAGGATGTTAACAGACAATTGCTATGCATTTTCAAAGTGCTATATATAAATACAGGTTATTTAGTAGCACATAGAAAGCGCTAGTGTTTATTTCATGGAAGAAATAACCTCTAATCTGCAATCAAAGGATGAGAGGCAGTTAGCTAAAAAAGAGAGAATGGGTGACTGTCCTTGCAAAGAGCCTGGGATGTCCCATACCTTGATGTGCCTGAGTGGGAGGGGATGCTCCAGGGATAAAGCTACAAGAGTGGGATGGAGGTTCCACATAGCCAGCCTTGTGATCCATCTCTCAAAGGACTGAAACTTGATCCAGAGAGCCATGGGGGCTCAAGGAAGTGGTTTAAACTGTAAACTAAAATGTTAGATATGCATTTCAGAAAGATCGTTCTGACTCTAGTTTTGGAGAACAGAAAAGAGGGGAAAAATCAAGGTCAAGAAGATCACTTATGAGTCTGAACCAAGATGAAGGCTGAAAGTGAGTAGATTAAGATTCAAGAGTAAGTGGTAGAATTTCTAACTCTCCCACTTTGTGCCTTTCTTGTAATTTTCTTCACTAAGTGGCAGGATTTTTCCCACGATGCTTGGAGTCACAGCTTCTGGCTCAGTGACCATACTACCTGTACATGGTTGGTTGGACAGAATTCAGGAATGCTTGAACTTTGAAAATCCACCTGCAATGTTGGTGCCCAGAGAGAAATAGCCTCAAAATTCAATCTTCATTTCTGAGGCAAGTTGTCTAGAGAAACACTATGATTTTATTTAATTGAGAGGGCCTAACATTAATCTGTCTTCATACTACAGTAAGCCTGATTTAGATTTCAAGGCTATACTTTCAACATATTATAGCAATGCATCTAGTTAAAAATCCATAGCACACATTATTTGGAGAATAGATGATGACAGCAGGTAAATAGAGCCTTTCTAGTCTTTCTGTTACATTTCATCAGACATGATATGAGGAAGAGGAAGTTTGGAAGGGAAGTATAGAGACAAAGTTGGAAGTACTGTTAAAAAGAGAAAATGGTTAGCCACACACATACATATATTAAAAAATCTAGATGAAAAGGTACAAATGTAGATTGCATTGCAAACATATGTAATGAAGTCTTCAATGTAAAGCATGAGAAGATTTAATCTATTCACATATTTTAGTGGATTGAACTTTCCACAGAAGATAGTTACAGAAAAATACTTCATCTATTCTCCATACTGGAATCTTACAAATAAAACCACAGTAGAAGATGTAGTATTTACAGCAGTTCAGGAAATACAAAACTGCATGTTGCTGAGCTTCTCTGGGGTCTTCAGTACAGGTCACCAGAGCACTGACCCTCAGACAGAAGCCAGGAACATTGGGAGAAAAAAAGGGGGTGTGAGCTATGGAAAGGAATGTGTAGGGGCTGGGAGGGAGTCTGCAAACCTTCAGTTCTACACCTAAAAAAGTTTTCTTGCTTGAATAGAGCATTATATAACTCTACCATTTTTCTATCCAATAAACAGCCAAACTTGTTTGGCTGCATGGAAACTGTGAACAGGGATCACAGTGCCTGGCGATACCAGCAAAGGAAGGGAGGCTAGAAGGTGGGGGAATTCCCTGAGGTTGCTTATTTTGTATCCTCCCAACATTTAGAGGAAGATAAAATGATTCTATTTGCATTTTATTTGACATAAATTGTTGGAATTGAAACCTGCCCGTGGTATTTGGAACGGTGAAAGTGCTAAGTTAGCCAGTTCAAATAAAACCACTCCCTAATTACCAATGCTGCAGAGGAGAAAGCTTTGGGGCATGTTCAATTAATACCTTCTCCATCTCCTACATAATTTATATTCTGAACTTAATCAACTAAGCAGATGAGGACTTAAACTCACTTTTTTCTCTCCTTTATCTTCTCACTATGTCTCTTTTCTTGGAAAATGGTATCACCAAACCAGAAAGGACGGAAGGGATGTAATTTAAGGTCACCAGCTCTCTGTGAACCACTTGCTATCATTCCTCTCCCAGTTGCTGGCCTCTCTGCATACCATGCTCTGACTCAGGAGCCAGAAAGTTTGCATCACCTCTTTAACCATTCCTTGCACTTCCAGATCTGGCAAGTCTTCCTTCACATTACCCAGGGAACCTACCAACATGGCTTTCCCATGCTTGGGATCTTTCAGTGACCCCTGTGAGCCTAAAGCAGTTCTTATGCAGGGAGAGGCAGTATCGATGCATAAAAAAATGCAGGTGAAAGTTTCCACTAAAAATCCAGAGATTTGGACTCTTGTTTTAGGGCCTAGGTGTGTGTTTGATAAAAGGATCTGGAGGTCATCCTAATGGGCATGTCCACTTAGGAAAATCTGCCCTACAAGAAAACATCTAAATCACTTTGATATATGGGGCCCTTCATTGTGGGGCCCCTGTCTTGGACATTCCCAGATGATTCCTTGTATTTTCAATTAGTTTGGAGAATACATTTGTTTAATGCCTCAGTGCCTTTACACTGGATGTTACCTCTAACCAGCCTACACTTACCTTGAATCATCTACCTAGAAAAAGCCTACCTATCTTTCTAGCTGTACTTTCTCTATGCCTCCCTGCATTTCTCAGTAAGTTATATGATTTTTTTTCTATTTCCTCTGTATTTTGGTCACAGGTCCATTGTAGCAGCTATCACAATCTATTTGTTGGCATCTTTCCTTGCAAAAAATCAAAATTATTACTCATTTTCATATTGCAGTAATTTGCCTCAAGGTAGATAGTGAAATAAATATTTGCCAAGAGAAAATGGGTGTGGTGGCTCACACCTATAATCCCAGCTACTCAGGATGCTGAGGCAGGAGGATTGCCGGTTTGAGACCAACCTGGGAAACTTAGCAAGACCCTATCTCAGAATAAAAAAATAAAAAGGGTTGGGGATGTAGCTCAATGGTAGAGCAACCCTGAATTCAATCCCCAGTACTTAAAAAAAAAAAAAAAAAAAAAAAAGACAAAGGAAAAGAAAGAAGCAAAGCAAAGAAAAAAAGAATGTGTGAATTAATTGAAGTAATTCATTCATTTGGGGTGTAGAAGCTGGGAGGTTAAATAAGCAATGGTTTTTGCCAAGGCCTTTTGTATTGAAGCTGTGAGTTCAGGGCTATTTCTGTTAAGAATTCACTTCTTTTTTTCCTTGAGATTCCAGAAACGTTTTTACACACCTCGTATACTTATATAACTGAGAGAATTCTCTAAAAAGCATGTCTTCTGCTGAAATCAGGTTAGCAAGTTGGAGATGAAGGCTATGATTGCCTGTTATGATGGATGCATACTGATGCCTCTACTCAAAGGGGAACATGCTACAAATATCCTACTGAACAAATGCAGAAGAATCTAAGAACGGGCACTGAGACACTTCATGGGTCCAGGGTCTGAAATAGGTCTGCTCTTTCTCCCCATTTGAGGAGATAGGTTAACCAGTCTTCAATGCATTCCATCTTTTAGGGCCTTGACGTTTTGAGTGAGACTTTAACTTATGAAAAGATGAATGGGTTTAAATAGACACAGCACAATTTTCTGTTCCAAAGAAAGAAATTGGGTCAAAAAGCTTTTTGCATGTCAGCAGTCATTCTGCTGTTATTCTGATGTGTTGTATGTGTCTAAATGAATCAGAAATCATGTGAATTAAATTTCTTTTAAAAACACTTAGCCTTGTTCATAATAGAAAGAGCATGTGGAGAAACTCTGAATGGAGTTGGAATGAACTAGGAAGAGAACATGTTTAAGTCATATTGTGACCATATGAGACTTTTCAATTTTGGGGGACAAACCTCTCTAATTTGTGAATTTCTTTTTAGTCTTTAGTTCCTTTTGATCCAGGCTCACTCAGGGAGTGTACATTGGTCTCTTGGCTCTCTGGCATTTCCTAACTTTGTTCTAGTCAAGGCAGGTGATCTACATAGAAGTCACAACGGAGACACTGGTAGGATGACTGGAGTTGAGTGTCCTCTGTAGAGTTGTCCCACCTCTGGAGTGCACAGGCTGGCCCTGGCAGTTGAGTTAGGGCAGCATCATGCCCATTGTCAGCTTGCTTATTGCTCTGTATCAGCGAGCAAGACTTGGCACTCACTGCAGCCCACATCTGTTGAGACAGTGAGTTCTGATGCCAAGCCAAACGAAGAGGCAGACTCCTGGTCCCAGTGGGGCTCTGGTGGTCCAGGAAGAAGCTGGCTGTGTGAATTTCTCCATGGTGAGGAAACATGTGATGCTGAATGTTGTCAGGATGAGGATTGGAGACAAACTATATTTAAAAACATTTGGAAAAAGGAAATGAAGAATGCTGAATCCTCACATTCTCAAAGGCTAGCTGCCCTTGTAATAATTATCTCCCTAGTACTTCTTCATGTCTGTCAGTTTTTTGTTCTGCAATCACAATGGTATAATAACAATATCTTGAATAATACACAGAATTGGTGCCATCCTTTCTCTGACGATGTTGGATTTTCAATGGGTAAACTGACATTCAGCTCAATTCTCCTTTCTGAATTGAGGGAAGCGTGTTTCACCTCGACAGAGCTAGCCAGGGGTTGTGTCACAATTTTGACACATGATTTTGGAGAATAGGTTTTATTTTGAACAGAAGGATGAGCTTATGTACAGAAGATGCTCTGTCTGCAGCCCTGTGTTACCCTTCACACTTCCCTTCAATCAAGTCGTGCCTCCCTTTCATGGACTAGCCTTAGAGATTCCCAGCTGCATCTGCATTTGTGCTGTCTTCCCTGGGGAAAACTCTTCATCTCCCCTCATAATGGTACAGCAAACCCCCAAAATATCCCCAGTGACCTCCAAGTAGATGACTTTGAAAAGACAATTGTATTATTATTGTATAATTCTTCAAACCAGATACTTTTCTAGGCTCATTTTATAGCAGACATTTACCTTTTGTGAGTATATTGCAGCCACTTTGTGATGTGGACTATATAACTTCTTTATAGACTTTATTTTCTATCTCAGTTTCTCAGTCAGCATTTCTCATTGATACTATGAATGCAATTTTCAAGATGTGAAAGAGAAAGACAGAAGAAAGGGAGTCAAATTCAGATGCAGAAAGTTGGAGAAGAGCTTAGAGACCCCATTCTAGGATGACTTCCTCTCTTCTCTAGCAGGGATATCTAAACCCTGAGTGGGTGACTTGCCTTCAGTGACTCTGAGAATTGATGGCTAAATTATGGCTGGTGCACTTAATTGCTTAAAGTCAGTTCTTCCCTTCTAGTTCCAGGGGCCATGTTTTTAGAACCACTAGTTCTGGTTCTGGCAAAATACTTCATCTAAAACATTTGAATTTCTTTTATAAAAGAACTACAAGCCTTGCAAAATCATGCTTTGTGGTATACCCCATATTCAGTGGAAATAATAACATCTCAATGAATCTGCACTGATGGAAAACATGAGATTAATTGTTGATGATCCTAATGTGCAGAATCTCATGATACCTATCCTAGCCAGTAGCATCTTACTCAACAAGCTAGTAGCATCTGGTACTAAACTCCAGTCTCCTGATCAGGACAAGAGTTCTCAATCTTAAGCATTCATGAGAATGAGCATGGTGGGCTCTGATAATTTGTAGTTCCAACAACCTTCCTGCATGCCTTTGATGCAGCAGGGTTAGTGATCACACTTTAAAAACCACTGTCGGAGCAGAAGTAGTATGTTTATTTCTCTTACTGCTAGCCTAATTAAAAGGAACCAAAGCAATAAAATACTACCAGACTTGCTTAATAGTTCTTCTTAGTATTAAACTCAGATTATTCACCACTGTCATAGATGTACTTGACTTTCTAAGGAGTTTATATGAATTGTGTCATTATATCATCTATTCCATGTAATGTAAAATTTGCTTTGACATATGATTGCAAAAATAATATGAAATCACTCTTCATACTTTATAGTTTCTAAATATGTATGTATATATATGTATATACATACATTAGATATACATGGTTTGAATATGATTTGTCTCCAACAAAACTCATGTTGAGACATGGACCTAAGTTTAACAATATTGAGAACTGTTGGAGCCTTTCAAGAGATGATTAGATCATGGGGTGCCAGTCTCATGATGCCTGTTTCTTGGGAGTAGTTTGGGTCTCAGAAGTGAGAGTTATTGAGAGAGTGATTTATTATAAAGCAAGCTTTACCTCTTTTTATCCTTACCCCTCCATGTAATGCCATTTGCCATGAGAACAGATGCTTCAATGGTGCTCTTAGACCTCTAGAACTATATGCAAAATAAACCACTTTTCTTTATAAATTACCCAGTCTGTGGCATTCTGTTGTAGCATCAGAAAGTAGACAAAGTTACACACCTTTTCTAAATCAGCCTCTCTTTCCAATTGCCACAGCAGACATTATATTTATACATTTTTTAGATAAAGAAGCAGAAACCCATTTGTTTTTTTTTAAATTTATTTATTTATTTTTAAATTTTAGGTCATTGTATACAAATGGAGTACAACTGTCATTTTTCTGGTTGTACACAAAGTAGAATCATACAGTTTGCATATTTATACATATACATAGGGTATAGATGTTTATCTCATTCTATTATCTTTCCGTCCCCTCCCCCTCCCCACCCCTAAATCACAAGTGACTTACAGTCACACAGATTGTAAGCAGGGAGACAGAAAGGATTAGAACTCAGTCTTTGTGAATCTGATTCCTATGTTCTTCTGATCTAGGACTAGTAGTGTGAAAGGCAATGAATTAATGGTGTCTTTCACTGTCATATAAGGATGTGACAGTCTGCATAATAGTTCTCTGCAGAATGTACCAGGAATAACACTATAGATTTGAACTAATTATTCACATTCCATGAGTTTTATAACCATTGAATTGACATGAACCATTGTCTGGGGTAAGATTTTTGTTACTGTTGTCTGAGAATTCCTCATGATGATGGGAACAAAAACAAAGCTAAAAATAGCCACAAATAAATGTATGTATAGCTAATTAGATTTGTATAAATCTATTCACAGCATTAAGAGGGCAGCTGTAGCAATGTGTAATTAGAGATTTGGGCTGAAAAAATCTTCCTGGCATTTATTCTTGAGTAGTATTTTGAGGAAAGATTAGTAGTAATGTGATTTATGATAGAGGAGAAAAAAGAACTCCTGATGAGAAGAAAGGCAAGTAAAGGATGATGAACATTTTTCTTTGGTAGGAGTGAAAACCAAAAGGCTGCATGTAGCAGAAAGATGAGGGCAATTATATAAGTGAGAAGTCAGTTGGAAAAAACATGACACATGTGTCCCTAAGATACTCAGCTAAGACAATAGTGAGTGTAATCAGAGTTTCCCTAATGGAGGTCAGGCAAGAGTCCAAACAAGAAATGCAAGATGTATCATCTGTCCCCTCTGAATGTTTCCTGGAGGAAAGGTTAATATTCAGCATGTATTCTGAAGTTGTGGGAAGTGGCATTAGCAGGCCAGAATAACTAGAAAATAGCTGGCAGAATACTGCATTGACTAATGTGTGCAAAACCTTGATATTGCACCGGCCAGAAGAACATGGAAAGTTCTGTAAGAAGCTGGATTGTGGATTAACCATTTCTGGATATCCTCCTAGCAAAATATTCCCTGCAATATTGAAAGATGATGAAACTTCCTCCCCATGATGGTGGGTGCCACCAGTAGAAAGTTCCAGCTCCTGAAAAGGTGATGACATTAAGACTGTGAAGTTATCACAATTATACAAAGACTTTGTAGAAACTGAAATATGTACTTTGCTTCACTTGACATTCTGCTGAACTTCAACTGACTTATGGTTCACCTCATTTGGAAAAGCAAAGCAGCCTCAATGTTTGGACATGCCTTAGGTGTTTACCAGCTCCTGTACACTGGAAGTCATCATGCAGGATGGTTAAAGCCCAGGCTACTCACATGCAATTATGCTTATTTTAAAATGCATTTCTGATTCCTACCCTGAACCTGAGCAACAGGGGTGACATCCTACCTACAGTCCCTATTTTGTGGCACCGTCTCCCACTGTTAGGTAAAAGATGCCTGGAAGACTTCAAAATTAAAATGGAAAAGTAATGAAAAGAGTTTCCTGAGTTATAAATAATTGATGATGATTATAAAATTGATGGTAAGTTTTCATTGCATAATTTGATTGATATGGCAGTTATCATAGCAGCCTTGAACAGAATGCTCTTGTGAACAAGATAATTTATCTCACTGAGTCTGTTTCTGCATAAATATTTTAAAATGAGAGGCATAATAAATCTGTCCATAGCGTACACACAGTGGGCTGCCAAACCTGCCACCTGTTTAAGGTTTTAATGAACCATTCTGCATTCAACAAAAAACCACATCAAATTAATGCTGACATTTTGCTTTGCTGCTGTTGTTCATGTTCCAGGAACTCTGAGAGATCATTTTGCAAAATCCTCTAAATGGGGCAACTCTGATCTTCTTATTGGAATGCAGCAAACTGTCAAGCAAGCACCCCCAGAATTTGTTTTTATATCTTGAACTCAGTTGGACCTTGGTGTTTGGAGCTTGGGATGGGGTTAGAAGAGTTGGGGAAGCAAAGACAGAACTTCAGGTGAAGTGGGGAAATACGATCACTGGACAAGGGGTCAAGAAGTCTAAGTGTTTGTCCTGGATCTCCTGGTATTATCTGGTGGCCTTTTAGACTCCTGAGGCCCATTGTTGGAATGCACGGTGCCCATCCTGGGACCGGAGTTGGAGAGACTGAAGAGAGAGGTTAAGAGAAGATCAGTGTACTGCCAGAGGGGCCCAGGCAGTGCCTGCGCATTTTCTGAAAGTCTTTCCAAGACAGAGCAATGCCATCTCATTCCCTAAACGTACTGCGCTTTAATTCTGTCAATAGAAGTAGTTGTTTTGAAGTACAATAGCATGTGCAGGAAAGGATTCCCATATTTTCTATTCCAGTGTCATTAAAAGACACAGGTGCCAGCAGGACTTGAAAAGTGGCAGCACATCAAAGAAGCAAACAGAGCTGCTGCTTCCCTGAGGCTAGAATAAGGGAGGCTCTAACCACACAGGGTGGAAGAGCCCTTCCTGTGGTGGAGCAGAGCATCCACATTGGGGGAAGTGGTGATTTTGTGCAGGTGTGTGTTTCTCCTTTTTTTTTTTTTTTTTTTACAATAAACAGCATTGCTCCTGAACAGCACGGATCTCCTCTGAATGGAGGGTCTTTCATCAAATAAAGGTCATTGGTGATGCACACACGTGCAAATCAATGCTTTCCTTCTGCTTTGGCCATCTCTCTTTATCCTCTTCACATCTTAATGAGCTTTTATGTGTTAGCATGTTTATACACAGAGATTTATCTTGTAGTCCTTGACCTTGGCAGACAGTGCACATTTTGTATGCACATTCAGGGGGTGGGAAGCTTTTGAGTTTGCCACCCAACCTAGTTAGTCAAACAGCCTGAACCTCCCTGCTGTCCCTTGGAGTGACAACTGGGGAACAGTGGTCTTAATGAGCCTATTTTGCATTCAGAATATATTTTCAGATAGCCTTTGGACCTGGCAGGCAGCTCAGGATGCAGTCATTCCTGCTGTTGCTGTTGCTGATGATGGGAAAGTGAGTTTTAAACCATGTACTGTTAGGAATCCTCTGATAGAATTTCAATGGTAAAAATCTCTTTGATCTTTTTATTTCTTTTAATAGTTATCCTATAAAAGACATAAAGTCCAGATTTTCTGGGCAACAGCAAAGTATGCTGTGGTTATATGCAGCCTGTTTAAATCAGGGATACACTTAACACCAAATGCCAGAAAAACAAGCATGAATCACCAATGTGTTGGTATTCTGTATTTCCATTCAACTTTGTAAGTGATTTGTTGTTAAATTATTTCAAGAGAGCTGTTTCATGTGAAAAGCAATCACTCAGTTCAATATCATCATCAAGAGTTCTGGGTTCAAATTCATTTTTGCTTATAGTATTTTAAAAGTAATTTTAAAAGAGCATAAAATGAAAGACACAGATAAAACATTAAAACAAGAGACAATAAAGGCATTTGGAAAAGGACCACTAAATATCAGGAAGCTCAGGCTTGTTCAGATCATCATTCTGGAGAACCAGGATTAAAATAAACTCTGAAGTTAGTATTTGTTTCTCAGAATTTAATTCAGTGCAAACATGAGTCTAACCATATTTTAATATAGTTCATATTGATCTGAGTTTCAATTTCCTGTTCTAACTGATAATCAAAATATGATCTATTGAGACAGGATCTTCCTCTTCCCCTCCTTGTTTCCAGAATGGGTCTTACCTTCTAGGACCTGCAGGGCACCTGAGCATCTGAGGAGGGATCCAGTCCATGTTGACATGTATTGTGATGGAAATACAATACACCCTGCCAGAGACCTCACCTCTGAGCACTTCTATCTGTTAAGATGATGTCCCTGGTCTTACTGGTCTCTAGTCCTCATTCTGTTAATGTTCTGTCATGCACACAGCATCTCTCTCTACTCTCAGCTAACTCCGGTGCCCTCCTCTTAGAGTACACAGAGCTTTACAACTGCTCATCCATGTTCCCTGGAATCACATGCTCTACAGGAACTGCACCATGCTGGCAAAGCCTGGGAAACTCTACCACTTGCTCTTCTGACAGAGGAAGCTGAGGGAACCAAGTTCAAGGGTGGCTGGTCACAGAGTCTTTTGATAGGTCTCTGCAGTATCTCTCTTTTCATTCACTTCCCTTCAATTCTCTCCACATCAGATTTCAAATTTTATGCTGGTTTTGAATCTAATTGAAAGTGGAAATATGATTGCATAAGAGGAAATGAATTGATTTGGCTCAGTTTGCCTTTCTACCATATTCTTTGTCTGAAGCTTTTGAAATTTGGCATTTTTCTCTCTGGTTATACTACCCTTCAAGGAGATGAAAAAAAGTCTTGTGGGGCCAAAAGGTGGCACAGTCCTGAAACAACAGGGAAACTCAGGAAAGGTGCATCATCAGTTCCTGTAGCTTCCTGTCACAATCATCTTCAATACTGAGAATCTAGTCAGCATGGCCATCACCAGGAGACTTTCTGGCCTCTGTTTATACTGGGTGCTCCTAGGCACAAGGGCTGTGGCTTATTCATTTAAATATCTAGTTCCTTACTGCTATTGTGTCCTTACACAGCTCCCAAGGTTTGTGAGATAAATTGTGTTTACATGCATCAGAGTAAAATTGATAGTCAGTGGGGTTAAAGGATTAAACTAGTGTTTCTCACGTAGCAGGTGGCAGAAGTAAAATAAAAACTGAAATGTCCTGAAGCTGATCCAACATGTGCAGATGTCTTTCCATTATTCCCTATTTTCATGGACCCAGAACCATACATACCATGAATTAAGTGCAGTATTTTTAGTTTGACAAGCTTCTCAAAGTTAAACCATCTCCTCTAATGAGAATGAAAAGTCTCAGTGATAAGATTTATATTTTCCCCATGGTTTTTCATTGCTATGGGGAGGATTCGTAGATCACATCTGTTTTAAAGGATGGTCCTAGCATTCAGGAGTGCGTCTTGCATGAATAAACTAGAGGTTTTATATAAGAATTGTGATAGAATTTTGTTTACACTCATCAGTCATTTTTCAAATATGCAGAAAAACTCCTAGTATAATAGCAAGACTTGAAATTAAAAGTGTCTTAATTCTAAACAAATCTTACTTTCTGAGAATGTCTCCCCATTTTTTCGTGAAATAGTAAGATTAAATAAGAATGCATGTATTGTGCTGTATGAAGCCAACCAGCTCAGCTGACTCCAGCATGAGCAATTTGACAATCCTATGACTCAAGTCTAATTTGAGGTCCCAAATGAACAGACATTTCTGGTTTCGTTTCAAATGCCAGTAATTTTTCTCCTTGTTCCTTCTTCCAAGAAGCACCACAAATCTAACCACATAATGAACAGCATTTGATACAATTAAACATGATGTAAGTTCAAGAAAGCCTGTGCTAACTCATGTGACATTCAGCTCTCCACTTCCCTCCCAGGGCTCCTTCCTGTTTGGAATGCTGGAGCCAGGCCTGGCTGGTCGGTCGGCGATAACAGCCACATTGAGCTCTCTGAATGCATCTGAAAATCACAGGCTCACCCAGGAGAGTACCCGATTTTTCTAGGAGAGAGGCCAGAGAATTTATATGTATGGAATTTCGAATATAATGATTCAGAGAAATCTACGTATTGAGATCCTTTATGTAAAACAATAATAGGTAGCAGTCTTTCCAGATCTTCATGGAGGAAACTGAACTGTTCAAGTTGGTAGAAATTATGGATCAACCCTGTAAATATATGTCTATTATTCTTGCCTTGTATTTCCAAATTAATGGCACTTTCAATTAAATAACAAAATGATCTCTTGTAAAAGGTAGGTAAAAAATATAATGAAAATCACAGCTAAGATTTATTGAGCATTGCCCATGCGCTGGGTTCTGTTCAGAATGACTTATGTGGAATATATATCTTAATTCTTAAAATACTCCTCGAACATAGGTACTACTATTATCCTCATTTTACAGATGAAAACATTAATGCACAGTTAAAGAGACAAGCTCAAGGTCAAGAATTAGTACAGAGCCTAATTAAAGCCAGTCTGTCTGCCTCAGTCTGAGCTTTTAAATACTGTGTTTTACTCACCCCTAAAAGAGGAACTATCTCAGGAAGCAGTGGCCAACCCCAGTGAGACTGCCCTTTAAGTATCAGTACCAGTAGTCCACTGCCATTAAATTAAAAACAAAAATATACAGAAATCAAAATAAGCCACAGATAGACAAGCACCCTTGATTATTTATATCATGTGACCTTACAATTACCCCAGTGGAGTACTCTAATTTGAAAATAGTATGCTGGCTTACTGTATTACCCGAACAACTTCACGTTTTACTTGAATGAGAATTTTCAGTGGTTTAGATTTTCTCAGACTTGTGCAATTTACAAAGGGGTTAGTGGACTTCATCATGAGGCCCTGTAGAATTATAAGAGGGAAATTAAAGGCAGCCATCCTGACTCCTCCAGCCTCAGTGTCCTTCTTACATGATCACAATGCAGACCATGCAGCAGCATTAAGGAAGCCAGCAAAAAGAGAGAAAATGGAGAAAGGCAGAATCATCAGTATAACTTTCAGAGTTGTCTCCAAGAAATGCAAAAGATCAGGGTTACAGTTGAATAATCAATTTCTCCACTTTATGTGGTTCTCTGAACCTTGTTTGCAAAGCACATTTACTTACTCTTGATAGCCTTTCAGAAAACTACACTACACCGATTGTCTTAAGAACAGTGAATTTAGGTAAAGGAGACAGCACAGCAAAAGCCTTCTTGAAGGTGTAGCATTACTCCTGTCTCTCACCAAGGTAGCCAATGCTTATACTTATTCAATATATTAAGTACTTTCAAAGACATGTAATATGTATTTACTCATGACTCTCCCATTGCCAGAAATGATCCTTCTCTCTCTACTGCCTGGTACATCCCAAGAAACAATGGAAAATTACAGGTTTCCTTATCTGTGCTTATCCTTAGATTAGATTTCAAAGCTTAAAGTGAACCCAACCCTTCACTCCCCACCCCTTCAAACTCTTACTCGCCTCAATTTGTGTGTGTGTGTGTGTGTGTGTGTGTAAGAAAGAAAGAGAAAGAAAGGGAAAAAAAAGAAGAAAAGGATCATGTATTATTTCCATTAACAGCCTTTCCATCTGTCTGTAGACTTCTATCAGTTCTCTTGTTGTAATAGAGTAGAATGATGAAATTCTCTCCCTGACAACAGCTATTGACATGGAGAAAACTAGTCTTGAAAATCCCACATTATAAGGGATTATAGGGCTGGGGATATAGCTCAGTGGGTAGAGTGTCTGCTTCACAAGCACAAGGTCTTGGGTTCAATTCCCAGCACCCTATAAAAAAAAGAAAGAAAATCCCACATTATAGATGAATCCATGCAAAGACCCATACCATGGTCTTAATTTCTTGATTTCTCAGTTGCTCTTACCTATTTATTTTAAAAATATTTGAACTAATTTAATAAAAATATGGCTTTTTTTTAGATTACCTGCTTTGGACTATTTTAAAATATTTTGAAGTTGCCACACTTTGTGATTTTAAAACATGATACATTTTAAATTATTTTATTGTGATAAAAATAACATGACTCTACTCTTTTAACATTTTATATATGCATGACTGTAATATTAACTAGATGCATGTAGTTGTACAGTAGATCTCTAGAACTTTCTCATCCTGCATGACTAAAACTCTATACCCAGTGAACAGCAACTCCCCAATTCTTAAACTTCCAACCCCCAGGCCTGGGAACCATCAATCTACTTTCTGCTTCTTTGAGTATGACTACTTCAGATACTGCATTTAAGTAGAATCATGTAGATTTGTTCTCTGTGTCTGGCTTATTTCACTTAGCATAATATCATCCAGGTTCATTCATGTTGATGCATAGGATAGAGCTTTCTTCTTTTACAAGGCTAAACAATATTCCATTGTATGTACAGGTCACATTTCTTTTATTCACTCATCTGTTCATGGATATTTTGGTTGTTTTCAGCTCTTGGCTATTGTGATAGCAGTGTAATAGATATGGGAGTGCATGTATGTTGTTGAGATTTTGTTTTCATTTGTTGTGGATAAATACCCAGAAATGGGAAAACTGGATTGTATGGTAATTCGAGGTGCCTCCAATTATTTACATTTTCTTGATTAATAGTGATGATGCATATATCTTAATTTTTAAAACATTGTGATTTCATTCAAAGAACCAATGTCACATAGTATATATCTGCATGTGCTGCTCCTAAATAATTCAAGCTTTGAAATGAGAAGTGGTCTATGTGTGAAATTTAATAGCTTCTTACCCTACTCCTTGTGGTGTAGAAGGATGAGAATCACAGTCTCATTTCATGTGGTGCTGTCATTATTCCTTTCGGTACAAACTGATATAATTTCTTGTAAAATTGCATGGGTCTCCAGTGTTTTATAATGTGCTCCCTTAAATAAGAGCTATATTCATATTTCTTTCTGAGAGAGAGCCTTCTGTAACCATGATTGAAAGTCAGAGTGCTATGGGACAATGCCCTTAAGCTAATTAAAAGTTTTTTTCCTTATTTGATTTGGTCTGCAAGGAAAATTTTTAAAGTTCATGAAATATTCTTAGCTAGAATAGAAGGTCTGAGAGTCATGTTTTTAAGATTCTTAGAGGCTCTAAATGGTATACCCGTAAAGTTTTCTAAGTCTCAACAGTGTCCTACAACCACTCTTAGGAGATATTTACTACTAGATTCCTAGTGCTATTTGCTCTTGGACAATTTCTTATGTTGTGATATTTTGTTGTCTGGAGGAACTGGGGATAAGAAAACAGTTTTGTTTTTTTTTAAATCAGACTCAGCAAGTCTTGCTTCTTTTATATTTTCTCTAAATTTTTCTTTTTAGTTGTTCCTTTCTATGTTCCTTTTTTCCATCCATACATTATCATATATAGATTAAAAAAAAAAAACAGTTTCCACTTACAACCTCCCACCTGAAAATCTTAGCCAAACTCATCAGTTCCTTTGGTATATTTTCTACCCATCAGTGCTGCAGTGCTGCCAAACCCTCTGCCACTACAAACTGGGGTTGCCTTTCTCTAGCCTCTAATTTCCTCACTATTCTTTATGTCACCAATAAAAATCTTCTGGAGACCCATGTGACTTTTGTCTACCACCTACTCCCCAAATCAGGACAACATATTTTGGGTTTTGTTATAATAGCAGGTGCTGCTTTATGTTTCTTTTATATATCACTGCAGAGCAAATTATCCCAAAACTTAGAGGATTAAAATATCATTTTATGACATCTTCTGATTTCATATATCAAAAATTTGGGCAGAGTTTGACAGAAAAATTCTACTCCAATTGGAGGTGACTGAAGTTGCTTGGTAGATTGGTGGATCCATTGGTGGATGAGCTTGTCTTGGAGGATCCAAGACAGCTTCACTCACATGTCCAGCACTTTGGAGCAGTGTCAAATATTAATGAGAGCACTGGTGTGTGAATTCTCTAGCATAATTGTCTCACTATGGATGGTAGATTTTCTTATAGGATCAGGCACCCAGAGAATGTCCCAAAAAGACACACCTGGGCACAGAAATTAGTCAGATTTTTAATAGTCACAGAGCTAATCTGTTCTTAAAAGCAAAGTCAAACACCCCATCTCTTGGTGGGAAGCTTGTCAAAGAATTTGCAATCATATTTAATATGCCACATGATACTTACTATAAGGAGTAATGAGTCAATAAAGGAAATAGAAGAAATGGAATAAATATTTATTAGAGAAAATGACACCATGAGGTTATAACCTAAAAGATTATTGTATTTTTTTGGGAAATGAAGATGCTCTATTACCAGACTTTATCAAGGTAACAAATACATATAAATTTAGGTACTTTGTCATGATAAAAAAGAGTTTATCCAGAAATTGAGCCCTGCTGACTGCTTATCTTGATATGACTTTTAATGAAATCCTTCAAACTAACTTCTAGAGAGGTTTAGTATTGGATAGTTATTCAGAGCATCTTGCAACAACATTTCTTTTTGCTAGGACTGTGTGAGCATCTTTCTTACTTCTCTTTGTGAAGAATGTCCTACATACATTAATTAAATAAGTCCCTAAGCCTGGTTGTTTATTGAAAAAAAGGTATAATTTGTGAAATCCAAATACACTTATACAATGTAAATTTACTCATTAATTGATCATAAATTAAAAGACTTCACTAGAGAAAAACCGTACCTTAAAAGAGAAGCATGCTTTTAATAACTATTGTGTAAGTCAATTAGCCTTCTGTGCTTCTGATATTTGACCAACAGGTATGGATATTAACAAATATTTTCAGAGCTGGGCCTGGAAGTGCATGCCAATAATTCCAGTGGCTTGGGAGGCAATTCAGTGAGACCCTGTCTCTAAATAAAATATAAAATAGGGCTGGGGATGTGACTCAGTGGTCGAGTGCCATTCAGTTCAATCCCCACTATCAAAAAATATATTTTTTTCAGAAAGTTTTTCACTGGAAGGTAGATTAAGTGCCCTTGATCTGAGCAGAAATTTTTTCATTTACCTCTTGGCATCTTTACCAGGTGTTTCCCTTGTTAGTGTTAAGATGGGATCAAGGGAAAGGCCCATATTTGTAACAACTTCTAAAAAAATTCTCCAATCTATAATTTGATGATGGCCAGTTAGCAAGGTAGCTATATAGAAATAATTTTAATTAAAAATTTTATCTGAGGATTAATCAATAGGTAGTTTTAAGGATTTGCAGAGGACGTTTAGTTTGGGAAATAGATTGTATTGAGGTAGTATTTGGTTTCTCCATTTTATATTTAGCTTTTGCTTGCTCTAAGTTCTAAGAAACTCTGGGATTACTCAAGCAGAAAAGGATCACTGGATATTAATGAAGGACAAAGATGGAAATCAACTAGATGGTGCTGGAAGAACAGGGGATTTGCAATTAGTCTCAGTGCAAATTTCAGAACCTCACCCAAATGAATGTCAGTCTCATTTACCATGGTGGGCCCAGTACTTAGACAAGTGTAGTTACTTTTTAAATGAACCAATGGAAGTCTTAGTATTGTTATTGAAGATGATTAGTAGTACTAGTAGCATTAGTTTTTATAATCTGTAAAGGATTAGAAAGTGTTTGTACTGTTTATATGCATGGTGAAAATGTTTCTTACCCTTGAGAAAACACTTGGTCACTGACTGACTTTCTTTCCCTCCCTTCCTCATCCTCTGTGTGTATGTGTGTTCCATAAGGAATCATACACTAATACACATATTTACATATATATAACTATGCATTTTTTTCAGTTTAGCTTTCAGACTACAAAGAGTGTGTTAGATGAGTGTATACAAATATAAAGTAGTTTTTTTCCTAATTTTATAGATAAATCTTTATCTCAATATTATCATTCCATTGTGATTTTTTATTTAATTAGTTATCCATGACAGTAGAATGATTCATACATAAATGGAGTATAATTTCTCATTTTTCTGGTTGTACATGATGTAGAATCTCACCAGTTGTGCAGTCATATATGTACACAGGATAATAATGTCTGATTCACCCTACTATCTTCCCTATCCCATAACCCCTCCCCTCCCTTCACTCCCCTCTACCTAATCTAAAGTAACTCTACTCTTCCCTAGCCCCCTTGCCCTTATTGTGAGTTAGCATCTGCATGTCAGAGAAAACATTTGGCCTTTGGATTTTTGGGATTGGCTTATTTTACTTAGCATGATATCCTCCAGGTCTATTCGTTTACCAGCAAAAGGCATAACTTCATTCTTTTTTAAGGCTGAGTAATATTCCATTGTGTATATATACCACAGTTCCTTTATCCATTCATCTATTAAAGGGCATCTAGGTTGGTTCCATAGTTCAGCTATTGTCAGTTGAGCTGCTATAAACATTGATGTGGCTGTGTCACCCTAGTATGCTGATTTTAAGTCCTTTGGATATAAACCAAGGAGTGGGATAGCTGTCAAAAATTGATTCCATTCCAAGTTTTCTGAGGAATCTCCATACTGCTTTCCATAGTAGTTGCACCAGTCTGTAGTCCCACCAGCAATGTATGAGTGTACCTCTTTCCCACATCCTCGCCAACACTTATTGTTGCCTGTATTCTTGATAATTGCCATTCTGACTGGAGTGAGATTTCACTTAGAGTAGTTTTGATTTGCATTTCTCTAATTGCTGGATATGTTGAACATTTTTTTCATATTTTTTTATTGCAAAATTTTTTTATTTTTACAGACTTCATTTTAATTCATTGTACACATATGGGGTACAAAGTTTGATTTCTATGGTTGTACATGATGTACATTCACATCATTCTTGTGAATCACACATGTACATAGTGTAATGATGTCTGTCTCATTCCAACATTCTTTATACCACCACCCCCTCTCCCTCTTATTTCCCTCTACATAATCTAATGTGGAGTTGCAAATTGGTACAGCCACTCTGGAAAACAGTGTGGAGATTCCTCATATATTTGTTGATTGTATTTCTTCTTCTGTGAAGTGTCTAAAACTTCTCAAGTAATGAATTAACTTCACCTATCATACACTGAATGATCCCGTTTTATACAAGCTATTAAAGGAAAAAAACAATCAAAATGAAGTTTAAATAATAGGCATGCTACACCAAGGTGTATTTGAGGACAAATCTTCAGGTTTTTATTTGAGATTTTAGTGAAAGAATTCAAAACCTCAGAATTCATTTCTCCTGGGAGTTTTCAATATCATATGTTTGCTTACCTTATCTGTTCTGGAAACTTCCCTGTGAAAAATAAAGTAAAAGGATGTTTTGATTCCTGCATTTATACTTCTCTACATAAAAAATTGGATGATGCTGGTACCTGACTATGCAGGTGTTCTGCCATCTTCAAAAGACCAAGGCTCATGTTCTCTCCTCTGATAGGTTATGCTGAATTAGAATGGAGTTTGTTCTCACTTAAGGTGTTTGCCCAAAACACAAGTGTGGGAAAGGTTTAGTTACGTCCTTGCTCATTTTTCCACTTGAAAGAGGTCAAAATCAGAAACTTACCTTGATCAGAATGTCCAATCATACAATAGATGGGAAAAAAGTCCTTTTTG
This sequence comes from Glaucomys volans, assembly GCA_020662805.1. Lineage (NCBI taxonomy): Eukaryota > Metazoa > Chordata > Mammalia > Rodentia > Sciuridae > Glaucomys > Glaucomys volans. The sequence continues at coordinate 244,806 of JAJEJO010002431.1, forward strand.
TGTGGTAACAATTTCCCTAAACTGGCAACCTTCTATTTGATCTGAAAATAGCATTGTCATAGCAAGTACGATCATTAGTGAAGGATTTGTACTTTATTTGATTTTTACTGACCCTCAGATATTGAAATTTGAAATTCATATGTTAAAATTTTGAAGCTAAAAAATCATCCCTAACTTATTTGATGAGCTATCATAGCAGGGAGTCGAATAAATTAGAGATAAATGTTTTCAAGTTAGCTAGTATTATTCAATATTCATTAGAATACATCCATTTGGCCTCCTCTGAACCCATTGGATTTGAAAGGGAGCAATTAATTGGTAAACTATATCATCTATCTTCCAGGCCCAATGCTGATGATTCTCTAAAGAAGATAGAATTTCATAGAGGAAATACACTGCATTAGTTTAATTTTAATTTATTTCCCTAAAGAAAATACCAACAAAGATACAGACAGTTTAAGGCAGCCAGAGAAAAGGGCAGGTTTCTTTCCATCATCATACTTGTAGAATATAGGATCTTGGAGATAACTTTTCCAGTTATTAGGGGATTGCAATTTTTTAAAGATATATACATTCGGTTGAGAATGTTGAGTCTCATTTAGAGACCACCAGCTTTTCATTTTTATTGACTATAAGTTGTGAAATGCCTTATTTTGTCAGGCATGGTGGCACACATCCATATCCTAGCTGCTTTGGAGGCTGAGACTGGAGCATTGAAAGTCAAGGCCAACTTGGACAACTTAGCAAGACTTATCTCAAAATTTGAAAAAAAAAAAATGTAAAGAACTGGGAATATAGTTCAGAGGTAGGATGATCTTGAGTTTAGTATCCCAGTACCACCTGAGGGGAAAAATAAAGCCTTCTTTTTAAATTCCTAAAGGCAAAAATATATTGGATGTATTTGTTTCTTCCTACTTCATCACTGGCTTTTATTAAACTGTCCAACATTCAGATTGGTAACTTAATAGGAATAATATATATTGTTACTATCAGGATAAGGAAAAGGTAGATGTATGTTTAAGTAATATACAATCCTATTTAAAGCCCAATGGACAGAAGGATTTATCTGAATCATTTCAGATTCATGATTTGTTTCCTTCCGTTTGTTAACACTTTTTATTTCCATTTTAATTCCTACAATAATTTTGTTACTATAAGCTGAGTGCCCTTTTATTTATAAGTTTTACATTCAGTGATGATATAGTTTCCTGAAAATCATTCACTCACATGCTATGTGCAAGCACTTTATTTCTCAAGCAAATTCTTTCAGTTTGATATACAACTGCATTGTGATCATTTGAATAAAGGTGCCCAAGGAATTGTTCTTGGGAAATTTGAGCAGCACTTTCAGCTGACTAGGAGGAATTGCCAGAGTACCTTGTTGACTTCTATGAAATGACAGCAGGCAAAATGATGAGACAAATGGCAAGTTGTCAAGTTGTTCAAGATCTATAGCCTTGTGCTGCCAGTGAAAAAAGAGGAACTGAAAGTGATGCAGGACACTGGAAAGTTTTCCTAGTCAAATGTATTTGATGCAATAATGAGATATAATTGAGGATGATAATTTCAGAGCATAATAAATGTGATATCAGTGAAAATATGGGGAAAAATTCCCCTTGAGTTGGAGAGGACCATGGATCAGTCAATGATCAGCTAGTGAAGAAAGGGCCTCATAGTTTTATGTTGTTTCCAATTCATTTCTTCAATTGGCATGCATGTATGCTATCAACAAACTTTTATTCAAATTATTGTATGTAAAGAGAGCTACTTGCCCTTAGAAATTAAGGAGAATAATATAACCCTGTTTTTGTATTCAAGAAGCTTAACTATCTAGTTAGGCACAGAAAATGCACTTGAATAAACCTAGGGAACACTACTTAGAATATCGGTAAACTGGTGTGGCAGTGAACGCAGTTGTATGGCAGATCCTGAACTGGATAACATAAATATGTTAATATGTTCTCTGAGATAGGTTAGCAATGAAATAAAATGAAAATCAACTTGTCTGACTTTCTGAAGAAAATTGGAATGATGAAAAGGTAGAGTACACACTTTAAGCATTAGTCCAATGGTGAAAACATAAGGCCATGGGAGGTACCTTCCCATGAAAAAGCTTGAATGAAGCACAGGAGGTGGACATGACAATGCTCTGTGTAGGGATGGAGGAAGGGGGGCAGACAGAAGAGGAGGGGTACCTTGACAGAGTTGAAGGGTAATATAGAAAAGAATTAAAATTAAAGTTGGGGGAGAGTTTTTGAAAAAGCCACAAAAACTGGATAGAAACACTGTGTCCATTTTCATTTTATTTTTAATTTTTCATTCTTAATATATTTTCTTAGTCAAACACATACTAGTTTCAAAAAGCAAGACTATGCAAGAGGTTTGTGTGTGTGGCAGGAGAGTGTGGGTGGGACAGGAGAAGTGGGAAGGGGAACTGAACTACAGTAACTACTTTACCAGGCATCCACTGAGGATTGGTTATGGTTCCGCTATTGAGAGAATTCATAATGAAGTTGAATTAGTCCTCACATACAGATAGTTCATTGTTGCTATTAGTTTGGAACTCAAATTCTTGCCAGAGAACCTTCATTTTTCATTGATAAACTGATGGGCAGTAGAAGGTTGGCTAGGTTATTGTGAATGGTCACCTGAGGAGCAGTGGGAAGAAGCTGGAAGATCAAGTAGGAGGATATTATAGCAGTGTATTTGTAGTACACAGAGATCAAGGTAGACTTCAGAAATAGAGGGAGAATTAATAAGATATTTTGGATGCATTGGACATTAAATGTCTCAACAGTTGTGAGGCACTCACACATGATGATTCTCCATATAACATTCCTCCTGAGTGCACAGGTTCACATTTTTAATGTTTCAGCACTTAACATTGTAGTGATGTCTTAGTCTGTTCCCACAGCTTTAACAAATATCCCATAAACGGGGTGGCTTAATCAACAGAGATTTATTTCTCATAGTTCTGGAGGCTGAAATTCCGAGGTCAGGGTGACAAAATGGTTAGGTTCTGGTGGGGGCTCTCATCCTGGTGTGCAGAGGGCCACAGTCATGCTGGGTCCTCAAAACCTCACAATGGCAGAGAAAGATCATGAGGATCCTGGCATCTCTTACAAGGGCACTGAGCTTATCATGAGAACCCTGCCCTCTTGACCTCATCTATAACTACCTCCTAAGGACTCCATCTCCAAACACTGGTTACTAGGACTTCAACTACAAATTAGAGCAACATGGAGCGACACTCCATAGCGAGTGGATATTTCTTGTTTGCCTCCTTATCACATTCATTTCTTGCTTTCTAATGTGAGTCTTTGGTTGTTGTAGAGAAAATTATGAATCAGAGACTAAAGTAAAATACGTTATTTCATTCTGAGAGCCTCCTTTTCCTTGTTAATCCTTTTACTAGAAATATAGAAGAGAATCAAACTGACAAGTGTCTACTAAAAATCTTACTTTTTAAACAGGTATATCTTAACCACCCTATTTAATTATGGCCTCTTTACCAATGTATCATTCCTGATCACTTAGTATATTCTAATTTTTCTTATATTGATAATCATTATCTCCTAAGATACTGAATTATATACTTACATTGTCTCCCATCAAATTTAAGGTCTGTTAGGACAGGGATCTCTATTTGATTCACTGACACATCCAAATTACATGGAACAAGGTCTAGCCCAGAGTCAACATTTAATATATATTATTAAATGATTAAAATACAACTAATTTAGCTTGATGAAAAGGATATATAATCATTGACAATAATTTTGAAGAAATAATATGATTAACAAAATGAATTTAGCTTTTAAAACTCAGCTCTAGCAATGATTTTTAATTTCCTATAGCGATCCTACAGAAGATGCAATAAGAAGTAGTTAATTGTGGATCTGTTTTGAGATGGAGTCAATAGGCATTGATCATGCCCTGGTCATGGGTGTAAAAAAACAATGTCAAGTTTAACTTCAAGATTTTTTTTGGTGGAACACCCTGAAGGACAGAATTGTCATCAACAGAAATAAGGCAGGATTATAGGGAGAACAGGAATTGGTGGTGATGGTGACTGGGGAGGTAAGATAAGGAGCTCAGTTCTGATTATATTCAATTTACCAGGTCTACTAAACATGCAGGAGGAGAAGGAGTAAGTACCTATGAATAACCAATCATGGATAGAAATCTGAGCTGGAAATGTGAATTTATACTGATTCCATTAAAATAAATTTCTATTACCTTGAATTGGATGTGAAGTAGACCTTGTACATTTGTTAATTTAAGATTCTACTTTGGAAAGTTAAAAATCAGTTCTAATTGTTTTTGAGATATATCTGGGATGGGCATTTCTTTTTTATAATCTTTGTTCCAGTAGGCAAAACGCACACACACACACACACACACACACACACACAAATCTTTTTGATGATTATAAACTTTTATATTTTGGTGCATAAATAATTCATAATATTTATTCCTTGAGGGGTTTCCTCCTTGCAAATAATTAAGTTGGTCTTGAGTAGGAAGAAATATGTCATTGTAAGAAATAAATAAAATGAACAACGTTGGTTTATTGTTCTGTCACTATATATAGGATATTTTAAAAAGCATTTTAGGGATAGAGGAGCTAAAAACATGTAACTACTTTCTCTTGTCTCTGCCTGTATCAGCTACTTATCTTCCTTTTTCCTGTGGCCACATTAGACTTAAAACAGTGTTTATCTTCATAACTACATTATCAAACCATTGTTATTTCCTTGGCTAATAGCAACTAGCAACTTTTTAAAAAATTTACTCTAATTAGATATGTATGACAGCAGAATGCATTTTGACACATTATACACAAATGTAGCACAACTTCTTCCTTTGGCTGAACATGGTGTTGACTCACACCAGTAGTGTAATCATACATGTATAGAGGGTAATAATGTCCATCTCATTCCACCATCCTTTCCATCCCCATACCCCCTCCCCTCCCCTCATGCCACTATGCACAATCCAAAATTCCTTCATTCTGCCCTACCCCCCCCCCCACCCTCATTATGGATTAGCATCTGCTTAGCAGAGAATACATTTGGCTTTTGGTTTATTGTCTTCCTAAAAAGCTGTATTCTTTGCATGGTTGTGTCATAAGGTAAAGTAAATAACATGGATAAATCAAGAATTCGGAACAACTATCAAAAAATTAAGTCTGTCCTTTTGTTTCAAAGTTTGTTCAGAATTTGGTTAGTTGCAATTTGCTCTTTTTAAGATTGGGAATTTCTCCAGTGGTCCTGACAGATGTTAAAGAACCCAGTCAACTCTCACATTAGCAGAAACTACAGAGCAAGTGACATTGAGATACATACATAGACGTGTATGTGTTTGTATAATGTAATGGAAGGTCCAGCTGAACAAAAGCATATGGGAAATTGGGTTAATAAAATTCTATTTTGAATACTGAGCATCCAAACCGTCTGCAGTGTGGTCAGATCACACTTCCTTCACGTCTTGCCTGAATGGACAAAATAACAGAAATTTAGATCCAGTTTCTCAGTCTAAAGAAGACTATCCATAAGTCCATCAGTCCCATGGAATGTATTTCTCCTCCTTATCAACCTGCAAATGTGTTCCTCCTCTGATCTCTTTCTGGTTATAACACATATATACATAAAATAATACACTGATACATAATAAAGTTTTCTCCTTCTGTCTCTAGCTTATCTGAATGCACAGATAGAATAAAGGGTGAGGAGGAACTTAAAAAGGGAAGTATACTCTGCTGTGTTTTGGTTAAAAAGGCAGAAGGAAATGGAGAAGTGAAACAAGTTTTTAAAAATGTTTTCTCTCTTTTTCTTCGTTAAAAGAAACAAATGTACATTATATTTACACAGATGCTATTTCTTAAAGTTAGAATAGTGTGTACCTTCAAATGATTATTTCAACTTTTTCTGTTACCACAGCAAATGAACATCAACCTAATAATTCATCAGTATTTATTTTATTAAATATTTTTCCTAAATGTGTTTTAACAGAACTCTTTCAATATCATTTAGTGTATATTAGAATTATATAGAATTTAAGTTATATGTTAAAGTACATTTTCAAAACAATAAAAACTTAGTATTTCATTTGGTATTTTTTTTCACAAATTGTCAAGGAGTTGTTCAGTGTAATATAAAAAACAAATATTTTGTTTGCCCTAGGGGTTTATAAGTTTTGATACATTGTAATTGAGGTTGTTTAAACAATATACAACTAGATTGTGAAGATTGAATACATGTTGAATTTATTGTGAACATGCAGACAGCTGCTTTTTTTGATGTGATTTGGTCTTTGTATTTGTCTATCGAAGTTCTAGGGTCTGCAATGACATCCCTCCTGCTTCATTACCAGCCTGTGAGAAGATAAACTGAAATTTTAACTTGTAAGTGACCTTTTAGGGCCACTTTTAGTTCTGAAAAGTGCATGAAATGTTCCAAACCATGATGGAGAAGGCTATGTGAAGTTGGCTGTGGGTGGACAGAGGTGACCAGAAGTTTAGGTCAATAGGAAGCTGGCAATAAGGCCAGCACTGAGATCCATGTGAAAGCTGAGGTTGCATGTGGCAAGAATAAAGAAGAAAAGCCAGCATAAGGGAAGATAGAGAAGAAAAAGGAAATAAAGACAAAACAAACAAACAAAAAACAAAAAAACCCAGGAAAATATGAACCCTAACAAAGTTAAGAAAACTGAGTCATTGTTGATACAAATGAAGCTGGCAAGAAATAAACTTTATCTTTCATGTAGGTTAAAAACATCCCATCAAAGCAGTGCATAAAACAAAGGGAATGGAATACTGGTGTGGGCATGGTGGCTATCCTCAGAGATGTCAAAAGACAGAGGATAATCTGAGCAATGACTGTAGGGAAAGGCCCAAAGATTCCCAAGAGCCAGATGTCAACTGGGTTTGAGTAGGACTTGGAAAGGATCAGAGGCTGCCATTATGGAAAGACCTTCCTCAAGAGGTAGTGAATTCCTTTTCTCTGGCATGTCAGACAGAAGCTGGATGAAGACAGAACTGAGGCATTTTCTAAGAGGATGAACTGAGCAAATTTAAAGCATATTCAGCTTTCATGTTACGTGATGTGTAGAGAGAAGATCTATCTATCGACTGGGGTGTGGGGGCAAATTGCTCTCAAAATTCCACTAGAGAAATTCTTTCCCAGATGGTCCTCAAATGTGTCAAATAATGCACGCATTGAATCACTGGATATATTTAAAAGATAATTTGATAAAATGAGTTTTGTTGGCTTACTAAATAAAATTGTTGAAAATACATAGGCAATGCTTGGTTAAGAATAGTTTCTGGGGCTAGGGATATAGCTCAGTTGGTAGAGTGCCTGCCTTGCAAGCACAGGCCCTGGGTTTAAATCCCCAGCACTGCAAAAAAAAAAAAAAAAAAAAAATAGTTTCTAACGTAAAATTTCATCTTGCACACTAAAATTCACCTGTCATAATAAAGACATTTAATATAGAGTCCATTTGTAAATCAAAATTTTTCTATGACTAACAATCACTACTATAGCTTAAAAATTCATTGAAATTAATCATAAAACATGTTTCACTGAAACATATATGCTCTTTAAATATAGGCATTTTGAAACATTGCATGAGCATCTTATTTTAAATTTATAGTATTTTGTTTATTCCTTTACTAACAGCACTGCTATGTATCTTTATAAGGAAATAGTTTTATCAATGCTTTTTGGGCAAAGAGAATGCAAAAATATATTGTTTTTGTTTTCTCTATTTTTGTTACCAAGAAATTTGAAACTCTTCTTTATGATTCCTAATTAGTATTTTGACTATCTAAGAGGATAATAACTATTACCTATTTTACTATCATTTCCACCACATCTAGCAAAAATTTCCAAATAGATGATTCTTTAATACTTTAATGATTATAATAAGCATAAATTACAACCAGATATTAAATTCAGATTTTGTATCTTTAGAAAGTACTGTATGAACCCATAGATAATAATACACAGTGTATTTTTCATGAGAAATAGAAATTATTGAAAATAGTTTCTGCCCCTTGGACATTTGCATAAAACACCAGCTATTTCCTTGAAAAACAACAACAACCAAAAAAACCCTCTAATGAGCATTACTGAAGTTGGACAACTTATTGTCCCATCCAAAAATTAGGTCACTGACAATTTTGGCACAAGAATAAAAGTTGATTATCTCAACCTGGAATGAAAAAGAAGCCAGTGTGACTATTGCACCCTGTTTTCTGTACTCACAAAGCATCTGATTTATGTCATAAATCACATGTTCATTTTATATTGCTTTTGTAGAAAGGAAAGGAAGTAATAGGCTTCTTTTTTCTACTCTCCACCTGCCTGTTGTTAGTAGGTAGCATAGGGATGTGAGTGAGCTGAGGAAATTGTTAAGAACTCTAATGACTTTAGGTCAGAGGCTTGCTGGTTTTCATTTCCTAATTTGCTAAAGAAAAACTCCCTGCAAGAAGACTTTGAAAACTCACAGGCTTATCCAACAATAGCATATTCAGGCATCAATCATTCTTTGGCATTTGTTACCTGGAGTAACATTTTATTTATGTTCATTTGTTATCACTTTCAACATAGCTGGTAATATTAGACTTCAAATAGAAGTAAGAATGCATAATGTTCATGCAGTACTAAAACTAGGACCCATACCCAATAAACTACCTAACTACACTTAGAAAAAAATTATATTAATAATGGCTGCTATTTACTAATCCCTAACTGTGTATCAGGTGCTGTGATAAATGTTTAACCACCCTCTGTGGAAGTCTTTATGTTTTTGGAGATCTATTTTACTTGTGGGGAAATAAGGGTGCAGGTATTAGTACTAACTTTCCTCAAGTCATCAATCTAGAATGTAGAAGTTAGAATTTAAACCCTGTTTGTCAGTCTATGCTCCTATCCACTCTACTGTCTTCCTTGATGTAAAACAATCCTAATGAGGGCACATTTTGCTTACTTTCCTGCTCTCGCACGTTATTTTGCCTTTAAGTTGGAAAGGAGGCGAAAGGTTAGGAAGTTGAAGGATAAGCTGTTAGAATTTCCTATCAACCCACCAAGTGGTTTTTCAGGTCATGTTTGAATTCTTTTGGTAAAAGGGAACTCCCAAGAAAACCAGTTTTAATTTTCAATATCTATTATTAATAGACAAAATGAGTTTTCTTGAGAGACTAAAAGAACAAAATAAAATTATCTTTCATATGGTATTTTGTAGTTTTACAAATACCACATGCTTAAATAACTTTTATCTCCAAATCATCTTCTGAATTATTTCAAGTATGTATTGTAATTATACTTATCCTTATTTTACAGATAATAAAACTTACCAAAAGATTAAATGACTTCATTCATTCCATTCAATAAACTCTTATCTGCGTTTCCATATTCCTGTTACCTTCTTAGCTATTGGGGATAGAAAAACAAGATATGACTCTATTCTTGTATTTTTTAGAGACCATGACATTTTAGGGGCTCAAATTTCCTCAGTGACAAAACTATCCTTTCTTAGTAATGGACTGTCATCATTTAAAAAATTCAAATCATACTCATTATGATAGGATTTCCTAAGTTTCAAAATAGCTCACATGAATGTATTGTGTTCTCCAAGCATGTGAAGAAGAAATATTTCTGGAGAATGAAATGCATATACACATAGATGCATACACACAATCCAAGTATTCCCTAAGTCAACCCTACAAATGGGAAGAGATGGGGACAATGCATGGGGTGCTTTATGTCTAAGTTTGGGAGTGCATCACTTTTGCTGCATTCTGCTGATCAGAACTCAGGCATGTGATTTCACCTAGTCACAAGAGTGTCTGGGAAATGAACTGGTTCTGCTTCCATTAAGATTTTAGAATTATTAATATGATAACAGGTTACATGAGAAAACATCATACAATTATCTTCATGATACAAAAAGGAGATTTCAAATGAAGGGTAACGTGCCTTCATGATTTAAAATCAAAGCAAAAGAATTCTTAGCAAGCTAGGAATTGAAGGGAACCCCTGAAAATAATAGAGGATGTTAAACCTCTAGCTGTTGTCATAATTAACTGCTGCACTTTGAAAGCATTCCCTTTAATCTAGGGCTAACTTGAGAACATTTGCTATCATCCCTTTAACTTATCATTTTGTTAATCAGTTTTTGTCAGCATACAACAGACACATACAAGAGAGAAGATTTTTAAATATTGGAAGGGAATATACACAAACTACTGTTATTCACAAACAATGTGTATTTACAAAATGCTTTACAAATAAAGGAATTTTAAAATGGTGTTGTATATAAAATCAATGTATATTCCCATACACTAGCATTGAACAGTTCAAAGCCATATTTTAAAATGTCCTTTTAAAGCATCAAAAGATATGAAGTCTATCAAAATACATACTAATACAGATGTTTTATATATATATATCATGTGTATATGAGTAGAAATTTCTATGTATGTGCATATAGTTACAAAAATGTACTACTTGTAATTATTTGTTGGAAGACATTTAAAAATGATAAATTAGTAGAGAGATATAGCATACTTATGTGTTGGAAGTCAATGCTATAAAGATCCTATTAATATTTTAGGAGGTTTAATATTATATGAAGGAAAATTGATCTATGGATTTAATGCAATGCTAATAAATATCCCAACAAGGTATTTTGGAGGGAGGAATCGACAAGCATGTTCTAACTTTATATGGAAGTGAAAAGGTGCCAAGTTGATAGGATATTTCTGAGGAGTAACCTAACAAGAAAATTTGCTTCACCAAATATGAAGATGTGATAATTAATAAATTGTAGTATTGGTGCAGGAGTTGACAAATTGACCAATAGAAGAGACAAAGAGCTTAGAAATAGAACCTCGTGAGTATGGAAAGTGAATAGCAGAGCGGCATTGAAAGTTTGGTTGGGAAAGGCTTCTCAGTAAATAATTCTGGCATCACTATTCCTCCCTTCTACTAAGCCGGTCTCAGCAGTACATATATATCCTCTATCATATCTGTCCTAAAATCAAATAAAAGGAAACACAAACTCCTTGGTCCTTGCTTTCTTCTTTAGGTTTTCAACTCATTTGTCATATCCCTATTGTGTCACAACTTCTGAAGAGTTATCTACAGTGACTGTTTCCACTTTCCCATCCTAGAAGATTCTTGCTACCATCCTCTGGAATTGGACTTGCTTTTCTACCCTTGCACTGAGACTACTCTTGCCAGGTTCACCAGTGGCTTCCTGTTGGCTCAACGTGCTGGTCAGGGCTCACGTTGTACTCCCACCTGACCATGCAGCAACACTGTCGCAGACGACCATTTCTTGTAACTTTCCCATCATGGCTTTCACAGCACTGTGCCTCTCCCTTCTACTTCTCCAACCACCCTCAGCCTTCTTTCTGGCTCCCTCTCTGCTGTAGTTAACTTAGATGTAAGTATGCCCTTCTTGGCATCTCCTACCTTACCAGGCTACACATTCTCCCTTGATTACCCAAATTAATTTCATGGCTTTACACACAATTCGTAGTCCAGGGACACTACAGCAAGATCTCCACGCTGACTCTGTCTCTGGAGCTTGACATTCACTCTTCAGCTTCTACTTGCCATTTCCTTGTATGTAGAGTACATTTCCACTGAATATGGCCTACGCGGACTCCTTAATTTCCCCTCAAATTGTTTCTCCTGCTCCTGTAACTTTTCCTTTGTATTATGTGATACCACCAGTGCTCCAGGGTCCAGACACTCTAAGCATTATTCTTACTTCCTGTCTTTCCTTAAGCCCCACACCCAGCACTCTTTCAACTCTGTTTACCTCCAAAACATGCTATAATTCACTTATCTTCATCTCCAGGGCTGCTGATCTCTACTGAGTTCCTGCTTCCACTTTCATCCCTCTTACAGATTATATCCATTTTCTATTCAATAGGCAGAGTACTCTTTTAAAAATGCATATTATGTGATACCATGCTCAAAACCTTTCAATGCTTCTCAATGTATTTAGAATAAAATCCATTTACCCTTACAAAACTGATCAACACAGCCTTTCTCCCCGACACGGCCATTCTCTTCATTTTCATGTGCATGCAATTTTCTCAGCAGTTAGATCTCAACTAAACCATCCCTTGCTCAAAGAGGACTTCCTTGACCAGTGGTTCTAAAGCAGTCAGTCTGGCACTTTCAAATGTACCAACCTATTTTAACTAATTGCACGGAACTTTACATTATCTAATAATTCCTTTATGTTTTTAAATTTATTGACATATGAATGGATCTGTGCATTTCTTCCTTCATTAATGCATGCATTATGATTGCAACATTAGTTTAGGAAGTCAGTGAATGCTAAAGCATCTCAAAACACCAGCAAAAAAAAGTTCCTACTCAGTGTATTGAGAAGTGGAGAGACTGTAATATTAATTTTAACTCTAGTTGAATTAAGGCAGATTTGAATTAGATTGTCTCATTGTCTCTGGTTGATCTGCAAGGGAGCCTTGTGGAATTGAATATTTGGAACTGAAGTACTTTACATCTTAGACATAACAACCACAATGTTTTTAAAGTAGGGAAAGAAATCAATGACATTTGACTAGCTTGGAGCAGGAGCCAGAAACAAATATATTGAATAACATTGTGTGAAAGAGACTATAAAATCAATAGAACTTCCAAGATTAAAGATATTCAACTATTGAATCCAAGATATAGTCACTGATGTTTTCCCTTGACATAATTTTGCTAAGCAAAAGAATTTGCCAAGTTATTTGCCAAGAAGGCCAAACTTAATGAACAATAAATAATATTCTCATGTGCACATATACAATTTCCTTTCCCAAAGAGACTTGAACATGAAACAATTTTTAAAAAATGTGCTTGTGCTCTTATACCCTAAATGATATCTGTTCCCAAGTTCATGCCTCCATATATCTAGAATAAAATAGAGACCACTAGTTGTATCATTAAAACTCCTAGCAAATTAGCTCTGAACAATTTGTACAAGAAAAGGATTTCATTTTATATTTTTTAAAAAGTAATATTCTTGCCAAATCTGAATTCTGGAGAAACAGAAGTATTTTAAAATAAATCACCTGCATAGCAAAAAGTATCAACACTTTTTGAAATACTTTTTTCTATACATTGTTTTCATTTTTGGTTTTATCTATGAATAGATAAAATATTAGTACAGTTTCAGGATGAAAATTCTATTACAAGTTTACAAGGAGCTGATTAAAGGAAGTTTAGTGTCATATGCAGCAGTATAATTAAGTCCTAAGTTGCTTTCTTCTTGCTGAGGTGTTTTTTTCTCCTAGTTTAAATTTCCAAATTAAATTTCAAACATATGGAAAGTTATTATATTAACTATAAAATGATTTTACTTGGTTATAAAAAAAATTGCAAGATCATTGCACTCAGCACCTCTGGTTATTTTGGTACTCTAGAACTACTATTATACAGTTTCTTCCAAGATTAATTCTCGGTTCTTTCCAGTTAAATTTTTAAACACAGCAGAGGTTTATTTGTTAATGAAAATAAGGATCTGAATGGGGCTATTTTATCATCAATTTTGTGGTCCATTGATAATGGCTTCTTAGACCTTTTAATTTTAGGGTCTTGGATTTTTTATAGTTCTGACTCTGCTTTTCACAATTTTATTTCACAGTGAGACACCAACTCCAAAAACCTATGTTTTTCTTCTTCTTTTTCTCCTAGTGCCATAGACTTTGTTTCAAACTTTTGGCATTTACTACCCTATGTGCCGTTGATGTTTCTTTTCCTAGCTGGGAAATAATAAAGGTTATAAAATGGCATAGATTGTTGGACACTTAATATAAGTTCCAGTAATAGGTCAAGAAGGGTTAGCAATGGATGCTCAGAGCTCTCCAAATAAGGACTCCTGGCCTTGCCACAGATTTTCTACCTTGGGGTCTCAAGACAAGAATGCCACTAACTGGACATTTTCCTTCTGTTGAGAGTAGAGGGCTAGGTGAGGAGTGATTTTCCTTGGCTGCACCCACCTGAATGCTTTGCATTGCTGTGGGTTCTCACCAAATACAATGGGCTGATTAAAGGTTAGGTGTCACTTACTAGCGCTTTATGTGGGGGGGACTCCTTTTAAACCTGTTACAGGCTCCTCTCTAGGGGGTCATTGGAAGGTTCCTTTCAAAATGTTTTTGGGTAGTATTAGTTTTCCTTGGCTGTTGTAGCAAATTACAAACTTGTGGTTTAAAACAAAAGAAATTTACAGTTCTGGAGACAAAGTGTCTGAAATCAAAGGGTAAGTAGGGCCAGACTCTCATCACACTCTAGGGAGGATATCTAGTCCTCACCTCTTCCAGCTCCTGGTGACTGCCAGCAGTTGTTGGCTTGTGGCTCTATCCGGCCTCCCCTTGCCTCTGTGATCATATTGTGTTCTCCTCTGTGTGCATACCAAATGGCATGGTTCTCTAAGGACACTTGTGATTAGATTTGGGGCCACTCAGATAATCCAGGATAATCTCCCTGTCAGCTGCCTTCACTTATCATATCCCTTGAAACTCTTTTCCCCGAGGAAGTAATTTTTCCGGGGATTAGAACTTCCTGTGGTCATGATTCAGCGAACTGTACCTACTAAGATATTTTCTAGGATGGTCTTTGCTCATCCTTTTCACAAGGAAGAAACCTAAGATTAAAGTTCCAGCATGTGCCTATCTAGTCCTGCCTTCTGCTGTTGCTTTCTTCTTTGTACACCAGCAATATGTGTGACTGTTTACAAAAATTAAATAGAGAAACTAAGCAAAATCAAAGTCATCTGTAATCTGACTATCCAAAGATAACCTGTTTTAACATTTTATTTTTTCCTAAGGATTTTGGCATTTTCAACACATTAAAACATAGTAGATATATGTTTGGTGAATAAATGAATAAGTGGGTGAACCAATAAATCTCAGTGTTGTCTTCTATTATCTATTAAGGAAGTGGAACTTGCACTCCCAGGTCAAATTGCATCTCCTTACTTTTCCAGCTGCATACTGCTCCACTTATTTATGCTTCAGCTTTCCTTCTGTTATGGAACTGTTAGGATTCAACGTGGAAAAGGGGTTTCACTCCAAGTGGAAATTGTTAGGGAATGGCTTTTGTGTCAACATTTGGACTTTATTCCCCTCCCAGTTAAAATCTTTGAAAAATGACCTAGGACACATTAAGAATGTTCTCTCTGATATGCATATGTTGATTTACAATGCAGGAGGTGGGGGGGGCAGCCAGTGGAGGTTCACTGGATTCAACTGGGGTAGACGGGGGTAAGGGTGAGGGAAGGGAATGGGAAAGACAGTAGAATGAATCGGACATAACTTTCCTATTTCTTATATGAATACATGGCCAGTGTAACTCCACATCATGTACAACCACAAGAACTGCAAGTTACACTCCATGTATGTATGATTTGTCAAAATAATTCTACTGTCATGTGTAGCTAAAAAGAACAAATTAAAAAAAGAAAGTTGAACAACATTCTGCACACATGCTGAACTGTAGAAAGATTCATATATTAGGTAAGCATTTAAGAAAGGGTCTCTACCAATTTTGAGAGTGTGAGTCTAGAATTTTGGTTTTAGAAACATAGTATCTTCCTTTTCCTTCACTTCTAATCTTCCCCCTCCCAACACCATAATCAAGGAACTTCTCTATTCTCCAATGAATCAAAGCATGTTGACAAATAGAAGTGACCCCAGAGTAGTTAGAACGGTAATGTACAAGCTCCCAGGGAGAATGTTCCTGTAGAAGGACTGCATTGGAGAGAAATTCATATTCTTCAGTCTTGTCCAGAGGAGAATTTCACATAGGGGTAAGGCAGCCTTTTATCTGAAAAGAAATGATCAAATCTTTTAAATGAATTACATCAAAACACCTCGTACATTTTTCTCCATCACAATTAATGCTGTCATGTTTGCCTCCCAGGGTTTGAATATTTGCAGCATTATGTAAATGCTGCTTTAAAATTAAAATGAGCCCGGAGTGACAAAACTTCTCAAGTGCTAGATCTGCAGTTTAATAATAAAATAGCAAGATGAGACATCTCTATAAAGGATTAGTTTCCATTGGTACTAATAAAATATTGTCATGCTACCACGTTTGTCACTTCTAATTCAAAATACTTCATGTATTACTTGCTTTTGTGTATTTTATTATCTGAGGAAAACTGTATTTTATACAGTGTGTATAACATTATTATGCTAATTTTTTTTCTATAAGGCAATTTGCAACAGTGTTTTTAGGTTCGTGCTTCCCAAAGAGTTTGCACATCAGAAATACTTGGGTAGATAACTACAATAATACCAGTTTGCAAGTCTTCCCCTTCTCTTTCCTACCCAGCCTGCACCCAGAAATCTAGTTTCTGAAGGTAAGAAGATACTTGATAACTATTTATAAAACCTCAAACTGCTTTAATAGCAAGTAATTATTTAAAATTGTAACCTAAGTTAAATTACTGAAGGTAAAATCCTTAAAACTGCTTGAATTAATTCCTTTTTCCCCCCCAAACAAATATGCATTAGGAATCTCCTGTGCCAAAATCTCTGCCTGGTATTCCTGGAGCTTTGTATTTCTTATCTATTAAATGAGAAATACCTGTGGCAGAGTCATGGGCATATGGATGATACAAGTAGCATGCAATGGGTTTAGCAAAGCAATAGTCAAGACATATTAGCAATCATCATTGTCAATATCAAGTGCTATGCTATTTATCATTATGATTGTTATTTAGAGGTCTATGTGTTTGGGGTAGTCTACCCTGCAATCATGATAGTAAAAACAAACTTCAAATTTTCTAGTTAGTTTAACGAGCTATTTATGCAACTAGATAATAATGCTGTCAGATCTAAATTGAACCCCTTTCTGTAATCATTTCATTATCTGATGATTAGCAAAAGATGGACCCAAAATATCTTTGAGGCTTCTGGGATATGGGAATATTTTTAAACCTTAAAAACAGCTAATAGATGCTATAGACCAGGTATTTTTCTTCAAACTTCTCACATATTAGCTCACAATGATATTATGAAGTAGGTTCTATTTTAATCCCAGTTTTAAGGATGAAGAAACTAAGAAACAGGGAGGAGTACTTTGTGTGCTGCCACATTTATAAAAAGTGGTAAAGTGAGACTTTGAACTTGGGCACTCTGACTCCAGAATAGATTTGCTAAACCACAAACTTCATTATTATGGGAAGATTACTACATGGCCAGAGCACCTGTGGATATGATTTCATAACTTCATAAGCCTACAGTATCCTGTTTCCTGTTCATAACAAGACCTTATAGGCAATGCCTTTTTGATTTTTTGCCCTCCCTGAATAATTCTTAGAAATAGAAATGCAAAACTTCATTGGCTTTCCTTACCATTATATTCCCTATACCTAGGACAAGGCCTGGATATGCTAAGTATTATTTAATAACTATTTGTTGAATGAAAGAGTGAAACTCCATGCTTTGGAAAAAAATAACCAATTTATGTTATTCTCATAAAACCCACTGAATAATATTTCACTTTCATCTCATTTTCAAGCCTCTGCCTAATCTCATTTTTAATGGGACACATATATTGTCAAGGTGAGACTTTGCCTACTTCCTTATGATGCTCATGGTCATTGTTCATTCTGAAAAATAAATTTCACCATTGTGTTTAAGAAACTAACAAAGCATGTGTGTATTTACTATAAAGGCGTGCATTTTTCCATCCAAATACTAAAGAAAAAGATCCTCATGTCTATTTTCAATAGCATCAAGCCTTGACCTAATAAAAGTTTTTGTATTTTGGGTCCAGTTATCTGATATTAACTAGAAATGAGCTTTCTCAATAACAGCAATTTTAGCTCAAAACAAATTACCCATTGGTTCTAAAATATGTTACCTTAGTTAACTCTTAGCTGTCAGATTATACAAGATTCACTTGTCATATTATCCCATTTCGAAGTTTTGAAGATTCTTTATGCCAGGAATGTTATTTATTAAGGATAAAAATATTCCACTCTGAATATGCTATCATGTAACTGTTGCCACATGTGCTAAACTATGAAAAAGGTTACATTCCCTTCTCATAAATGAGTCTCTTCTCTCTGATCACCATAAATTTGCAGGGAGGTATATTGAACATCATAGGAAATATGCCCTGATTTAGAAAATTCATGGCACTTATACTCAGGCTATTTTGTAACTCAGGATCTGTGTTAGTCAGCTTTTCATGATCTCTTACCTGAGGAAAACAACTTAAAGGAAGAAAGACTTATTCGGGCTTATGGCTAAGAGGTTTCAGCCCATGGTCAACTGGCTCCATTGTTTCTATGCCTATGGTAAAGCAGAACATCATGGTGGAAGGATGTAGCAGAGCACCTCATGCCCACTTCATGGTGGCCAGAAGAAGGCAGGGTAGGAGGAAGGAGCCTAAAACAAGATCTACTCTTGCAGGGAACACCCCTAGTGACCTACTTTGTCCAACTAGGTCCTATCTCCTACAGTTTCCACCAACTTCCAATAATGCCATCAAAGAACTAATCTACTAATGTGATGAGCCCCAGTAATCCATCACCAGCCCAAAAACCTCACCTCTGAACACTGCTGCTTTGGGGAATAAGCCTTCCAACCTATGAACATCTGAGGGACATCCCAGATCCAAACTACAGCATGGGGTGAAGGATTGAGAGATCTACGGTAACGAATAATGTCCAGTGTAGCAGCTGACTGAAAATGAAAGAATATCACATCATTTTTGTTCAAGTTCCCAGAGGAGCCTTTTAAAGCTTGAATCTTTCTAACTCCTGATTTCTAACAAAAATGTATCACCTTTCTTCTAAAGACACAGAAGAGAAAAATCAAAGTCATCTTGGAATTGTCTTTCTTTTTTGTTTCCTGTTAAACTATGAGCAGTTTCTTTAACATGTCTTGAACATGAATCTCTCATAATACAGCTCTAACATAAATGTATGTTATTACTATTGCAGACCTGTTTGTGATGGTCTGGACTTTGGCATCTGATGTCAAATTAATTGCTTTGTGATTTACAAACTCTTAAGAACCCCGTGTTCTTAAGTCTCCTGCTTACTCAAAAACCTGCACTGGTTCTCTGTGGCCATGGATATCAACTGCAACATCCTCTGCTAGGTTAGACTTTTTACAGGACATCTTCAGCATATGTAACCAACCATCTTACTTCCTAATTACTCTTCCACATGGATATTTTGCTTATTCAAATGTGCTCTGCACATATGTCTCTAATCCCTGCTTTTGTTGATGTTATTTCCTCCACTTTGGAAACTTACCCTTAGTTCACTAAATCTTAAAACTCCATAGTCCTTTGAAAATGTTTTTTTCATATTATCTTTCCTAACTAATCAGAGTTTTCTGGCACTCTCTTTTTAAACTTTTCTTATAATTGCTTGGTTTTCTGCATTCTTTATCAGGCACTGATTCTATACTTATATACTATGTTATTCTTGTATTGAGAAAGATTATATTATTTGCTTCTTTCACAAACATCACATTGATTTAGATAATTATAGGAGTAATATCTAACATATGGTAGTCTCTCAATAAATAAATTACTTTTGAGTTAGTTCAGGCACTAGAATAATTCTTGCTTGTTAGTTGGTTGCTTGTTTGGTTGGTGAATTTAGAGTAACTCTAGGAGGATTTTCCAAGCCCATGCAAACAAACAGTATATGCTTTTTTTTCTAATTCCTCTTTTAGCCATTTGCCTTAAGGAAACAAGTTAGGAAGGAACTCAGGTATTTAGCTTCATAGATGTTCATTGGTTTTTCTTTATAATAACACAAAAACACCATGAACACCTTAAAAAAAGTAGTAGAGAATTCAAGCAAGGTCTATCCAATTCAACTTATTTAATAAAATGATACCAATTATTACATTGACATAACAATGTGTGACTTTTAATTTTGAAGCAGATAATCAATAAATCTTTTTTTTATTTTATGTTTTTGCAAAACTGTTTTTATGCATATATATAAGCACAAATAAAATATAGGAAAATACATTTAGTGTTAGTATTAGTTATCTATGGTGGTTAAATTAGAGATTCTTATTTTTTATGTGCATTTTATGACATGGTTAAATGCTTTGAAAATAACTGTAATAAGTAAGACACTTCTTTTAGAGATGAACTTTAATCACATGGTTTCTAAACAAGGTGATCAAGTTAGCTGTTTTAACCAAATTATTTTACTTATTGAATGACATAGGGTATTAACCATAGTAAATATTTGTAAATTACAGCGTATTCTGCTTTAAATACATATAACCAATATTTCAACTATTATTTTTATATCACAAATTTTCTGAGAACTTTCAAAATATAAAACTTTAATAATGTCAAATTTAAAATCAAAAATTAAAATTTCATTCAGAAGTAGCTACTTGCAATATATGAAAAGATAGCATTACTTGGAATCTTCTAATCACCAAGTGAGGTTGGGGATTTTGTGGTGATGTTGTTACGCAGGAGAGTGGTTTATATGTGACTTCTGTGGCACGTATACAGTGCAATAGCCTAACAGAGCATGAAGGTATCGAATAGCAGGGATACACATGCACACAGGTATGCATAAAATGAATGTTCTATCTGTCTGGAGGGTGCGATGCTGTGTTCCAAAACTAGCACAAGTTGCAAATTGAATTACTTCACAAAATTATATCAGTAAGTAGAATAAACTCATCAATATTACCACCTTATTTAGAAACCCCATAGATTGAACCTACATAATGACAGAAAGTTCTCAATCATGATGAATATCTTCAAATTATTTAGTAGTTTTTAAAAGGTTACTAATAAGATACCAGGAAAAGAGAAATAGGAAAATTTTCTTCCTGGAGGTAGAAAACAAAGGAAAAAGGATACTGGTAATCTATACTTGCTTCAATTTTAGGTAGTGCTATGCTTTATCATTCAATGCCCAGAAATAGGGAAATAGATGATGACTATAATTTTCTGTGCCAAACCATGTATGATGAGAGTTGAGTAAAATGCTAGTTGAGCTATCAAACTGGGAAAAACTGACCATATAACATCATGGACTGGAGCATGGTGTCTTGAGTCCAGCATGTGTGGTTTTGGACACTGGCTTTCTTTTACTGAAAGTATCATTCACTCAACAATATACTTCTTTAGTGTCAACTGACTACATGCCAGGTAAAGTGTTAGCCATGGAGGATAAATTAGGAATCAGTGCAAATATATTTTAGATTTAGTTAATTTGAAAAGTGAGTATCAAATAACCAGAGAAAGAATGTTGTCCTAATGTAAATGGGAGCATGATATCATTGATATAAAATCAGTTAGCTAGATCCTGGAAAACCAAAGAAAGCAGCAAAAGTTTAAGAGTAAAAAATTATCTTAAAAATGTGAGTGGAATCAGACCATTCAACTCTTTGTTCTAGAACAAATGAAAGCCACTAAAGAATTTTTAGTGGGAAAGTTGCTATATAACAAATTTGATAGTAAAGATTACTCTGACTGCCTTTAAAAAAATGGATTAAAAGATGCTAAAAGTATTGTGGTGAATCCAGTGAAGGGGTGTTTGAATCATGCTACATAAGGGATGATTGTCACTGAAACAGAGGAGTGGTGGTAGTAAAGCTACAGTAGAATAGAGATGAGTTCTACATTTCCAGATTTTGCGCCTGAATGAAAGATGGTGTGTCACTGAGCTAGGGAATACATAGTGAGAACTAGACTTAGTTACATTTTAATTTGATTAAATTGAGCTTAAAATACCTTTGAGATGTAAATGTCAAATAAACTCTTGGATATGAAATTCTGAAACTTAGCAAGTCTTGGGTGGAAAACATTAATTTGATATTTGTTGACTAGTAGTTGGTCATTGAAGTCATAGGCATGGATGTGATGATGGATTAGAGACAGAAAAAGAGTCAGAAAAGGAATCATTGGAATAAATCTTTGAAAAACTCTAATAGCTATCAGGTGAATTAAAGTCATCAGAACAGACTCTGCCAACACAAAAGTAATGGAAAATTCCAAGAACAGAAGGTGGTCAATAGCTGAATTCTCCTGAGAAGTCATGTTCATGGAGGATTGAACATTGTTAAGCATGCAGCATGTGAGAGTCCTGTAAATGGAATTTATGGGTATACAGACTAGGCTTCAGTGAACACATATGAGGACATAGATTCTGTGCATACAAGTCTTTGGTAGACAGTGAAAAAAAATAGGATGATGCCTGAAGAAGCAAGTGGAGTCAGTATTTATTTTCAATAGGATAGACTTTTATATATGTCTTGGTACTGATGGAAATGAGACACTAAAAGAAATCTAACAGAAAATATAAAGGGTGTTCAAAATGTGTTACTCCATTCTGTACTAATGTAACAGAATAACTGAGACTGGGTAATTTATAATCAATAGAAATATATTTGCTCACAGTCCTCAAGGCTAAGAAATTCAAGATCAAGAAGTCTTGATCTTGAATCATTTGCTATGTCGTCCCATAGCAGAAGTTCAAAGAACAGGTTTGAGAAGGCAGGACATCAAACTTGCAGCTTCAATTCCTTTTATAATGGCCATTAAAGTGTTCATTTGCTATGTCATTCCCATAGCAGAAGTTCAAAGAACAGGTTTGAGAAGGCAGGACATCAAACTTGCAGCTTCAATTCCCTTTATAATGGCCATTAAAGTGTTCATGAGGGTGGAGCCCTCATAACCCAAATACCTCCCTCCCATTAGCTCCCATATCCTAACATTATTGCATTGGGATTAAATTTCCAATTTTGGGGAGACACATAACTAACTACAGCACAACAGAAGACTAATTGCAACTTTGTCTAAGTTATTTAATGTCCCCACCTTGGTTTTCACAACTGTAAAGTAAGAGAAACAATACCTAGTTCATAAGATTATTATACAATTAAATAATGTGATGTTGGTAGAATGCTCAGTAAAATTTCTGGCACATAGAATTCATTTAATGCTTTGATACTTAAATGAATCCAGAAGTCAACACAGTGTCTTATACACATTAGATACTCAGCAAATATTTGTTAAATGTTGAATGCATATTATTATTCTCACACATGACATTTGATTACCAGGAATATAAAGAACCTATGCATGTTATTGTGTACTGGTTTATCAAGGCACCTTAGCTATTCACTGACAACAATTATGAAGGTGAGATGACAGACGGTGCTTACAATTGTGTTGATGTTTGGACAATTTGTGTTCACAGGGTACCATTTTTCTGCCTGGAAATAAAGTCCTTGAACACCCCTGCAATGAAGAAAATCCAGGAAAATTCCTTTTTGAAGTAGTTCCAGGTAAGATATTTTTTCTGGTTTGATTAAATCATTGCCATTCCTGTTGGTAAAGATAAAGACACATCAGACAGGTTTTAGTCTTCTTGAGTTACTAGTGAGAACATTAAGGTGAGTATCAAATCTGATTAGTATTTACAGAGATAACGACTTCTGGTCTGTACATTGATATAAATATATGTGCATAATGCGCATACTTATGGCCACATGACAAATAAATTCCCATTCATCTACAAGACTCCACAATAGACCAGAAGTCAAGATCCAATGCTTGTAAGGGACTATTAGATCTAAATCTGATTTTACAGTGATCTCAGGATAAATATTACAGGTAGAATACTTTGCCTAGCTTATTGACTGACCTATTTTCTTTTACAAAACTGCATCTTATTTAAATGGGCTTTTGCTAAAAAACAAAACAACCAACCAAAAAACCCTTTGTCAATGACTGACCAAGTATTACAGTTCTGTACCTTAACTTTGCTCCAAACCAACCACTTCCACATGTTTGGCTTGCTTGAAGAGTTGAGGATGTCTCTGCCAATTCATCAGATTCTGCAGTTAAATTTCTGCAACATCTGTTCATTTTCCCTAGGTGTCTGCACCCGTGCCTCTTATTGTACTTGATCCCCACTTACATCGTTGAATAACCCAGCAACAATTTCTCCAAGGATATGATCTACTTCTTTTATCAGTTCCTCAGTCTTTCCTTATCTCTTAACATAAGAAGAAATGAGTTTAAAATGTGGTTTTTATAGTATTGGCTCTGGCTGATCCAGTTTACATGATAGTGATATCGATAGAATCACAGCCTAGTGTGGGTGTGAATTTATTTGGATAATATGTAATTCATACCCATAATGCTGGGACAAAGGCAGTCAATAACACATATTTTTCCAGATTTTGAAGTGCTGGGAATCTAAAATGTGAAGGCATATTTTTCCCCTCAATGAAAACAGCTGTAACATTGAGTTCATCTGGCTCACAATGGAATCCATGACTAAATGTTAATTAATGCAGCTGAAGTGCGGAAAGGTTAGTCAGATGCATCGTGTTATTTGTTTCCCCCCAGGGAGAACATATTGTAGGAAACCTGAATCTTGTTTGCCCTATTAAAATCCTTTTATCCTGACTTCTTTGTGGAATACCCGTATGGAACCAGATTCCAGATGTTGCTAAGTCTTTGAAGTATCAGTAAAGGAAATTTCTTTCCCTATTTATTCTCGAACATCAGTGCCTGTCAGCTTTTAAACCATCATGGTATTAAACTGATGGCTTTGACTTTTCATCTCCAATAATACTAGAAGTCTGCTTTCCCATTTGGTCTGCTAGCTGCATAGAGGTTTCATCTTTTGGTGAAGAAGTTCTAATGTAACATAGATGAATATTCTCAACAGAGTTTCAAAGAGAGCTATGTCTTCAAGCCCAGGAAATTAGGGATAGAACTTCTCCAACACTGCTATTCTGGGGCATATGTTTCACAGGCAGTGCAAATATATGATGGCTTTTGATGGGCAAAATTTAAGAATGTGTAATATAAAATATGAAGGTTATGGTTTCAAAAACAGTTCAGGAGAAAATTCATATTTGCTGTGATTCTGGGGTAAATATAATATGCCCATAGTTCATTGAAAAGATGTTTTCTGAATTATTAATGCAATGTGTAGAGTAGTAGCTTCTAAGTTAGATTTTATAATTTTGAATCATTTTATGAACTGTGAAGAGAACTGTGCCAAATAAGTCTTTGAAGAAGAGCTAAAAACATAAATTGCCTTACTTGGTCACTGGGGCTTTACTGGTGTAACTCTGAATCACGAAGGCATTTCCAGCAAATACTTGTGTACTTGTATATTAATGTAGGGATCTGTTTCTGTTTTCATCAGATTTTGAAAACACAGAATTATCTAGGGATAGTAAGATACTTGGTTTATCTTTGCAAATAGGAATGATTAGATAATATTTTCCAATCACGTGGAAGTCTAACATGGAAACTGGGGCAGTGACAATGGAGTGTTTATGTGTCAGAAATTGTATGAGGTAGGAAGTTACAGAAATGTGGTTTGGTACTCTGTACAGACCCCTCTGTTTTCCTACCTACATAATTCACACTTATCCTACCTTGACTTTCTTGGTAGAATTCTCTCAAATGCCACTTCTGAAAACCTGTCCACAAAAAGGTGCTTTCAGACGTAACACACCTCTGTTTTTATGGACAAACACCTTAAGTCTAATTCCCAATGTACGTCAATGAATAGGAGGATATTAAATTCTTTAATCTCATCAGCCCATAATGACTTCCAACAAAAGTGATAAGAGCCAATAGCAAGCTTTTTGCTATACAACCTAGCATTACATGCTTGTAGATCACTTATGTAACAATACAACTTACCCACATGTGCACTGTATGGCTTTATGATTATTCATCTATAGTAAGAATTTTTTGTTTGTTTTTGATTTTGCTATATTCTGAAATGTACTGTGAACTAAAGGATAACCATGTGCAAATAAGAAAAATGAAGAATTTGCAACAGAATTGAAGATCTCAGTTTCTTGTATACTACTTGTTTGTATTTGTTCATATATTATATTTCTAGCCAGGTTTTAGACTTTTGTAAAAATCTATCAGCAAAAACAATCTACCATAATTTAGGGTTAATTTGTATAGGTTTATTATCCCCTGAAAAGAATTATCTCTCTGAATATTGCCATGATTTATAGCATTTCACTCCAATTTTTTTTCCAATTTCCCTACTTGTTATTCAAAAAGATGTCAGCCAAATTGGCAAATTGGAAGCCTTTACTGTCAGACATGCCAAATTTTAGAATGGAGTGAACTTTTACAGCCAAGTACTAAGCTTTTGGGAAATGTGGTTGAGAAAGAAATGTTGGCAGATCTTTAATGTATAGTCCTTGAAGAAAGAAAACACAATCTCTTTTGCTTCTTAAAATGTGTTCTGGTAGAGTTTTCCTTCTGGTGATTTCAAAAAATAATAAGCAAAAAATAATGAAGGAATGATGTCTTAACGTCAGAGAGAAAAAAAAAGAAAATGAGTCAGACTGAGAAAGGAAAAAAGAAAAAAGGACTGTATCTAACCCCATCTAGGTAGGATGTTTCTTTCTTGCTTTTTTCTGTATCCCTAGCAACTAGGACAATGTAACACAAGATGCTGAACAGATATTTACTGAAATGTATTTACCATGTTTACAGAGGAATCTCAATCATATGAAATGACATCTACTTTGCTATGTTGAATTTCTATTTCCTGCTGTGTAGGATCATCCACTTCTTCCCCCGGTGCAGCAAAGACCTCTTTGTGGCTCTGGTGGCTAAAGTGGTAAGAGATTCCTCAGACACTTCCCTTTCCTACTTCTCTGCTTTCCTCTCTGATGATGAAACCGAGAGAAGGATGGAAGGAAATAGAAATCTTCCTACACAGATGCTATTGTTGGGTGCAGCCCCTTCACACTGACTGGTCATTGATTCCTTTCCAAATGTTAACACTTTCATGGGGTTTATTTGTGGCTTTTACCGTGACCTTGCAATTGGTAATCTACTTCACGTAGTAAGTTACTCCCACATTGGAGATGGTCCTGTTGAATGGAATGCAACATGAGGCCTTCAAGACCAGCTGCTTTTTTGTGCTTATTTATCTACCAGTACACTCATGCTCCCTGGCCTGCCAAGCAATGGAAAAGCAGGCTGTTTCCCTGGTGCTGCCTCCCTCATCTTGTCCTTCTGCTCATGGATGATCAGCTACAGCACCCAGCAAGGTCAATGGCCTGCCAGGATTCCTCAACTTAGTGAAGGGGTGGGTGACTCTTCTGACACAGTAAAATTTATAAGCAATGCTCTTGTGCTTTCCTGACTTGTTCTAGTAGATGGAAGAAATCCTTGCCCTACCCCTCAAAAAATATTTATCTTGAAAACTGATCTCTCCAAGTAGCAATTGTCTTCTAGATCTCACTTTTTAATAGTCAGAGGTGGGTTCTTTCTCTGATATGCTGTTTTCAGGATACTCTGTAGGGAAGTGGCTCAGCACAATCACCATTGGTCTTTTCAACTTAGCTTGTTGGAAGCACTT
Organism: Glaucomys volans; assembly: GCA_020662805.1. Lineage (NCBI taxonomy): Eukaryota > Metazoa > Chordata > Mammalia > Rodentia > Sciuridae > Glaucomys > Glaucomys volans. The sequence continues at coordinate 272,214 of JAJEJO010002431.1, forward strand.
TTTTTCTTCAGGATTGGGTCTTGGCAGCAATTCCAGGAAAATAAAAGGGAGGAAACTTTCTATTTATATCTGTCTATAATTTTCGACTGAGTTCCCAGGAAGCACATTCTGGTGGAGATTATGCTGGACTAATTACTGGGGCATGCTATGTGGAGATAGTTCTTGTATGAAAGAGTGAGGAAGGCAGAATGGAGCAGGAGAAGCTGGCTCATGATGACATCTAACTGAAGTCACATCTGATCCTTTGAGGAGCTCTGAGGCTTGGATGCCCGTTAGGGCTACTCCAAACTGCAGGGTTGGGCCCTTGTTTCCTGATGTCAGTCAGTTCTTGGTTGGAGGAAAGGTGACAGATAAATTCAAGTAAAGCAATTCTCTGCCGCAGTGGAAAACAATTCTCATGAGGCTCTGTGAGCCTCTAGCAGCTAACATATCAGTCTGGGGATCTAGATAGAGCCACACTGTGTGCATTATAGTATCTATAGCTGCATCTGTACCTAGATTTTTGTATCCCAGAAAATGTTCCAGGTTTCTTAGAAGTACAGCTTCATTGAATCCTGTCTTCAACTCCATGAGGCAATCAATGTTATTATCTCCATTCTACAGAAGAAGAAATTAGTGCACAGAGAAGTAGTTTGATCAAAGTCAAAAAGCTACACCAATTAGTGCACCTATATATAAGTATGCATGTTGGGGATGTATTTGTGTGAGTGTGTAAAATTCTACATCACTGATTTACAGGTAACATTTTAGGAGAACAGAATAAAATTCTATATGTGTATATATTAAATTATAATTTATATATATGTGTGTATGTATATGTATGTAATACATATCATTTGGAGGGCTTAAATGAGTTAAATGAGGCAGTAGTGCATTATAACCTGAAGCATATTTTCTGAACTCTGAATGTGTGAAGTTATTTTTTTGAACTGAAATGGATACACTGGAATCTCATCTCAGCTCATTCATTAAGGATGAGAATTTTGGTACTTGAAGTGACCATAGGCATTTTCCTTATTTGCAAGTATTTTGTTTAAGCTCATCATAAAAACAGACACCCGATAAAGATGCACAACTATAGTTCTTTTGAAAGGACCTTCCTAAGGTCACAACTATGTAATGATGAAAAACTGGGGAAAAAACAACTTGCCAGTGGTGGTCTTAATCACATGTTAATGACTATAGCAAAGGAAGATTCCGTGTGAAATGTTTTTCCCACTGAAAACAATTACACTCTTGGGTCCAGTTCTCATTATAGAGCAAATATTGCTGAAATTGTTCTCAGCTTCTTCACAAACTCCTTCCACATGCTGGCCAAGTTATCATTCAGTATCTAGTCACCAATGAACACACCTGATGCTAATCATATGTTAGGAACCAGTCTACCAAATAAGCCAAGACCCAATTGCAAGGGCAATTGCCAGTATTACAGATCCTCAAAACCCATCTCAGCCAGTGCCCCAAATCAGTAATAATTAGATCTGGGAGGTTTTCTTATCCTTTTCCTTCCCCTGGGGAAAAAAGAGAAGAGATTAATACAGAAGAAAAGGAAATACGAATTGTAGATGTAGCTATGGAAACAGAAAAAAAAAGAGAGAGATTTTTGAAGGATAATCTAATGTGATTTTTTTTTTATCTGCCTGAAAACAAATTTAAATCCTTCAAAAAAGGACAAGGTGTTATTCATCCTACTTTTGCCATGACTATGCTAATTATTTCCATTAACCTCAGACAATTATGTACTACTTCTGTAAATTTCAATAAAAATATTTTAATTCTGATTATTTTCCAAAGAATTTCATAGGAACTAAATGACATGGATGTCTAGAGAATCTAATAAATGCACTATAGATCCATTTTCCAGAAATATCCATATAGCTAGCAAAATGTACACACTTTTGAGTGCTTGGAGTTTCTCTCAAACCCAATAATAATAATATATATCTGGGACCAGAGAGTATATTAATCTCTGTCTTGTGATCTCAATTTTTATTTCTATATTTCACTCTTTATTTCCTATGTGTTTATGCATTTGATTTATGTATATGTATACATAAACATGACACATTTTTCACAATTATTTTTAATTGCCTTGTATACTATTCAGGGTTAAATTTTTATCTCTGATTCAATTGTTCTTTTCCTGGTCCTTATTGAGTATGTAACCCCACAAACCTATTTCATGCATTTACAACATAACGTTTCCTGGATAGAGCATTTCATGTGCCTGGAGGCTATAAAATTTTTAATTTACCAAAACTTGAACCCATTTAGATGGTCAGTGCAGCTGTGTTATGTAATAAGCCAACTGAGAAATAAATAGTTCTGACAGATATTCATGGGTGTCCCTGGGAAAGAAAAATGCTTGGCCAGTTTCTGAGTTTTTGAAATAATTATGTAACATCAGCAATGGAAGTTTACCATCCATCTTAGTATTTGCAACTCCTTCTGGGTTTAACACGTAAAGTCATTGGATACATTAACTTGTGTTCTTTAAAAATGTAAGTCAGTATTTGGCATCTATTTTATATGAAAATGTAGGGATATTTCAATTGTGTTTTAGTATAAAAGTTGGTCATTTTCTTGATCACTATTTAAATATGCTGTGAAGGCATTTTAATTTTACAACAGTCCCTTTATCTTAACTTTTTTTTCCCCTTTCTGCTAGCACTTTAAGCTAAAATCCATGCAATTATATTTGTTATCCAAAGCAACTGTGACAATCCCTTTTTTTGTCTGCCTAAGTCTGTAGGCAGCCTTTTTTTTTCTTTTTTGGCTCACTTTTGTTTTGTTTTTTGCTCAGTTTTAATGTGTGCAGATCATTTAGAGAATGTGAGTAGGAGTTGTTTATGGTATGAAAATGTAATTCTATATACACAAGTGGTCCCAAACATGGATTAAATAAATGCATTGGCAAAAATCAGTCTGTTTTAGCTACTATGTATTCTTTTATTTAAAAGAAAAAAAGTTTGGGGAATTTTTGTTTCCAAATTCCCTTCCTACTTAAAAATGCCTTAAAACATACATTTGAAAGATGCTATTAACATGATACAATGAACATATGTTAAATGTTTTTAATCCTTTGAAATTCTGGCTAATGTCATTTTTGACCAATGGGCATTTAGGGCACTTATGAAGCAATTGAACTTGTGGTCACATGATCACTTATGAGAAGTGGCCCTATGAGGAGAGTTCTTATAGACATGCTGCTCCATCCACCTTGACTATGTGCTACATCAGGGACCAGTGAACATTTTCTAGAAAACACCAGAGAGTAAATAGTTTAGACTTCAGGCCATAAGGTCTCTTACAGTTGTTCAACTCTGCTTTGTTAGAGTAAACAAATGTGTGGGACTGTGTTCCAATAAAACTTTATTCATGGACACTGAAATGTGAATCTTATATAATTTTCAAATATCAAGAAATATTCTTTTTCCAATATTTTTTCCAGATATAAATGTAAAATAGAGGCAGTGGACCAGATTTGGTCCATGGGCCATAGCTAGATTAAAAAAAGCAAACCTATGAAAAGAGGGCTGAAGATATGAATATCAATCACTAATCCCCACTGGTGCCATCAGAGCCAGAATTAGAACTCTGAGACAGCCTGTCTCCCCAGGCCATGGCATCACCCACTGCCTCAAAATCATGATTCAGAAATTATGTGCCAATATTTTTATTTGGAAAAAACATCTCTGAATATTTTTATAACGAAAAAATCATCATAAACCTAAAAAGTGTTAGTGACCAAACTGAAAGTCTCTTTTTAGTCCTGTCTTAGCTTATTTAGACTCTAGATTCTGACAAGAGCAGAGATCTCTTATGTGGCTTTAAAATAATGAATACCATTAATAGGAGCCTGGATGTGCTTAGCTTGAAAACCATTTCCTATACTTAGTTCAGTCCACACAAATTCATGAGTATTCTGAGATGAAAACATCCCTTGCAAGTTTAAATATCCTCCAAGTATCTTCCAAACTCTTATTTTTACAATATTCATTAGCATCTTACAGTGCTAAGTATCTCACAGAAAATAAAAATACTTTGTTTTCAGGCAAAAAAAAAACTGAAATGAACAAACATTTACTCAGAGAGGGATAGATTATTTCACCTACCACTCATTTATTCTAAATCTCTCTCTGCCCTGCTTGTCCTGTAGCTTCAGTATGAGAAACACTTCCACGATATTCTTATTTAATGTTTACTAGAACATTTATCAAACCTTGTATTGATGTGTGACAGGCTGTACATAAAATAGCATGTTTAATATGACTTGTGATAGATAGATAGCATGTTTCCTGATGTCAATCAGTGGTACAAATTTACATTTGCAATCCTAATGAATACTATAACTAGCCTCACACCCATCTGAGCCCACAAAGCCACCTCACACTACAACCTTCATACCTCAGAAAGTATATGGTCAGTTTATTATCTTGATCCCACAGAGGCCAAATATCCAAAGAGTTAAGAGAAAAAAGGATGACAAGAAGAAATGAGGTTATAGGTTTGAAAATCCATATACTCTGCATTTCCTTCCTGTCTTCTTGGTACTAATAGTTCATGTATTATTTGTATTCTCTTTCTTCTCATTCTTGGAAGTTCTTAAGATTAGAGATGACACCTTTTTTGCCAGTGTCTCATGGAGTGCAGTCATACTATACATGCCCCAAAGCATGCTTGTTGAATTAATGCATGCTGGACCTCACTTATCACTATGGAATGATTGCATTGGATTTTAGAAGAACCTTCCAACTCTAAATTATTTATCAGAATCATAGCTTTTTTCCCCAGTGCCTTAGAAGCTTGGAGTCTAGAGAAGTTCATTAACTCCACACTCTTTATTCTTCAAAAAGAGTCCTCATTGCTTCATTCCTCAGTCCTTCATTAACACTAAAACAAACAGTGCTTTTTTATTATTTCATTGACAAAAGCTATACATTAAAAAGTTATTTGTCAGAAAAATAAATGTGTTTTTTCCTCTCATTGTTCTTTGTGGCATGGTTTTAATTATGCATTCTCAAGCTGTTTGAGTTTACCTGCCTCTTTCATACAATAATTGAAAAGGGTCTTGTGGCCAAATCAGGCTAAGAAAATATATGGAGAAGTCCTAAACAAATGCCAGCTGCTAGTATGTGAATAGAGTGAGTTTCTAGGTGGTTCTTCCATGGAGGGTCTTTGAGCTGTATCTTAGCTAGAGAGAGTGTGGGAGTAATTGATGGCCAGTGAACAACCAATAGGTTAGAAATGATGTGCGATTGAAAAGGGGAAATCAAATTTCATGAGAAAAGGAAGAAACAAAATGATGTCCAGTAAGACAACTGCTGATAAGTAAGGGTGACAAAAGTTTGCAGCCGGGTTGGAGTGTAGGTCTGTGGTAGAGGACTTGCCTGCCACATGTGAGACCCTGGGCTCCATACCGGCACTGAAAAAAGAATAAAGCTGGCATATCACTGAGTCCTGTGCTGTCAGAGGACCTGTGACAGGAAAGGGGGGTGACAGGAAAGAGAGTGTTTGGAGTTTCTATTAATTTTCTAAAACTGACATAACAAAGTATCTGAAACTGGGTGGCTTCAATTTTTTTCTCAGAATTCATCTACTGGAAACCCAAGATGAAGGTGGTCTCAGAGTGGGTTTCTTCAGAAGGGCCCCTCCTTAGCTTCTATGCTCACCTTTTCCCTGTGCCCTCACAGGATCTTACCTTGGTCACTGCTTGGTCCTAATTTCTCCTTCCTCTAAAGACATTAATTATATTGAATTAGTGACCTCATTTCAACTTACTTACCTCTTTGGGCCTATTTCCACATTTAGAAATTTAGAAGTCTTAAATTCTGAGATACTGGGGTTAAAACTTCAAAATCTGTGTTCTGGAGAAACAAAACTCAGCTCACAATGGAATTCAAAGAGGAAATGAGACCTACCTGCTCTTCTTGAGGTTTCTTGTTTTAGGACAAACTCCCCATCAGGTTGTCACTGACTGCTCCTAGTCCTCAAAGGAAGAAGGAGAAATTCACACCTTGGGACCTGAGCATCACATTGCAATCTAAAATTCTACTTCCACCTTTCTTCAAGATCAAAAAGGCTGAATGATTTAGCCACCAAAGCATTAATTAAGATGATGTGAAACACAAATAGGTGCTGTCCAAAAAATCTAGCTACTTTCTCCTGAAAACTGACCTTGGATTTAATTTTATTCATAGGGTTTTGTTTTGTTTTGCTGCTAACATTTTGCCTAAAGGAAATAGACCAGACATCTTGCCCTAGTGTTATTGTTACTTTCTTTTTATTCTTTCTTTTAAATCAGGCTAACTTTATTTGACTTTGACAAACTCTTTGTTAAAGTGGTATGCTAATGAATTACACACTGCTGTGCTGTGTCTAGTCTGGGGCAGAAAGCCAAAGGGAACTTGGATACATCTTTTCCAGTGGCCCAATCCTTCTGTGGTGAATTACCAACTTGTCATTCAGGATACTGAGGAGCAAATAGTATCAAGACAGGCAATTAAGCCTTCTGCAAAACGATTAGCACAGGGGCGTGACATGATGTGGGGTTCATCTCTTCAGCACCAATCACGTTGTCTTTCTCATGACTCATTATTTCTGATGTGCCACTTGCTCACAGGAAAACACATAGGAGATAATGACAAAACTGTGCTTGTGGGCTTTTTGACTCCAATCTATGGGCTATGATTTCTCATAATAGGTTCTTTGATTGAAAGATAAATAACTCATTTCACATGGACATAACTGATGTAAATTGATTATCATTCAAATACTTGATTTATTTTGATTTTGATTTTCGATCACCCTCTCTCCAGTAGACAACCTCCCTGCCAACTCAATTTTATGGCTATTTCTCCAATTTCCTGATATCAAATATATGGAACTTGTTTTATATTCCATGAGGTCCTCTTTTCCTCTATTACAACAAAGAAACTGCCCCTTTCCTTCAAAAATCCAGTCCTTTGCCTGCTTTTTGGACTCCATCCACTTCCATCTTTTCTGGAACTGCAATCTACTGACTGTACCATTCCCCTCTTGTTATGTAGCTTTTACTTCCATATTGTGTTATTCCCACAGGTGTCCAAAGTGTAGCCTTGGAACCGGCATTTTTACTGAAAAAGCAAATTAATCTTATGCATCCTCTGTTTAAAAAAGATGAATACCCAATCATGCTATTATTCCTCTACTTTATAAATTGATCTCTTGACTATGCTTTTCACACTCTCCATCAACTCAGAAACTCCTCTAGATTCTGTTCTACACCCTTTCCGATTCCTGTCTTTGCCCAATCTCTTTTGACCTCTCAGAAGACTTTTTCTTACTAATGTCATAAATAAGATCTAATTTTTCTGAATCCAGTGTTTACATTTCAGTATTCATAATAATTGCCCAATTGGAGTCATTTGACACAGTTGGTCACTTTCTGATACACATTTTTTCTTTGGCTCTGAGGATACTATACTTTCCTGATGTTCAGCCTCCTTCACTGTCCATGTCTCTCAGTCACCATTGTTTGTTTCTCTTCTCCCTGACTTCTCTGTAGTGGAGGGTCCTTGGGCTCAGTGTCTGCCCCTCTTCCTGGAGAACGACAATGTTTTCCTGGTTTGTCTTCAGACTGTATGCTCCCTCCCACTCTGCTCCATCCTGTACACCATAGCCAGAGTGGTATTAGCAGAGTTTATTGTTTAGAGCAGTTTTAGTATTATAGAAAAGTTGCTCAAAATGTACAGAAAGTTCCTATACACAGAGTGACATTTTAACATTCAAATCTGACCAAGTCACTGTTTATTTTAAAAATATGTTATCAAAATATTGGTTTCTATATAAACCATCCCTGATGTATTTCATTCTTCTCTTTTGGTCTTGGAGTTCTAACCTTCAGTTTTTCAAGTGTGTCATGCTTCACTCTGGCCACAGACCTTTGCACTCCATCTCATGTTTTAAAGTAGTTCCTTCCCCTAATTCCCAAATTCATAAAAGAACTCAGAACCTCAGCTGGTGCTTCAGTTGTGGCTTCTTTAGGGAAGCTTGTACTTTATCATCCCTCCCATGGAGTTTTTTAAAAAATATCTGAGTGAATTTATTTTTACTTTTATTTTATTTATTGTTTTAGATATAGTGACATAGCCTTCCATTGAGTTTTGGTCCACCTTGAAGGCTCCTACCTATACTCCTTACCTTTTGTCTTATATAAATAACATCTTCCTCTTCACAAGAATGCAAGTTCCATGAGAGCTAGAACTCTGTTTTGCTCATCATCTAATTCTAACATATAGAAAACTGCCTGACATATCATAGTTATTGAATAAATATTGTCAACCAAAAAGGAAGGAAGACACAGGAAGTCAGTGTGATATGGAAATGGGAGCTTTCAGGGCTATGCTAATTCTGTAATTAATTTAAAATCAAGGCTTAGAGTAGTTCATTAAACATTTAGTAGAATCAGCTCTAAGCTAGACATTATCTGCTAAGTTCTTATCCTTGAGGATCTATTCTTTTTATAACCCCAAACAATATCACTTAGATGTAGAGCTCCACTGAACATTCTGGAAAACTCTGATCAACTCCATCTACAGAGCACCCTAGGACCTGCAGAATTGACAGGGAGCAGAGACAGACCCTTGCCTCTGATATAACTCTTAGGCAAGTCCTCTCCTTGCTGTGCATCCATTTTCTCATCAGAAAAATGAACATAATGGTATGGAATTACCAAATGAGACAGTGCACGTGGCTATCTGTAGACCAGTGTCACCCAAGTGAGGATGGTGATTTGTATAAGTTAATTCCACTAGTCTACCATCACATGTGTTTCACACTTGTCCTCAACTCACCTCCCTTTAAAGGGAACCTCATTATTTCTAACATGGTGAGATCCAATGATGAGTCTTAGTAACCTCCTTCTCCATTATGGTTCGCTTGTTGATGTGTGAAAATCAATTGGTAGGAAAGCTCTCAATGGAAAAGCAATGGAATAATCTGTATGCCGGTGTTAAAACGAAAAAGAAAAGAAAAAAAAGAAAAAAATGGATTCCTTTTGTGTGACTGTGTTCAACTTTCTTTTTTAAATACTGAAAGTTGAGACCCAAGCTATAATGAACTCTCTCCTTAGTCAGTATGAACCAGCACCTCAATGTTAAATCTACCTAGTCAGTATGACCCATTGTTAACCTGCAGGCCCTAGTAGATTTGCTGGCTGCTTCCTTGAGATGAACAGTTCCTCCTGTCCTGCCTGGCAGCCAGCAGTGCCATTTCATTAGTTGTCTGGAACACAAAGCCTCAAGGGTATCACTGATGCTACTGATGAAACCACTACTGATGGAGCTAATTATGCATGGAAATGGCAGGCAGCAAACAGGTTGTATGTTCAGCTTAATGGTTGGTGACTTAATTACACAGAAAGAGCCAGGCACAATGGCTCAGTATGCTGACTGTGGTTGCAAATACTGCCACCCTAGAAATAATTGGGAGCAGCAAGGAGATGATAATATTACACCTGTTCAATTATCTGAACATTGGAGCTGTTTTACATGTTCTCACTTCCATGGCATTTGCAAATGCATACTCACCTACAGGCTGCTTATTTGAAAATAGGAAAGAGCTTAGAATCTGGCACCCATTGATGATAAAATGAAATTATACTGAAAGGGTCAGTGGAAAGTGTCCACGGTGAAAGGAAGAAAGATGGCTCACACTCAGTAGCTAAGCTTCCACTGTGTAAGAGACTGAACCCCCATGTGAATAACCTGCCTGCCAAGCCGGCTGCAGCTCCAGCAAGCACAATATATCTCTGAGGCAATTAACAATTAGAGTCACACTCTTTCAGCAAAACAAATCTCAAGGACTCCTTGGCCAAATAAATATTGAAGGTTACTTTTAAATGGGATCCTAAGATTCCACCTAATAAAATCAGATTTCATCTTTAACTGCAAATAACAAAATCAAAGGGGGAAATATAATTTTTTTTCTGAGCACCTCAACAAGAGATGTCTCCTGTACAATACTTTCTAATGGACTATTTGAACTCAAAATGTGTTCCAAAGTAGAGTTAATATTTGTTTTATTTAAAAATACAATAAAAAGTAACTCCTTGGCATTTCTGTCACATATGCTATCTAGAACCAAAACACAAAGTTATATGATCCAACTCTTCAGTAGAGATGAATATCTATATCCTATGTTAAATATGACTATAACTGCAATAGAAGAATTTGCATGTTGTTTCCATTTTAGACAAACCTATAAACTGGATCAGATAAGACCACTTGGTTTGCTAAGGTTGGTTCATTCATGCAAGCTTCATACTGTATTAGTGTCTTTTTTAATAATCAAAGGAGGAAAGGTTAATCGCTTCTTATACATTCTCTTTGTTAAAAATTTAAATCCATTAAAATACTATGTTCTCTAACATTTGTGTAATTTGTTATTTTTTTTGTTATTATATTCCAAACATAAATGACCTTGGAAGAAACAGTTTGAATCTCAAATTAAGATTAAAAAAATTAGAGATAATAGAATGAGACAAACATCTATACCCTATGTATATGTATAAATATGCAAATTGTATGATCCTACTATGTGTGCAACCAGAAAAATGTGTGCAACTCTAGTTGTATACAATGAACTAAAATAAAAAATTTAATAAAAGATTAAAAATATTAAAAGGTTATGAAAATGTCAATCAACAGATCTCTCTTTTATATTTTGTAGAAGTTCTAAGGAACTCCAAAAACAATTTTGTTAATTTTACAGATGAGAAATATAGGTACCAGGGGTTATTGTGGCCAGTATGTAAATTCTTAAATCCCCACTTGAATATTCTTTTCACTTTTCCATTTTCTCTTTGATTTTATTGGTATTAAATTTTATTGATATTGCCAGGTTTAAGAGCAAGACCACAGAAACCCTAGTTCATTTTATTTTAGTACATAGTAATGATAAGCATATTCTTTAATAAGCATAATAACTACTATTTGATGTATTCTGTGTTAAATATAGATTAGGTACTTTACATGCATAGTTTTATTTTTTGCCATCCTTATTGTCTTTCACATGATGAATTTAGGTTCAAAAAGTTTAAGGACTGTTCTGAGATCATGAAATTCATAAGTGGGTGACAAGGGGTTCATATCCAAGTTCTCTTTTCTAAGTTAGGATAATAGTCAGAAAATGATCAGAGAGATAAAAATTTTATCCACTGGCAAAAATATTTGTGAGATTTTATTTACCTGTGGAACATGGTATGTGTAGGATGCTAGCAATAACATATATGGATGAAATTTTCCTGTTATATTTACATATTGTGTTAATTGGGAACTTTTTTCATAGTTGATATGAGGAATTTTTCCTTCCAAAATCCAATGTTTGTATAGATATTTCCCAACTTATAATGGTCCAACTCACAATTTTCTAACTTTACTATGATGTGAAAGCCATGTGCATTTGGTAGAAACTGTACTTGGAATTGTGAGTTGTGATCTTTTCCTAGGTTAGTGATATGCAGTTGGACCATCTCTCCGTATGCTGGGCAGCAACAGTGGGCTGCCCCTCCCAGTCAGCCACGTGGTGGTGGTCATGATGGGAAACAGCTGGTACTCTGCGGTGTACTGCCTTCTTAAACTATGGTGCTCAGTAACTTAGATGTATCAAATGCATTTCTAACTTATGATATTGTGAACTTATCAGTATACGAAACCAAGGAGCCTCTGAAAAAGATTTTGAACACTTATTCCCAACAGCACTGTTTAAGTTGGTTTGTCTATTGTTCTTATCTCCTATCCATGTGCTGTGGTGATGTAGGCAGACCCACACTTGTTGACTGGCCCATACTACAGTAGTTCTAGCTGTGTCCATAGACACCTAGAGGTTTAGGCAGCCTTTTCTGCCTAATCTATTCCATAAATATTGCCATGGTGTGGTTCAGTGTCCGTGTGGAAGCAGGGTGTGGTGACAGGCAAAACTTGAAAGTATTTTCAGTAGTTTGTTAAGGCTACCTAACTAAATATATTTAAAAATAAGGTGGTAAAAGTTTAATGAATATTTACTTCAAGATATCTTAATCAAAGGAACTTAAGATATCACACAAAAGAAGAGGAGATAAAGAAACTGGGGTTATCCAATAGCATGATACTCAGCCAACCCGCTTTGCCAACCATTTGCTGTTGGGAAAACATTATTGTGGAGGATGATGCTCCTTGGATATTTGCCTTGAAGGTGAACAATTTAATGCATGGTGACAAAGTAGAGGATTTGTTTAAAAGGTAGTGTATTATTTTATATAAACCTCAGTGAGGAGAAATAAACCACTAATTAACCTCTGTTTTCTTACTATACTGAAAAAAGTTTTATTTTAATTTTTGACTTTATCGAGATATGTAATATACAGTTCACCAATTTAAAGTGTAAAATTAAATGGTCTTTAATATTTTCACACAGTTGTGTAGCATCAATACCTCAATTTTAGGATTTGCTTATCAACCCAAAAAAGAAACCTTATGCCCAATGGCAATCACTCAGCATTATACCCAAGCCCCAAGCATGAAATAACTAATAATCTTCCCATTTGTTTAGATTTGCCTATGTTGACATTTTGTATACATGCAATTCTACAATACACAGTTTTTATGATTGGTTTCATTCACTTAGTATACTGTTTTCAATGTTTGCCCATTTTGTAGCATAATTTTTACTGATGAATAGTATTATTCCATTTTATTGACATACCATACTTAATTTGCTCATTCATTCATTGGTGGATACTTCTCCACTTTTTTGATATTTTGAATAAAACTGTGGTGGGCATTCTTGTTTAAGATTTTGTATGGATATATGTTTGCAATTCTTTTGGGTATATACTCTAAGAGTGAAATTTGTAGGTCATATTGTAACTCTATGTTTACCATTTTGAGAGATGGCTATAATGTTGTCCAAACTGCCTGTATGATTTTACATCCCTATTAGCAATATTTGGGAGTTTCAATGTCTCCATCATCTTGTCAGATTTATTTTCTTTAGTTATATTATAGCCACCATTGTGAATATAAAGTGGCATTTCATTGTGGTGTCTATGAATTTCCTCAATGCTAACTGATATTGAATATTTTTCCATGTGCTATTGGCCATTTGTATATCTTCTTTGTCCAAATACCTTTTCACATCTTTGGTCTATTTTTCAACTGGATTATTTGGGATTTTTATTATTGAATTATAAGATTTCTTTACATGTTCTGAACATAAAACCCTCTATCAAATATAAAATTTGCAAATATATTCCCCCATCCCATAGATTGTCTTTTTATTTTATTGATGGTGTGCTTGTGTGAAATTTTTTAAAATTTTAATTAAATTCAATCATTTTTTTTTCCTTTGGTCATTTGTGTAATGTCTAAGGTCATAAAAGTTTATTTCCACATTTTCTCCTAAGAATTTTATAGCCTTACTTTTACATTTATGTCTATAATATATTTCAAATTAACTATTTGTGTATGGTGTAAGGAAGGGGCTCACCTTAATTCTTTTGCATGTAGTTATCTAGCTATTCCAACACCATGTGTTGAACACAGTATTCATTCCTATTGGATTGTCTTGGCACTATTTTTACTTTTTGGTAAGAGGATTTCTCCCTCTGGAGAGTCAGCTGTAAATAGCACAAGACCAGGCATGTTTCTAAAAAAGCCTCACTCCTTAATTTTCAATAATTCCCTTGTCAGCTACTTGCTGTCTATTCTAGCCCCAGGGAGGATGCCCTAGATCTAGGTTGGGAACATTGTGGATTGCCTTTTGATGTTATTAAAGACTTGAAAAATAAAAGGATCATTTATAAGCCATGCTGCACCTAACTTGCTCTGTTGATGGATTTTCTTAATGTGGTTCCTCACTTTTCCAGTTTTGGGACACAACTGCTTGGCCCCCTACCTGGCTCTTCTTTTCTCTGTCTCCTATCTCCTGCTTTCTTGGCACCATAGGACTTGAAAATTTGAGTCTTCTGAGCCCTCTTCTTTGCATTTTCTTCACCAGGTGGTCAGTGTGCTTTTAACTGAATGAAACCCCCAGGACTTGCCAGAACACCATCCTTGACTCCTTTCTTTTCCTCCTACTTGACAGTCCATCAGCCAGGGGTGTGGATTCTGCCATTCTTCTTGCCATTCTTTCAGAAAGCACTGAAAGACCAAGATATCAACAGGAGATTTTTCCTCCCTTTAGCACCAGAGAGGTGGAATTTGTGTCTCACTAGGCATAAAAGAAAAAGGCCACAGAAAATAGAATTGGGGTCATACCAAACATGGTGCTAGAGTGGGTTTCACTGTTACAAAAAAGAGAAGCAACACGTAGAGAATATATATGGTGATATTAAGTGACTCAGAAGTAAAGAAAAGAGCTGTGTTTTTTTAATGCACAGTGCTTTTGTTTTCATTTTCAGAAATATCTGAATGCAAATAGTTGGTGAGTGATATTGTGTGTGTGAAACTTCTTGTTCTCTGTGAAGTACTTTTACTCTTTAGATTCAGTTTGGCTCAATGGTCATATACATGGCTTGGACACAGGCAAGCACACCAAATAGATGGTAGATGGCTGCAAGCCTGATGGAAAGAAGAGATGCCTCAGTTACCTCGATGGGGCCCATTTTCTTTCTTTGGAACTGGAGGGAGAACCACCATGGGGAAAGTGGCTGAGTTGAGAAAGAAATTGAATTTGTTTCAGTGTCAAGTGATATTTTGGTGCATGGTTGGACAAAACCACAGCTCCATTCCATGAACAAAGGAGGGGAAAAAAGATTCTTGAAGAACTATTTCTTTTTCAGGCACTGGTGCTATCCCCTCTGGTTTTGTGTGGTGGTTGCATATTCCCAAGGCAACTGTACCTCCTCATGTGGTCTGATTATTCAGTTCAAAGACCAAACCAGATAAAAGATCAACTCTTTAAAAAATTTCTTTTCCAATGAGGGGATTATGGAAAAAGTGACAGTGATTAAGTCTATGTTCTGTTTGCCAAAGTAGAGGAGGGAGTGGAAAAGTCGGGTAGGCTGGGATAGACAAGCCCCGGAGGAGCCAGAACATTCACCCAGGCCAATTGCCATGTGACTCTTAGACACCATCTGCCACCATTTGGCAGGACTTGGTCACCAGGGCACAATTGTCCTCAACTTGGAGGCAGAAGCTGGCAGCTGACCCAAAAGCCTGCTTTCTCCTATAAGAGATAGGAAGTCATTGAGCTGAGGTATTGATGATGTCTCTCCTGTCATGCAACATGGAAACTGGGAGAGAACGAGGGAGGGCAGAAGAGAGTGTAAGGAGGAAGAAAATAAAGAAAAGGAATCCTGGTTAACTCAGTCTATCTATTTAACTAAGCTTGAGATTCATTTTGCTCTCTAGTCAATGGAACAGGCAACCTGCATTTCTGAGTGGAATAAATAATAGAATTGCCAAATTACTGTAAACACAGAGGAGAAGGAAGTGTATTTGTATGTATATATGTATAGATAGATACAGAAAGACAGAATAATGATATTTGTGCTTATTGAATTCATTTATTGACTATACTGGGCAAAGAGGTACTAGTTTCTTTGATTAGGTTCAACTTCCAGATTTGGAAACAGACATTGGCGACAAGTTTTGTTCTCTCATTTGTGAGTCCAAATTATGGACTATTACCCAATGTTTATATATTCTCTATTGGTAATTACTTTCATGTTATTTTATATCACTCATACATATCTTTTTAAAAAATTTTTAATTTGTTCTAATTTGTTGTACATGATAGTACACGATAGTAGAATGCATTTATACATTTTGGTAGATCATACATAAATGGAGTGTGATCTCTCATTTTTCTGATTATACATATTGTAGGATCACTTTGGTCATGCAATCATATATGTGCATGAGGTAATAATGTCTGTTTCACTCTACTATCATTCTTACTCCCATATCTTGACCCAGTTATCCCACTCCTGGGTTTATGCCCAAAGACTTAAAATCAACATACTAGAGTAACGTAGCCACATCAATGTTTATAGCAGCTCAGTTTCCTATAGCTAAAATATGGAACCAACCTAGATGCCCTTCACCAGATGAATGGATAAAGAAAACATATACATACTACATTTTCACATATATATATATACATATGTAGTGTGTATATATATACACATAACACATTTGTGTGTATATATACATACATACGTGTGTATACAAATATATACATATCACATTTGTGTGTATACACACACACACAATGGAATATTACTCAACTTTAAAGAAGAATGAAATTATGGCATTTGTTGGTAAATGGATGGACTTAGAACATATGCTAAACAAAATAAGCCAAACCCAAAAAAACCAAAGGTCAAATGTTTTCTCTGATATGCAGATGCAAATTCACAAAAAGCAGGGGTGGGGATAGGAAAGAATAGACTTTATGTTAGGTAAAGGGGAGTAAATTTCTTATACATTTGTACACCTCTTAAAAAGCCTAAAACAACGTTTTAACTTATGCATCATTTATACAGAACAAATTATCACCTTGGTGATCTTTAGCATATTGTTTTAAGTTTGTTAAAATGTAAACATTTTGTGGAAAACTATGCTTGCAATTTCACATGGAATGCCTAAATTATTTAAAATGTTCTAAACTCCATGTTTTACATGAGGTCTGGAGACCAAAGTCCTGAATAAGTGCTCCTTATATTAAATTTAATTGCATGACAGGGACTCTCGATCTCAGAAAAATAAGAATCTGAATCTCTAAGCAGTAATGGGTATTTTTTTGAATTAGTTTCATTGAGAAACAGAAGCAATAGGAAGACCGTGTTGTGAATGACCGCACGTGGCCACCTAGCTGGGGGAAAACGCATCATGACATTTAAATGGACATCAGATTCATAGCTGCTGTTCAGAAGTGTTTAGGAGAATAAAAGGTGTCTGGGGCCTTAGAGGTGAGATTGAGAGGTGGACTAAGAGACTTCACATTGAGGGTTCGGAAAGGTCAAAGAAACAAGGCACATAAAGAAGGGGAAACATACTGTTTGCTATCACTGTAGCAATTAACCTTTTCTTCTCTAGCCACAAAGATACACACCGGCAAGTCAGACTGACTGCAAGTCAGCTCAAGAGTACAGTGGCCTTAATTCTAGCCCTTATTCCCCCATTTAACGAACCATCCCAAAATTAAAGAAGATAGCCTTAAATTAACTTTAGGTATAAGTAAATAAATCTCTTAAGAGTGTCGTTACTTTATCATTAATTAGCAACTACTAGGTTGCAACATAGCTTATAACACAGCAGTATGTCATTAAGGATGGACGCTAATCTATTATTTAACTTCTGGGGTCTTTTCTAAGGGTCTCTAGTTTTTGCTTTTGTTTTTTTCCAGTGCTGGAGATTGAACCCAGGGCCTTGTGCTTGCAAGGCAAGCACTCTACCAACTAAGCTATACCCCCAACCCAGGGTCTCTAGTTTAATATTGGCCTATCTTTAGTCCTAAGGACTATTAAATCATTGTTCTGTAGATGTTTTCATCCTTGATATTTAAAAAAAAAGTATTTTCTTTTAAAAAATATTCATTTGTAAATGCAATTTTTCTATTTCAAATGCTGTTGTAATTGTTTCGATGATCACAAATGAATTCAGCATTGTCCAAAATATTCATAGAAAAAAATGGAAGCCAGTTTTCACTTGAAAAATGCTTTTCATTTTGTAAGACCCCAGAGTCCTTTACTTGAAATGCCACAATTCAAACATATTTGGCATTAAGCTTCAATCCTGGAAAGGCAGGGAGCCTGGCTTATGTTCCTTGGAATGGTTATTTGTTTAACTTTGAATCCCATAGCCTCTGAATTATAAATTTTTAGAATTCTGTTTTTAATTTTAGTCATGTCCTTACTCTTTATGTGTGAGAGTGCTACAAGGGCCAAATTACACAATGAGTGCACAGATTTTCCCAAATGACAGTTTAAAAAAAAAAAAAATAGTTCTCTCTGAACAAAGTTTCAATGAGAGGTTGTCTTAGCACATTAATTTTTGAATACTACTCTTCTAATGATATTCTCTAATGATGTTTTCCATTATGTAGTGCTCTTTTCATTTTCAGTGAGTCTTGAGTCTTTCAAAAATAAATCTTTCCTCATGTATGCCATTTGTAAGCTTTTATTTTAGAGAATTCTTAGTAGGTATATTAGTCATTAGAGGAAATTAGCCACTAATTAATTAGAATATTATTTGCAATCTTAATTAAACCCCTAGACATGTCAAAATGTCCTCCATTTTCAGAAGCCTTCTTATCCTTTTCCATCTCAATAGTCTCCATGATTAATTCTAAATAATGTTTAAATATGAGTGTGTGGTTAAAGCAAGGTGCTTCTGTCTTCTAAATGGTGAACCTCAAATAGGGGTAAATTGGTGCATAGGAAAAGGAGAAAGAGAGAGACATTTGCGTAGTACACAGTTTGGAAGACATAAGTGAATAAAACAGTCCTTGCACTCCTGAGTAACCTAAAATGATCTAACAGGCCTCAGAGTACCAAAGTAAGTGTAAAACACACAAGAAGCTTCTCTGTGTATAACAAAGTCCTGGAGGAGTCTGTTGCAAGCAGAGTTCCCACCAACTGAAACGGATTGGAGGCTGGAATCTGTACATTTTCTCATACCACTGGTTATTCTAATGTCTACCTGGTCCCACAGTACAGGCTAGGCACTACCATTGCAAAAACCAGGTCCTTCCTTAGAAACTGTGGTCCAGTAGACTAAGAAAATGGGCATGTCAGCAAATGAATGCAGTTATTTGTTAAAAGTACGTTGATGCAAGTTAAAAGGCAAGGGTAGTTTTTAATTTATGTGTCATTTTGCACTTATGTAGTTTTGGAAATTTCTAGGGGTGCTTAAGGTAGTGAAAGCAATGAATGTTAATTGTACCTGGTTTTCTCATTTTTTTTTTTTTTCAAGTGGGAAAGATAAGGTAAGCTAGCGAATAGGGCTAAGCACCTCCCTGTGACATGGTATACAATTTCTAGGAATGGACAAATTGGTTTAAAATCCATTTTGTTAATAATTGTTGTTTACTGATGCATGTATTAAATTATGCTATTCAGTCCTCCTGCGTTTGAGTAGAGGATCAACTCTCTAAGAATTGTTATTCCTCGTTTTCCTCTCTCCACCCTTATCGGTCCTGTAGCCCAGCTCCTTCTCCAGGAAACCACACAGAACCCAACTCCTGCACCACCCACTTTCAGCAGATGTATTTTTTTGTTGTTGTGATAGCTCTTATATTTGTTGCTTTTCCTCTACAATTTCTTTTTCTTTCTTTTTTCTTTTCTTTTCCTTTTTTTTTTTTTTTTTTTTTTTTTTCACCCCTCTTTTCTTATTCTATCCCAAATAGATTGCGAGTTCCTTGGGATTAGGGCTGTATTTTACATCTGTGTGCACGCCTTACTAACAAACCTGGATAGGAGAAGCACTCAGGTTGTTGTGTATTTTAGAGAGAAACCAGGGAGACAGGACTCCAGGGTCCTTATTTTTGTATGGCTAACAGCACATTCACACCAGTACAAGGGCACGTGAGAATGGCCGCCCCTTTCCTTTACTTAAAACCATTATCTTTCCACCTTTAATGAAATGCCTATACCACAAGAGCAAATTTCTTTTAAAATATAAGTTCTTTCATTTTTTTTGCTTTTCTTGTCTCTCAGCATTAGTTTGGGTTTCAGTTACATTTTTAAATGTGACAGTATTAACACATTCCCATAGGATAAAGGATCTAGTGCAGCTTTTAAGCAAAATCTCATTTGCAAGGCAATATTGGCAGATGATTTTTGTGCCTGTATGGAACAAAATTCAAGAAAAAAAGAAAAAGAAAAAAAGCACCATGTGCAAAGCAAAACCAACCATAGCATGACATTAAAAACCAAAAAATTGAACATCTATTTGAATTTGGAACCTAAGGCAGAGTAAAGGTTTTTTTTTAATTTTTAAAAATAGAATCATTAGAGGGGCTGGGGATATAGCTCAGTTGGTAGAGAGCTTGCCTTGCAAGCACAAGGCCCTGGGTTCAATCCCCAGCACCACCAAAAAAAAAAAAAAAAAAAAAAAAAAAAAAAATAGAATCATTAGAATGGAGCTGTCTGTAACCCATGCTGTGGATAAATGAAAATTTATTTGTTGATGTTTTACAATATGGAGTGACTTTAAAATAAGAGCATTAAACCAGGTATCCTTTTAAAAAGACAAAAACTATTAAACTTTTAACCTAGAAGGCCTATTTCTTTGCATGCCTGGTTTGTCTGGGTGTGTGGAATCAGTTTCTCAGTGTTGTGTACAGAATGCACAGCAATACTGCCCTCTAGGGGTTCGCTGAGAGGTGGTCACTTGTCTTCAAGTTTTAAATGAACCCAATTTAGAGGGAAGACTTGAAGCGCATTGGACTTTGCTGACTTATCAATAGACAACCTTTGCCATCCCCCTGCCTCTGTGGGCTATGACCATCTATGGAAGTCAAACCACAAACAAGATACACAACCATTTTTTCTGTGAATAAATGATGTTAACAGTTCTTAAAAGATTTTTATTCCGTGGTATGATAAAAATCCATAATTCCTTTCCTCATACATGCCATGCTGAAATTAAGAAAGCATTCTGATATGCCACAGAGACTGGTGAATATATGAAGGCTGGGAATTGGTTTAAGATTGAAAGCAGTGATTTAGCTTTCAAGTTGTATCTTTTATTTGTAGTGGAGAAAAACGTTAAATTCCATTGTTCCTGATAATGAAAACTAACAAGTAGGAAGAATATATGATCCAGACTAGATTAATAGTCAGACATTTGTATGTATAAATGAAATATGGGTATCTTTTAAATTTTAGATGCATTTGAGAGACAGTAAGAAACTAATAGTCATATGATGTGATATATGAAAGCTTTACAAAAAAATAGACTCACATGAAAATAAAAATGTCTAGAGAGCTGGGCGCAGTGGTGCACACCTGTAATCCCAGCACTTGGGAGGCTGAGGCAGGAGGATCGCGAGTTCAAAGCCAGCCTCTGCAACTTAGCGAGGCCCTAAGCAACTCAGTGAGACCCTGTCTCTAAATAAAATGCAAAAAATAGGGCTGGGGATGTGGCTCAGTGGTGGAGTGCCCCTGTGTTCAATCCCCAGTACCAAAAAAAAAAAAAATGTCTAGAGAAAGAAATGTTTTAGATCCCAAGTGTGATGCAGAAGTCTGTATATTCCCCAATGCACAGAGCAAGATCAGTGTGAGTTTAAATGTCAGTGTTGTCACACAGTGAGGTTTGGCAGGACTAAAACTCTCTGTGCCTCCTTGGCTGTGAAAATTAAATGATAACAATATTGATAAATATTGTGCAAGTATTTGCTGATATTATATTACTATTTTAAGAGTTGGATATTTGCATAAATTTGCCTGTGTGAGTATGTGGTTTGTGGAGATATGGTAATAAGTAGCAGAATGCTACTCAAATGAACTTAAATATGAAATCTTATTCAGCCATAAAAAAGAATGAAATTTTGTCAATCGAAGGAAAATTGTTGGAACTTGAGAGCATTATTTAAGTGAAATAAGAAAACCTCAGAGAGTCAAGGATTGAATTTTTTGTGACATGTGAATATTAAAAAGACAAAAAAAGCAAGGTGGGGGAATCTCAAGAAAATAGAAGAGAGACTGTGTAGAGTTGAGGGAGGGGACCAGGGAAGAGAGAAGGAGAGGAAAAATGTAGTACTAGGGAACAAAACTGACCAGATAATATCATTGTATTATATGCATGTATGAATATGTAACAATGAATCCCACCATGATGTATAATTATAATGCACCAACAGAATTAAAAGGAAGGAGAATATTGTATGAATTCAGTGGTCATTTCCCGTACTTCAAGGAATTGCCACCAAATGTTAGGATAAACAAGAACACTTCACTTGACACTTTCTCTAGAGGCAGAATTTTTTTTCTAGCTCTTGTCCTTACATATCTGGCACATCTGGCACATCTACATCTTTCCTTTCCCTTGTCAAATTAATTTCCCCTTGTCTCTCCTTCAACATGGCAGAGTATGGCCACATGCAGTTCAAGGATGTTGTTACACCTCCACGTATGCAGAGGTATCGAAGGTCTTTTTCTTAGCTCCTTGCAAAATTTCCATGAACAGGACTCCAGCCCAACTTGAATGACATACTCAGTTATGGTAACCAGCCATGGCATCAGAAAAAGGTCTTGCAGCAGAAAAATAGACCAAATATATTGTTTTCAGGCCAATTTCTAAATGTGGATTTTAAGGATTCCTTTAATTCTTGTTCTATAAGCACTCTCCAGTTCAACAAGCTTTACATTCAAAATATGCTTCTTAGTTATTGTTTGGAATTCAGAAAATAGGTACTGTGCTAACTATATAAATATACCACATTGTTCTGTTTAGGAGAATCCCACTTTATCCCACTCCCAAAAGGAAAGAAGTCACAAACAAAAACTAACTAGTTAATGTGGATATGAGAAAGCATATTACTCATTTCTATGAAAGTCATAGTAACCACACATCCGAGAATTTTCAGAACTGGTATAATTTCAGATAATCTCAAATTGTCAAAATATGCATTCCATTTTATTGTTGGTTGAAAACTATGGTTCCCATAAACACAGTTTTAACTGTGGTGTATAGTGTTAGTTTTAAAGAAAAGCTCATTTAGAGCATCCTCTCTGTGGTCTCAGCAGTAGCAGCAGCAAGAACCCCCTCTCTTATCTATACACCCATCCACACCTGTGTGCAGATGTGCATCCATCCTTCAGAGACAGTGCAGGCACTGTTCCAAATTTTAGGGAGATAGTATTAAACAAGATGAAATGTCAACTCTTCTGGAATTTTCTTTTGGTAGAAGGAATTTTTTAAATAAGCAAATATAGTCAGTGCACCCTGTGATCATGCACATTTCTGTCATATACAGTGGTGGAGTCATAAGATTATCATGGAGCTAGAAAATTGCTACCACCTAGTGACATGATAGCCATGGAAATGCTGTAGTGTAACCTATTATTCTCATGTTTGTGGTGATGCTGGTATAAACAGACCTCCTACTGCTCTGTCATATAAAACTATAGCACATACAGTTATGTGCAGGGTATGATACTTGATAATGTTAATAAGTTACTATGTTACTGGCTTATCCACTTACAATACTATAGCTTTTATTGTTCCCTATAGTATATTTCTATTTACTAAAAAAAATGTTAGCTGTAAAACCCTAAGTCATTCTATACTGGCCTTGAGAGGCCACGGCAAGTGATTGGCCTTTCCATCTAGGTCTGGGTAAGTACACTCTATGATGATTGTACAATGGCAGAATCACCTAAGGACAGGATTCTCAGTACCAGATAGTGATAAGGGTTGTTTCTTGTTTTGTTTTTTAAGTAAAATAAACCAGGGGACTGTGATATGGACTGATTGGATCATCTCTTAGCTAGTGAAGTCAGAGATTCCTAAATTTTAATTCAGCAGCTGTGGTTCTGTAGGCAGGACAAGGGTTCTGTCAGGGAGCACTGGGGACCCAGGAAAACGAGCTGGTCCGCATGGCTTGTTACGTTGCCCCATCATAGACACTGGCTCCTACGCACCCTTTTTCCAGAGCCAGGAGATTGACTTGGCCCTTGTCATTTCTTTGTATCTCTAGTCCTTGTTTCTTGTACTCACAAGTACTCCCCTTCCCTGATCTACTGCAGGGCATAAATTTGGGTCTACTACTCCTTCCTGCACAGTTTTGTTATGGCTTTTAAAGAGCATTTTCTTTGCCCTTTATAATCATTTTTAAAGTACTACACCAAGAAAATTCAAAACTCTTTAAATCCAATTTAAAGAAAATTCAAATGCTTCAAAAGAACACTCATAAAAGGTATTTAACTGAGTTACTAACTTCAAATTACAGACTCCCTGCTTAAATTTATAAACACATATGTATGTGCTCAAATAATATGTTTATTTATAAATAAATAACATTTATATATACACATTACTTAGAATTTGAGTATTTTTATCTGGCTTTTCATTTTATCTAACTTATTTTAGATACCTTTTTATATCAATAAATATATATATATACTTAGTTCATTCTTTTTAATGGCTGCATAGTATTTTACTCTATGAATGCAAGTTAACTAAATTGTTCTTAATAGATATCTGGGTTGTTTTACAGTCTTTGATATTACAAACAAAACTGTAATATCATAAATATATCTTGGCACACTAGCTGGCTCAAATATTGTACTCATGTCCAAATTAAAATTTATACATTAGGTTGTTTATAAGAAATGCTGAGGTCTATAGGCTAAAAGTTGTCAAATATTGGCATATTTACATGGTTTAACTAAGAGATACAAATTGCTCTTGAAGGTTCTCAGTCCAACTTTGTTTGTTTTTAATTTCTAACAGCTGATAAAACAAGAAACTGCTGGATAAAATGCGAAAACTGGATTATTATCATTACCAAATTATGGTTTCCTATTAACTACCCCCACATTTCTATATAGGAATGCTTCCGGGAAACTCCCTTTCCATGCCTTCTAGTACCAAAACCCATCATAGGAATTAGATAGTCAAACAGGGAAGAAGAGGAAATATGGGACTGGACTCTTGGTTGTCAATAGAATGATGTTGGGTAGATTATTTAGCCTCTCTGGTTTGATTGAAATAATAAATATAGATAATACCTTTCAAAATAAATGAGATAAAAAATAAAATAAAAAAGATAAATGAGATAATGCCTATGGTCAAATATTTGGCATTCTATTCTTTCATGAATAAATTAAACCAATATCCCTCCTCCTCTCTTCCCTTTCTTCACTCCTTTTGGTGCTCAGAATCTCCAAATTACAAGGATATGGCAAGGAAGACTGGCTTTCTAGGGTCACAACCATACAAATGTTAACATGCATTTCTGTCCCAAAGAAAAGCTCTGAGATGCTTCTATTATCAATAGCTGCTTCCTGCTACCCTACAAGCCAACGGTAGAGGGCATGCCCGCAAGTCTTAGCACCCTCTCTCAGGCCCCGGCAGTGTAGGCAGTTACTGGGAACCAAGTGAATAAGTACAGCTCAAGTTGTCCCAGTGTTACTAACCACGGCCTGCCAAACATTCTGTGCCATCAGGAAGCATCACTTCTCCTTTTCAAAATTTTACCACTCAGAGCACATCATCATAGAGATCCCCAACTCCACAAAGCACATATTCAAACACCTTTGTGGTTGCTCCATTGTTAAATTGCAAAAACTCAAATGCTATTCCAGATTTTGATTTAGCACTCATTAGATTTTCATCAATCGATGTTAAATATTGAAATATATCATTTTGTTACAGATGAGAAAAGAGACCCTGTGGAATAGTGGAGGGAACACCATAGGAGATGGGAAGATACAGGCCTGAGTTTAAAACCGGACGCTGGGGCTCAGTACCTTTGTGTCTGTGAGCAAATTGCTGCAATGAGTATCAGTTATCTTCTCTGTAAGGCATAGTTAATAATGCTCATTAAAACTGCTTGGTTCATTTCTTGTTTGTTATAGGAGAAACATGTCATATGCTTGACAATTTCCTGGCACAAAGAGGGTCCTAAACAAATGTAAACTTGATTTACGATTTTCTGTTTTGATCTGGCTCTGGAGATACTTGCTCCCGAACACAGCCTGAATCTGAGGATTGCAGAGGATTTGTATGGGCAGGGATAGGCAGTGCAAATTTTCTCAGCATTGCTGAATAGGATATTCTTCTCAGGAACAGGAACTGAGCATTCTTCAATTATCTGGCTGATGTTTAATTTGGGAAAAGTTTACAAATGGATGCAAGAGGATGAGAGAGTGAAAAGATAAGGTATCTTTCAACACCTCCTTGTCACTGGTGTGCAAGAAGAAAATGAATGTGCTTTTTTTAAACTATTGTTAGACTGACTAGAAATCTCATTATAGAATAAAAGCACAAATGTAAGCTGTATAGAGATGTCGCAGTTGTAGGAACCTGTTCTAATAATTGTAGGTTTTCTTTTTTCTGTTTCATCTAGTTTTGGGTCATAGGCATGGTGCATTCGGCATTATTAGAAATGTCAAGGCTTTCCATAAAACTTAAACCTGGGAAGGGGAGGTGATTCAAATATATATACTTATAGTTCTCAGATGGTAAGGTGGTCATTTTGTGTGGCCTTCGTTTCAAAACCTCATGCACATACCAAATGATAATAAGACCTGCCTTTGATTTGATTGCTAAGAAATATTTCTCTTAATAATGCCAGGGTATCATCCTGGAATTTGAATTGGCACATGTTTCAGAATATGGTTTGGAAGCCAAAATTTCAATAGAGTAATTTGTGAGTCTCACAAGCCTTTTGCACTGATGATGGTTTCTCAAATACTTGTCTGTTAAATTGGTTTTGAAAAGAGGAATGTTCCCTTTCCTGGCTTATTTTAGGTCAGCAATCATTCTTCTATAAAAGTAATAGTTTTCCTAGAAATGTGCTTATTAAGCAATATCTTTCTTATTAAGCCATACTTACACTTATTTTTAACTTTCAAATTATAATTTTCATTGACAGCACACAAGCAGATTTTCCTCATGCATTATCCCTATAGAATAACTGCAGTGATATTTAGATTTTTGGCATCTTTCCCAAAAGGGAAAAATTAGTCTTCAGAGAAGAAAAACAATTTAAATTTTGAAGGTCCCACTTAAAATTCTTTTAATTCATGAACAATTCAATACTTCATAGTTGGGTAGATATGGAATTTTTAGTTGTAATGAGCAGGTAATGTTTATTAACTCTTGATAAGTTATAAATATGAGGAACGGCAATTGGCAAAAGGCTTCAAAGTCTGCCAGATACTGTGAGCAGAAATACTGGAAAGGGCATAAACTTAGATTCTAAGACTGAATATGGTCCTGGAGAAAAAACATTTGCTAGTCATGTGACAATGAGCAAGTCGCTTAATTTTTTTTGGTTCCTCACTTTATAAAACTGAGATAATTATTGTCTACCTCTCATGGTTGTTAGATAATTAAATTAGATGGTGTATATGAAAAGCATTGTAGCTATAAAGAGCTGTTCAGCTATAAGGTCTTCATATGAATCGCCTCTATTTGAGTTCAGTAGACTTTTTGCCTTAAGAGAGGACAAAAATGGTATCTTTCAGCCACAAACACTCTTTAGGTCCTGAGCAAATGAAGGAAGGAACAGTTTGCCTACATTTGGACAGAGACATAAGGAGGTACTTGTCCAGCTGCAATTTTCTGTAAGGTTGTTTATTTTGCATTTTTCCTAGAATCATAAAATACAGTTCTTTTTTTCTTGTTAACCATCTCAACATACTTATGGAGACAATTTTCCCCTTATGCTAACTTGATTACCTGGTAAGAGCCTTTAAACTTAGGAGGTGAAGGCCCATTGTGAAGAAGTCCATTGCTTATCTCAGCCAAATAAGTTTCTAAGTGCATCTGATGCCAAACATCAGAACTTATGTGGTACTGAGTGTCACAAAACACAAAATAATGACAACACATTTATTTCACAACCTGATGTGAGGTAGAACAGCCATGTTTTCTTCCTTAATTTTATTGGAAATCAAAAATACTTCTTCATGGATCAACACTACTTCAGCTACTGACCTGTAGGGGAAATGCAGTTCTATAGGCAACCTCCATTATTTTATATGAGCTGTGATTTTAACACGAGGTTGAGTATTTTTCCCAGAACCTTCTGGCAGAAGATGACTCCAGAAATAATAATGTTTGAGAGAATAGTAGCCAACAGATAATAGTATACCCATATCCACTAAGTTGTTTCTTACTAGTTATTAAGACACAAAATAATCAAAGAGTAAGCAAGCTTTTCTGCACATTTTAATCAAGAAAGATACATTTTTTAAAACTATGTTATGATTTACCCCTAAATTATCTTCTAAAAATTAGACCTTTAACATTTTATACCTGACTTCAAACTTGAAATCCCTAATCTCAAAACTTTGTCATTATAAATATAAGTTTAGGGTATAAGTAACTAATTCTCATTTATATTCATGGGGAAAGAAATAGACCCTAGTTCCTCATTTCCAAAAATTTAAAAAATCAGAGTTTTATGGTCACAAAGTAATATCAGAAGGATCAAACAAATATTTCTGGGAGCTGAACAAGCTGTCTGTCCAGTTTGTGTGGTTTTTTTTTTTCTTTTTTTTTTTTTAGTATTGAAGCTTTTCAGAGACTTCAGTACTTTTCAAGTTCAGAAAGTCTTCATACTGTTTAGAGAGAAAAATTCTCATAAATGGCGGGGAAGGCAGTGCCAGACTCTTTCCACCTTTTGTTCATTTAACAGCTTACTCTGGCCACGAGTTTTGGCTTCTGCTTTTGGGTACATTGAGTTGAATCTTACACTTGGGAGCTGTTTACTGAACTGCAATATAATTCCAAAGCCCCTTGATGAACACAGGTGTGAATTAAGATGGGAATGGGAGGAAGGAACTGGCTCTAACCTATAGAAATGATGAAAGAATAAAGTCATTTTGGTATATTCCTGGGACCCTGGATAATCCTAACTATGCTTCCAAATTCATTGTTATTCAAAATGATTTTTTCATTGTCTTATTTATGGGGCACAGTGTGATTAGATTCAATATAACTATATGATGTGCAGTGATCACATCAAGGTAATTAGCATTTTCATCTTCTTAAACATTTATCATTTCTTTATATTGGAATGCTTCAAAGTATTCTCTTCTAGTTCTTCGTAATGTAAATAATAAAGTGCTATAAACTATAGTCACCTGACGGTGCTGTGAAAGAGAACTCATTCCTCCCATCTCACTGTGTTTTGGGTACCCTCATTCAACCTCCCTCTATCCCCCCACCCCCAGATTCTAGTGACCACCCATTCTTTCTCTGAGATCAACCTTTTTAGCTTCCACATATGAGTGTGAATATGCAAAATTTGACCTTCAGAGTTGTTCTGATTTTATTTTCTGATTTGATTTTATCAGTAGAGCACAGTTGTCTGAAGAGTTTCTGGAGCCCAGCGTATCTCCAGAGTCCAGATGAATTTTCCGAGCCTATATGAGCAAATTTTAGCTCTCTAGGTGCCATCTACCTCCCTCTTCCTTCTGGAAGGCTGATTGCAATGCCGGGGGATATACCAGACACTCACTAGAGGGCAGCAGGGGGTCAGTGGAACCATTTCTTCAGGAATTTGCTGGACTGTATTATGTGCATTGGGAAAAACAAAAACAAAAACTTGACAGCTTTTTAAAAAATCACCTGTTAAAAATATTACGATATCAGTAATCTATGCATGTATATTCATATCACAAAAAGTTGAATAAATTGTCACGTATAACCTCACTACTATAACTAAAGAAGTCTGTGAATGCCAAGGAATTCATCAGTTAAACTTCTGTTGACAGCTTTGTCCTTAGGAAAGTGAGGGTCCTCAAAGGGGGCCTATTCTATTCTAGCCCACCCTGGCTAGGAGTCAAGCCACCTCTGGATGCTGGGAGAGGAAGCCTAATGGATGAAGGCAGAAATGAAAAACAAAATCTAGGTCCATCTGATAATCTGGATCAGTCGCCACTAGGCAAAGAGCTGCAATCCCCCAACTGTGTGCAGGTGTATGTGTGCAGGAAGGAATATCCACACTGTCTTCAGACTCAACCCCCTATGGAAATTTGGACAGGGGGTTGTGAGCCCCTTGTGTTGCAGGTTTATGCTGTGAGAGGGACCCAACACTGGATTGCACAGAACACACAGGACGAAGAAAAATGAGCAAGTTGACAGGGAAATAACATTCTGAGACATCCCGAGGAGGAACGACTTTGTGGAAGGTAGCAAGGACAAGGTGGAGAGAAAGGGAAGGCGGTTTGAATCATCCTGCACTACCACAGAGAACAGCAACGGCCCAGAGATCAGAGAATGAGGAAAAGAACAGTGTGGGATGGTGAGGAAATGATGCCCGAGTCCCTCAAGGAGTCTTCTGTGCAAAAGAGAGGCTTAGGGTACAGGGGTAGCTACAGGTTTTGCTGGTGAGGCTTGAATAGGAAAATTATTTTATTAACCTATTTATTGTTATCATACCTCTCCAAGTCATCCCACAGGACAGCATGAACTGTACAATCCAGCTTACAGCTCACAGAAGAAATTGCACCTTAACCCCCAAACTTCACTGTCACATGTTCAATGAAGATAAATATAACATACAATTGTTAGAATTTTGCTTTTAGCCCAAACTTCTGGAAAATCATTAATCATCATCTCTGTTTTTCCCTATGCATCATCTGTAGATACTCTGCATTAGAATCACACAGTGGAAAATTACACTCTAACAAATTTAGGAAGAAGAGTCCAATAAGACCTGTAGGAGAAAGATGTAACCAAATATTAGGGGCAAATAAAGAAAAGTAATATTATTTTCTGCCAAGGGAGGCAGGGAAGATTTAATGGATAAAATGGCATGTGAACAAGTCTCGAAATATATGTAGGATTTTTATAAGTGGAGTTATGGGAGTACCATTTTAACAAGATGAAACCGAATAATGAAAACTACCTTGGCTCATGATGGCTGTAATACTGGCGAAAGATTGCTGTGGTTGGATAAGTGTTCCTTGAAGGCCCATGTGTCAAAGGCTTGGTCCCCAGCCCATGGTGCTATTAGGAGGTGTTTGAACTTTTAAAAGGCTGGGCCTAGTGGGAGGTCTCAGGTCATTGGTGTCATGTCTCAAAGGGGATAGAAGGGATTGCCACCCTAAGGTTAGCAGCTTCCTCCCTCCACCACATGTACCTCCATGGTGTGCTGCCTTGCCACGGGCCCAGAGACAATGGCACCAACTGATTCATGGACTGAATCAGCCAAAATCAACCTTTCTTCATTTTATGTTAATTATCTCCTGTATTTTGTTATAGTGACAGAAAAATAACTAACACAGAGGTAGAACTAAGGCTGTAAAAAGAACATTTATGGAGAATGTTGAGGAATTTGAAATTTGTGGCTATTTTGGCAGGTTTCTGCATAGAGTTACAGAGTTACATGATCAGAATCACACTTGAGGGCAGTTTCTTTGTCTACAGGGCTGGAGTTAATACGGAAGGTAAAATATTAGGAAGGAGGTGAAATTTCCCCGGGTTGAGGGAATTAGTCTGTGAAATGGGGGCAAGGGGAACATGTGAAACAGACATTAAAGAAGGAAGAAGTTGATTGTTAACTCAAAACACTTTAAATGTGGTTTGTCAGTCCTTGGAATGAGAAAACAATTTTGTTTTCAAAAACTTTCTTTGTTACGAACATCGATCACAGGATATAGCCAACTGACAATCCATTTCTGTTTTCAAGTTTCAGTGATGAGTCAGAGATGGAGACAAGAAGAGTTAAAGGCGAGTTAAAAATGTGTTTTGCTAGCTAAGATCTCTAGGGGGTTATAGTTATCAATGGGTTAGAGGCTTCATCTGGTAAAACTAAAATAAACTTTCCCTTATTTCTTCTGAAAAAAATTTAGATTTACTGAATTACATGTTGACATGTATAATTCAATTTAATTTTTAAATTAAATGCCACAGCATTATTTCAATTAGGAAACATCTGATTTTAATCCCCAATAATAAAATACAAAAGTTAAACCTTGGATGAACTAAAGTCAAATCAAATTTAACTGGTTCAGGATTGCCTTGTTTTAATATTCTGTAATGTTTCTAAAATACTATAAGATCCCTAAGTGTTGATCAACCTGAGACTTGGGGTATTATTTATACATCAAAGTTCAGAAAATATTTTATGATTGATCAACTTAACGGATTTTGTTTTTGTACTGCTTGTTGGTAAATGTTTCAATTGTATGAAATACCATTCTTTTTATATTGCATTGGAATTTTACATTGCAGGTTTAAGAAGCTAAGAATTTCTACATGAGTTTTTCTTTAACTGTGGCAATAAGCTTCCCATATGGCAACAGAAATGACACTCTCTTTCTGCTATTTGAATAATCTGCTTCCAAACAGGAAAAGTGGGGAACACGACCAACAGGACCAAAAAATGTCTGTGACACTTACCTTTGGAGCAAAACTTAAGCCAATTAAATTATTGCCATATGATGTTATTTGGACTGTAATTGCTATCATAATGAAATGCAGAAAGAATAGAAGGCCCAAGAGCCAAGGACATAGCTTGGAAGAGATCAAGTTCTATCACATTAGCCATTCCTACAAATTGGATTCAAAAGAGATCTGACTTGCCCCAAGTAGTTCACAAATTGAGCAGCACCAACTGGGTCTCATGCACATTTTCTGCTTTCCAATTTTGATAGATGCGTATCTGCTCTGTTCCAATAGCTCTCTGGAAAATATTTCTTAGCTGTCTACTTCCACCTATTTTCAGTCATGGATCTGTCTTACTACAGCTTATCAATAATTTAAAATAAAAATATGGAAAGCTACTGTAATGAGCTCTCTGCAGGCAATACCCTGTCAAGAGGAAAAATGAGGATATGGTAATGAGGAAAACATTAGTCTGATTATCACAAGAAGTATCAGTTCTGATTCCTTTGTGGTGGTATATAACCCACAGGTAGTCCCCAAATAGTGCTTCAGATCACAAGCATCTTGAAGATAACTGGAATTCTTCCTAGTGCTATTATCTCTTGTTATTCCAGGTTAAATCTAAGTTAAAGAAATATACTCCCAAATCTTATCAATGCCCTCTTGATATTCCTAGAGATATTTCTTCAAACCTTGTAATGACTCCAAATATGTGCTGTCACTCAGAATAACTGACAATGCTCTCCTCTCCCATTCTAAACTCTCAATAATCACTGGCATCCACCTAAAAGATCTCTACTAGGAGGATGTGGGTCTTTATTGGTCCCTTATATGAGCAAATTTCCTGTTCTTCCTCCAAGCTGGAAGTTGCAGTCAAGAGCAAAAGGATAAAACTGACCAGAAGGGGTTAAAGGGAAGCCAGTGGAGAAACACTTGGATGACTGAGGGAATATTTTGTTTTGTACATTTTATTTTCAATTAACACATAATGATTGTACATATTTATGGGGTATGGTATATTGTTTCAAGACAAGGATTCATTGTGCAATGCTTAGCATATCTATCACCTGAAACATTTATCATTTCTTTGTGTTGAGAACATTCAAAATCCTCCCTGGAGTTATTTTAAAATATATGATATATTATTGTTAATTATAGTTTACATCAGCATTGCAGAGGTTTTAACCTTCTGGAGCTGGCTGCTGTTCTTTTCCTGGGGAGGACATACTTTCATTAAGCCCACAATTGGTTTTAAGTGTTTCTTCAGAGAATGAAGACTGAGTCCATAGTAACGCTTGTATTATGATCAACAAGTGCTATTTTGTTTCTTCCCCAAAGTTCCTGTTTATGTCTCATAGCCTTTATATTGTCTTTTCAAGAACTGAGCCAGTTGGCCAGGGGCCATGGTAAAATTGCACCACTAGTAAGTATAAATACATCCCATCAGTAGACACCTCTTTTTGTATTCTGCTTAAGCTCAGTTTTCCATTTGAAGTGTCATATAGCTATGGGTAAATGCAGAACGTTATTTAAGCAAGGATGATTTTATCAAAATGGGTTCCAAATGCTGAGCTACAATACAGAATAATTACCAATCATTAAGAAATTTTATTCTTTTATGAAAGAAATATCATTTTCACATTAGTATTTGGCATTGTCTTTGAGTATTTATCTCATGTCTAGAAAATAATATGGTATTTTATTTTTAAGAATGAGAAGGAAGGAAAGAAGGTAGCCAAAAGAAGGATCTGTGAGTAAGAAAATATGTCTATGTCAGCTAGCATTTCATTGTTGTGACCAAAATACCTGACAAGAACAACTTGGAGGAGGAAAAGTTTTATTTTGGCTCAAAGTTTCAGAGATCTCAGTCCATGGTCAGCTAACTCCATTGTTCTTTGCCAGAGGTGAAGCAGAAGAACATCATGGCCAAAGGGCATAGTGGAGGAGAGCTACTCAGCTCCTGGCATCCAGGAAACAGAGAGACCAGAATGGCCAGGGCTAGATATAGTCCCCAAGGCCATGCCCTCAGTGGCTACTTCCTTCACCCATGTCCCACCTGCCTATAGTTTTCACCACCTCCCTATTAAATTATTATTCCATCAAATGGATTAACACACTAATGAGGTCAGAATCCTCATGATCCAATCATTTTACCTCTGAAAATTGCTGTGTTGCCTAGCACATTAGCTTTTGGAGAACATTTCAGATCCAAACCATAACAAAACAAATAATATAACAAATTCAGCCTTCTGAATTTCTCACTCTACCCTGTCCAAAATCAAATTAACATAAATTAATGAATACTACTATCAATGAAACTATGGCTTCTTGAAGGTGACTATGACAAGCAATTTGCATATTTTATTCATTTTTTAAAATTCGGGGAAATAGGGAAACCAAAAGACTAAAAACATTTCCCCAAGATCATGTATTCCATGGTTAAAGATCTGGATTCTTCTTGGTTTGTCCCAACCAAAGCTCAAACCATAACATCCAGGCTCTACTGCCTACCTTCCTAGTCAGAGCTCCTCAACAGTAAGTCCACCAGAAAAGACGGAAGCAACTTCCTGTGTCATTTTCTGCAAAGAATTCTGATGTGACTAAACTAAAGAGATCTACTTAATACCATTGGCTTAGCCAGCATAACTGTGAAGAAAGATCAACCTCAGAAATGCTTTTTTTAAGGGAAAAAATCCAGTTGGATTGAGTGCAAAATATGGAGTATCTCCATTTTGTTTAAAGTACACATTTAAATTTTAATGACATAATTGCTTAAGTCTTCTTTTGGATTTATGATTCCAGTATTAATATCCAAAATAAAATATTTTTAATAGTACCTTTTTTGCTTTTCCTAAGCATTGTATCAGTATTTTAAATATATATTCACCGCCAGCTTCTTGTGTTTTATAGTTGCAGGGAATTAGACTTGCAATTGGAATGATTTGGTGTTATCACTTAACTCTGAAAAAGCACGCAAATACAGCATACATTTGTGATAAACCACTAACAATTTGCTATGGTAGCCAGGCCATTATTTTCTTATATTAGGAAAAAAAAAACAAAAAACACAAAAACCCCTGAATTCAGCAAGCCAGTATTGTATGCCATTTAATATTATTTGCAACGATGATTAACTAGAGTGCCTAGGGCACTTACATAAACAGCTGTTTCTTGTGTTTTCCAGGTGATAAAGCCTGTTAATTTGGCAACTTATAGAAGAGACATTAGATCCACTCCAGTGCTACTGGAGTAATGGCAGCCCCTTAGGCAGGGTACAGCTCCCAGTGACAAGAGACCAGGGAGGGCGTGATCAAGGAAGAGGTTCAGAAAAGAGGCTCAGAATCTAACCACAAGCCAGGTAGGACACAGAGGTGTCCAGAGACTTCAAGGGGCAAAAGGGGTGTCCAGAAATGCTATTCATTTATCTTGTGGTTGTTTTGTCTGTTTATTCAACTACTTTCTCATTTTGGAGAGTGAGAATATTTAAATATTTCTCTTTTACACTCCTGAAATATTGCTAGTGATAGTCTTTAAATTTTCAAAATTCTATGCTATATTTAATAAAGTACCATCTAAGCAATCACAGATTTATGCCTTTTTTTAGCAAATATAAGAGAGCTATGGTCTTCCACACTAAACACTTACAAAATGCAAAAGCAGCAATAAATAGGATTGATATTTACATTAACATTGCACATAAAATCCAAAAGTCAACATTCTATTTTCCATATCCAGTGTATATATCACTTTATTTTTAATGTTATCTTTCTCTGTTTCCTAATAAAATTTAAGACTTGTGAGGAATTTTAATTTGCAAGTTAAAATGAAATTATAGAATTCAGCATTGTTTCAGGCACAATGTCAAGGAGTTTACTACCAGCACTGAGGTTTTCTTAAAGAATTAATTCACAGTTTCTATTTACCAGGAAGAGATCTCTAAGTAAACTTTTTATTTCTTCAGTTTTCCTTTAATTTTTATCTCTTCTCACTTTACTTTGCATTGTCATTAAGAGATACTGAAGGCATCCACTTGGCTCCTGGGGGGGTGGGGGCAACATTTGGTTATTGTTCTCCCCTGCTACAGTCAATGCATTAAAGGGGAGATTCTACACAGGAATAGCTGAGCAATCAATAAAATGCATTCCCAAGCAATAATAATGTGAGGGAGTCATTGCAATTTGATTAGTGACCTTTTCATTCTTTGTAGAGATAACCTTTATTGATATCATTAACCAGATGCAACACAGGTTTGATGCAGCTCTTTTAGCCACGGAGCTTGGTATTGATTGAGAAGCAAGATCTGAGATTTTGTTAGTGTCGAGCTGTTTACAGAAATAGGTGATACATACCTCTCCTTTTCTCCAGCCTCTTTTTTTTTTTTTTTTTTTTTAACCAGCAGTGAATATAGAGGAGAAACCAAGGACATTTTCTTAGTTTTGTTCAGTTTCTATAAATAAAAGCTTTTTGGGTGAGAAAGTACTTTCTGAATGCTCAGAAAAATGGAGGCCTTTTATCTTAGCAATTCTGATGTGGCATAAGTAGATATCCTGTTCAGCTTTTGTAACTGTCAAGGAGCTCTCATTAAATAATACCTTATTAGTGTTTTCAATTCAGAAAGCTTATACTACTTTTATATGTTTATGTTTAAATGAACCAATACTTATCTGTTGCCTTATAAAAGCCTATTTTATCAGAAAGAAGACCCAGAGATTTTTGCCTCTTGGCCCAGGTAGCTGATAATCTCTGAAAAGGTTTATCTGTATCAGGTTCCATACAATAGAAATAGAACTTCTGTTTAGCTTTTTAAATGAATTACTTGACCCAGGAATCATACCTTATATTTTAATTCCTGAAAGTTGATTTTTAAATGAAAGTCAATTTTTAAGTTGAATACACTATACTGTCTAGAAAAAAGAGGAGTTTGGTGAAAGGGAGCTGTTGCTTTAAAATGTGCTTTGTAGCTGAACTTGTTGAGTCTGACTTGAGAATAGTTCAGTTCATGGTACATAAATTGGTTTGTGTAGTGACTGGAATTATAACATCTTTGTTTTGATTGATTTGTGAACTAAGTTTAGAGTATATAAGTGGTATCTATGGAGTCAGGATGAATAATTAATGTTTAGCAAATAAGCACTGGGAAAGATTTACTAAGGTACATGTATAAAAGATTTTTGGGGGAGGGGCAGAAGAATTCTTAAGCCTAGTAACTGTTTATGTATTCTCTTGGGTCTCCAAGCACGAGAGTAGTTTAAATAAAAACCTATGGGTAGATACTACTTTTTATTTAGCAAGCTTCTATATATTAAGAAAGAACACAACTAAATTTAAGAAACCACTACTTTAGGGATACATCGTAAGAATGAATATGGATTTAACCTTTTAATTCTAGGCTTTGAAGACAGAGATCAGTTCTCAGATTGAAAGTACATTTAAAGTCTGTGATACCCACTTTCTTTTGTTTTTTACTTTTTAAAATTGTAATTATTAATATATACTAGTTATACAAATTAATGGGGTTTACTGTGAAACTTCTATATATGTCAACTTTCTTTCTTTTTTTCCAGTGGAATCTGAGCCCCACACTTGCCTTGCACTGAGTTACAGACCAAGCTCTTTGAATTTTTATTTTGAAACAGGGTGTCGCTATGTTACCAGGCTGGTCTTGAACTTGAGATCCTGTTGCTTCAGCCTCCCTAGTAGCTGGAATTACAGGCAAGCGCCCCCACACAGGGCACACTTCCTTTTAAAATATGAAATCTTACACATAGTTCTTACAGCATATTTCTTCGATAATGAAAAGCTGAAAGCAAAACAGAAATAGGTTTACACTCAATCACTTGAACTTGTGGGGATTTTATGTCAGCATGAATTTATTTTATTTCTACCCTTAAGGATTACAGTGTGCAAATATTAAACATGTTTATTTGCTGCATTTTACCATTGAGTCAGATTTTTTTGTACTTTGCAATCTGTTTTCAGCCTGAAGTAACATCAACAAGGTAATGCAAAATCAAAATTCTTATAGCCCTGGGGAAAACACTCATCAAAATAATGTCCCTATTTCCTAATCCTGAATATTCTGATTCACCATCCTTTCATATATTAGAAGAAAGAAATGGAGAATGGGAATAGGATAAGTGGATACAGAGGAAAAGAATAAGGATGGAAAGAATAATAAAAATATTTGAAGATGACTTTGGAATTTTTTGTACTTGCATAAAGGTCTGTGGTGCAATTCAACCACCTGGCACTTCTAGGTCCTTAAAACGGAATCATTTCTTTAAGTCAGTGGTGGCTGCATTTTTGTCTCTCAAAATCGTGGTCCTCTGAGCAGCATCACAATTCTTACCAGGAATTTGTGAGAAATTCAGATTCTCAGATCTCCATCTCCACCTGGGAACCACAAGCAGAATTTGAATTTTTAGGTAGATTCCCAGGCACTTAGGCATGTTGACTGCTATGTGACCCCTGAAAGTGACTTATTCCTTGGAAACCAATGACAGTGAATAATGAAATGTAGCATGTGAAAAACAACTAAATTCTTCTGCAGTCAAACCAAAAATAAGAGAAAATACTAAAATTCCTCGTATGCCAAGTGCTTCTCTCTCTAGAAAATAGATTACTAAAGTCATTTGTTAGCTCTAACTTGAGAAGAGCAAATAACAGTGGGTCAATCTGCTTTTCTCTGCTCCTAAAAGTTAAACAAAAACTTTCTCACAATTTTAATGTTTAGCAAAGTTACATAAATGGTCTATTTTTCTTTACTAGTTCAAGTCTTCAGGTAATAGAATATTTCTCCAAATTATATTGTGCCCAAATGATCATTTTTATATGAGTACATCTTTCTTAGGTGTATGTTGCTATGCATGTGTTACATGATCTTCACATGCACATGTGCACACACACACACACACACACACCCCTCACACATTCACACGTGAATGTTTGATCTCCTTTGTTACACACCCCAAGACTGCAGCATGGTTTATGGGATTCCTGGGGGAGGAGAGGAAGGTGAATCTGTATACCCAAGAGTTCTGGACACTTAAACAGTATTTGCAGCAACAAAACCAACCTTGGCACCTGGCAGGAGAAAGAAGGAAAATGACACCTGTTCTTTGTCATATAGATTACCACAGAAAGGCAAGTTATTAAAGACAACATGTTTTAAAATTTCAGTAGCATGTTTTAGTTGGGGTGGTAGGGACTCTTTCCCAGCTGATATTAATAACAAGTGTAATGGTCTGAATTAGACTCTGTTATTTTTGTTTTTCTCTAACAAATGATCCTCTGATGTGTGAACCAGGGGAAACAGCTCATGTTTGTATATATGAGACTACCATGCTTACATGATTAACTTTTGTTTTCAACTTAGCTCTTAGAAATGGCTGTTGAGGATAAGGAGAGATACTGAATGTATAGCCAAAGAAATGTAGAATAATCTTTGATATGAAGAAAACATAGTGTTCTTAGAAAGGTGGGAAGAATGTCACAGAGATTTGCCCTTACCATCTCAGAGAAACACTGTTTAGATGTGGCTGCTGTGTTATCCGTGAACAAAGTGAAATGAATTGACATGACAACTTGCAAACATTCTATAGCAAAATAGTACCAATAAAAGCAAAGTACTTAAAAGCAAAGAAAGAAAGAGGAGAACAAAGGAGAATGGCATGGAGAATACAGATGAAAACATGTGGAGATCTAAAGTCCTCCACAAGTACCTAAAGCAGGTAGCATACAAAAACTTTTTAAGAAGACCCTGAAGTTGCTATGCATGAGCTCCAAGGCAGAGTAATAAAATAGCAGAAAAAAAAAAAGTGTTCTAAGTTGAGGAGGCAAATTGAAAACTGAAGGACCTTTAAAGGTCTAACAAACAAATTAGAACCCAGAAAGACAGAAATTCACAATGGAAAATGAGACCACTAGTGTAAGAGAGGAAAAATTTCTCTCTTAGAGTATCCTCCTGAACCTAAGAATTAACTGACATAAAACAGATCAACATATCTGAATTCTTGGATACTGTGAGTCCAGCAAACATACTGTAAGTGTAATGGTCTGAATTAACAGACCCTTTTAATTGATTAATAAACAAAGTAATGATTAAAATGGCGAGTGACAAACAGGAGAGCCCAATTTATGATAAACGGCATGATTATCATAATGATAATGAAATAAATGTCATAAAAAAGTCAGTGATTAAAAGACATTCAAAGAACCAGCCTCAGCAACTTAGGGAGGCCCTAAGGAACTCAGTGAGACCCTGTCTCTAAATAAAATACAAAAAAGGGTTGGGGATGTGGTTTAGTGGTTAAGTGCCCCTGAGTTCAATCCCTGGTGTGCACACGCCGCGCGTGCGCGCGCACACACACACACACACACAAGAATACATTAACACTTGATATAAAGAGGGTTGGATATGAAGAGAGTCAATTCTCATATGACTATTTCCTGGCAACTTTTCCCACATGGATGGGATTGGGGTCATTGATGTGATTCATACGTCCATTCAAATCAGTAAGCATGTATTAGGTGCTCATTTTGTTATGTATCAAGAATCCCATTGCATTCTTTTTTCTTAGCCACCTGATAAGTTGTATGTATAAGTTCCATGGGTTAAGGACAAAGAAGAAGAGATTTTATGGTGGAAAAAGAAGACATATTTAGTGTTCGACTTACTTGTTTTGTCTTCAAAGTTCAGAAAATTTGATACATTGTGCCAGAAATTAAGATAAAGGAATATTATATTTTCTTTTTCAAAAATATATTTCTGGTTGTACATAAGGGTATATATGTGTGTTAAATATATGTGGATAGGGTTAGCTAGAGATTAGATAGATAGATAGATGATAGACAGCAAACTAGTGATAGTTGTTGATCCTTAAGAATAGTATTCGTGAGTGTAGAAAGGGTAGGAACTTTAATTTTCATACTATATTCTTAACATACTTTTGTATATTACTTCTATATTAAATAGCAATAAAAATAGTATGAGGAAAAAGTTTGGCTTCCTTATGTTTGGTTGCTTTGGAGCTTGGGGCTGCCCAGCAGTGATGGGCAATTTGTTTTCATTATTTTCTAAAATATACTTGTGTCTAGGAACATGTCAAAGATTACAGACCAGGGAGATGCCTCCTTTTATTCCTTTCCAACATTCTGTGTTGCAAAGGTGGATTCAGTCTTTCATTATGAAAAATGACAGTGT
The DNA here is from genome assembly GCA_020662805.1 of Glaucomys volans. Lineage (NCBI taxonomy): Eukaryota > Metazoa > Chordata > Mammalia > Rodentia > Sciuridae > Glaucomys > Glaucomys volans. Next base: position 313,452 of record JAJEJO010002431.1, read on the forward strand.
AGGGAAGCAACTCCACACTTCTGAGGAAAACTTTTTTCTGCATAAACTCAGGAAACCCTGATCCCCAAAGTGTTTGGGGAACTGAAATAGCTTAATACTTAAGAATGATTAAGCACAATGTGACTTGGCATTTCGTATTGATGCTTTTCCCATAAGAAAATTCTAATAGTCCTATTTTACACCATAAAAATTAAATATCTCCCTACTCCCTGTGTTTGTATTCTTGGGAGTCTTAAAAGTCATTATTATTATTGCCTTTAGAGTTGTTTTGTCAATAACTGGCAATTTTAATTTCTTTATGACACAACAGATATCCTCTCAATCTTCAAAGATAAATAAACCTCAAGCACATTTAAAACATATGGGAGATAATTATCTCAGCAAATAGCTAAATTTCACATCTGAAAAAGCCTTCAGGATAATCTTACTAAATCCCTTTATTTTATATAGGAGAAAACTAAGCCCCAGTGAAGTGAAGTGTTTTGTCCAAGGTCACACAGCTAGTTTCAGACTAAATCAAGGTTGGAAATGTAATTAGTTTGGGCTACTATCTCCTGTCTATATCTGAGAATGTTAGTTTTTTCCAAGCTTGCCCATCTTCCTCCTTGTCTATCCTGGGAAGGAATCTTGCCATGAAAGAAAAAATATGCTCATTTCAGAAAAAAACTCAGGAGTCAGGGAAAAGAATGGATCCAGGTTTGATTCAGTTGGATGTACATAGTTGACTTACTGTTGGTTAATCCATAGAAGAAATAAAGCCTGTGCTTATTTTTAAATAATTAAAGTAGTTTGGAGGTAACCATCCACTGTCAACATCTCTCTATTTTATAGACAACTTGTTTACACAAATACATTTTATTAAACAGGAAGCAAGACATGTGTATCTGTGTATTAGCCAAAGTTCTTCAGAGAAACAACCAACAGGAGATAACTTGATATATAGGAGCAGATTTATTATATGAGATTGGTTCACATGATTATAGAGGTTGAGAAGTTCTGTGATCAACTGTCTGCAAGCTGAAGGTCCATGAAAAACAGTGGTGTGGTTCCAGTCTACTTTGGTTTAGATATGAGATATCACTCAAAGCTCCTGTATGAGATCATGCAAGAAAGTTTTTAGCACTGAAATGATTGTTTATGAGAGTTTTAACCTAATCAGGGCATTAATCCATGATAGGGATTACATGAGTGGTAACTGTAGGCAAGTAGGGTGTGGCTGAAGGAGGGAGGTCCCTGGGGTATGCTTTGGGGGCATGTATTTTATCTCTATTGAGTGAAGCTTTCTTTCTGCTTTCTGGTGTGATATACTGAGCTACTTTCCTCTGCCACACCCTTTTGCTATGATGGTCTGCCTCACCCTCATCCCAGAACAATGGAGTCAGTGGTCCGTGAACTGAGACCTCTGCAACAGTGAGCCCCCAAATAAACTTGTCCTCCTCTAAATCTCTAAATTCGTTCCTGTTGGGTGTGCACATTTACACTCAAACTTCATATGTAAAGCATATTAGCTTTATCTAGAAATAGATACATACATTAAGTTACTGTAAAGTTTATATGCACTTAAAGACATGTTATTTCTATCCAGATATTGTCTCTAATACTGTGCAGACATATCTATCCTCCATTATGTTCTCAATGGATTGGACAATGCACACTGCACTGGGGAGGGCTATCTTCTTTATTCAATTCACTGATGCAAATCTAATCTCTTCTGCAAACACTGTCACAGTCACACCCAAAAATAATGTTTTGCCAGCTACCTGAACATCCCTTAGCCCGCCCATGTTGACACATAAAATTAACCATCGAAAATTATCTGTGATTCTCATAATGAAAAACCATCATCATATTTTAATAAAAAGAAAATATGGGACTAAAATTATTAATGTAATATCACAAGTATTTCAGTTGCCCTGGATTTCATTACTGAATTTTGAGTATCATGTTCCAATTGTGCAAGAATTCTCCAATTTGTTGTCTTGTCTTCTTTAGGAGTTAGCCATTGTTTGTCTTATGCCCTTTTCTTAGCAACTATCATCATCTGAAGGTCAGCATTAATGCCTACTTCCTAAATTGGGTGATATATGTCCAACATTGCAGTAAGAGTCCTGGTTTTTAACTGGAGTCCCATCATAATTAACAACAAGGCCTCCTTTTATTCTCGAGGAGTTAAGCTTTGGACAATCGTGTTATTCTATCCACAGTGAGTACAAAATATGCTAGAGAAGGAATTTTCCTATATCTTCCTTTAAGGCAGATCTCAGTATTTTCTTCCATTTGAGCTAGGTCTGTCCCTTTCTGTTCCCAGTGTCTTAAAGTTGTACCTCTTGCCTTCCTAGATTCATTGAAACTGAGTTATCTTTCTTACTCCATGTAACTCAAAACTCAATATTTGACTTGATTGAACTAGTCTATCTGCCAAGTCCACTTTCATTCTGGTTTCCACTGGCTTTCCTAATACAGTGTGTGAATAAGTCTCTCAAGCTTAAAAATAATTAGATTACCAAGGGGAATTTGATGAAGGATTTGTGCTTTGCAGGATAGTTAAACATGGAGTTTCATAGAAGCTATGCAAATACAACTGTTTGTAAGTTGAACTCAATTTTGAATGTGCTGATACTTAGGAAACCTAAATATTTCTGCTCCCAGAATCTATTAATACTGCCAAATGATACTCCAAACAGTACTTTCAAATCCAAGTTTTTAAAAGTGTCCAAAATTTACATTACCCTCAAAGAGACAGGTAACTTTGTTTAAAGAATATGAGCTTTGTTGTCAGGCAAACATAAGTCCAAATTCTATTATTACTCTATTAAACTGTGTGCCTCAGTTTTCTTATCTGTAAATAGAATTTATGAAAATATTTTTTTTGTAATGAACTTAATAAATACTAGTTTCATCCACTTATAATACGAGGTACACTTTTTAGTAATGAATTTATAGAGATTTTGGAAATAAGTTTATCTTTCCACATATTCTAACCAGTGGAAATTTCAAAAATATTTTTGAAGCCATCTCTGTCACTCTGTCCTTCCTGCCTAATTTCAGACTATCACAATGTCTCACTTGGATATAGAAACAATGACTTTAGTAGTCTTTTAGACCACCTGTCCCTGAATAGTTTCAGCACTTAGAATTCTAAAAATAAAATATCCTCTAATTAAAATCCTTAATTAACTATCCATTGCCTTCAGGATAGAAACCAAACTGCGCACATGGCTTTTGCCCATCTTTCCTTTTGCTTATTTTATCCATTGGTTTTTGTCCGCCATTCCACATCCTAGCTCTGTGGAGCTATTTGAAGTGAACCAAGTGTGCCCTGTCCCCTGTCTAGAGTGTTAGTCCATTTCTCCTACATTCAAATGCATTTTGGTTTCACCTCCCCAAGGAAGAGGTCTTTGGTTATTTCCAATCTTGATTAGATGCTCCCCTATAATCCCATGATTAACTCTCTAGTGTCAGTAAGCTTTTTCCACCTCCAAAAGCTAAGTGTTTTGAGGTTTTGAGGCAGAGTTTCTCTCTCCCTCTCTCTCTCTCTCTCTCTCTCTCTCTCTCCCTCCCTCTCTCTCTCTCTCTCAGCACTCAATCATTGGGCACATTTTATGGGCTAAATAAATATGGGCTTCATTAAATTCAAAGGTAGAACTTTTATCTTACTTTGGATAAAGAAATATTATCAAGGAATGACAAGGAATAATTATAGAAACTTCATAACCTAGCACAAGCTGTTTGTTTGTTTTGTTTTGTTTTGTTTTTTGTTTGTTTTGTTTTATTTGGGGATTTGACCCAGGGGTTCTTATTCACTGATCCATATCTCCAGTTCTTTTCATTTATTTTTCATTTTGAGACAGGGTCTCATAAATTGCTGAGACTGCCTTTGAACTTGTGATCTTCCTGTCTCAGCCTTCTGAACTGCTGAGATTGTAGGCATGCACCACCATGCCTGGTTAGCACAAACATTTAAGCATCGGAGCCTCTCAATAAATATCTACAGCTTTGATTCATTGATAAAGCAAAAGACATTAACATACTTAGATTCATATATAGTCAACACTATAGGAAAAGAAGAGCACATTTTTCTTTTAACTTTAAATGAAATTATCTTCCTGAGTGGCATCAGGGCTCAGGTAAGAAATTCCCTCTTGCTGGGTTCTCTGATAGGAGGCCCACTGTGATACTTGGGGAAAGTCATTTTTTCCCCTAATAATAACAACAACAAAATCACAAAATCAGCCTTTCTCTCTTGCCATCGCACAGTCACCTTTCTGAGTGACTAGATCCTGTGTGTTCTGAACCAGTCACAGTGTCCCACAAGATATCAGGGCCCCAGGACCCAGAGAAGCTGACTCACTAGAACAGGTAATTATGAATCAGTAGGACATGAGACAGGAGAGGAGATCTAATTTACAGCTGACTGGAGAGCTCTGAATCAGTGTAGAGCAGAGCTGAGAAATTAAATGATCTATAAGCTCACCTCTCCAAAATTATTTGGTCTCCACCATTTTCATTTAGAAAACATGTATTGCAAACATAAGGATTTACCTTTTGCGCCTGAAGAGTTGGCAGGGGAGGGCAGCATCTTGAGACCACCTGGTTAGGATAGAATTAACTCTAACATATCTGCTGTTTCAATAAGAGAAACTTTCTGTAGAGCTCAGGAAATGAAGGACATGTCTGGAAGCTGGTAAGACCTTCTAGCGAATGCAATCACATATCTAGTTAGGTGAATCTGTGTATGTAAAGAGCATATCCTAGCTACTAAAGAATATTACCTGGGCTTCATGTTAATAAAATTTAGGGCTCTTTCCTTACTTCCTGTGAGTTTTAGCTGCAGAGCCACTGGGAGATCTTTAGTGTTAAATTGTTTGCAGAAGAGTAGCCTTTACTTTCATGCTAATGGACTTATGCTAAATATTTATTGACTGAAGAGTAGCAGCCTATGTGGGAAATATATTAATTCATTAAAGAAATATTTCTCAAATGCCTATTTTATATGGCATACTATACTGATCACTGAAATAAGGTGATTTTAAAAACCAAATCTCATGTTTCTGATCTTATTTATATCTTCTGGCAGATTTCTGAATTTATTCCAGAGGAAAGAGAGTAAACATATTTCAACAAGCTACTTGAATGAATAAGTTAAAAAAAATAAATTCCAGATAGTAGTTATGCTATGAAGAAAAATTAAGGCAAGGAAATGGGATAAAGAGTTTATATGGGCAAGAGGATAGTTAGCTAGAGTGGTCAGGAGTCTTTTTTCTGAGGAGACCGCATTGGAGATGAGTCATGAATGAGGAGAAGGAGATAGTTCTGTGAAAAAAGGATGGAGGCACATTCTAGACAAATGGAGCAGCTGGCTGGGAAATTCAGTGGGAAAGACAAACAAGTGTTAAATCACGTACACTTAGAAGGGCATGCTTCAGCATTTGGATTTATACTGAGGGAAGTTGGAAATTGTTGTAGGGGTGAAGCAGGGGAATGATGGGAAATCATTGGACAACATGAAACGAGAACAATGAGAAACAATTGGAATGAAGGAGAGTAATAATAGGAAACCACTGGATGGTATGAAGCAGGGGACATATGGGCAGGAGGAGAAATCATTAGTGGATGTGGAATGGGGATGATTACTCCGGCTGCTCGGAGGAGAACAGACCGAGGGGAGGTGGGCAGCAAAGGAAGCCTATGCTTGAATTGGCTTAAGAGAGTTGATGCTTGAGATTTTTTATTCTATGACCGTTGGAATTGTATGTATTACTTGGAACTGTTAAAAACTCTCAGGCATGAACTCTCCTCCTCCCATAGAGTATTGTAATCCAGTAGCTATTCATGCAGTCACTAACTTTGCTGCTATCACCAAGAGCTTGGGAATGCTTGAGTACATGCCCTCTTCTAATGTTACTGTAAACCTGAAAACCGAGAGGAGGAGATCAAGAGTTAGAGAATTCCCACTGCTTGCCTCTATTAATATAGCCTGCCCTAGAGTTCACCTCTGCTGTAACTACTTTCCCCATCAATGAAAGTCAGCACCACATATCCAGGCTTCAAAACAGTTAGCTCTTCCCTTCGAAACTCCTTTAGGATTCTGAAATTGAGAACATTGCCAGAGAAGGGCAACCTGGAGAATGTCCAAAGGACCTAAATATAGAGGAACCAAAAATTTTTAAAATGGTTGTGAAACATTGTGCTATTTTAGATTGTATTGAGGTCACATATTGACAGCACATGCTCCCCTTCCATGCTTCAGAGATGAACCAGGCTATGCATTATAAAGTAGATTTGAGGACCAATTTCCTGTTGCTTGCACTGGTCACCAAAATTGCTAGTTGCCTCCTTGTTTAGCCTATTTTGAGAAACTTTGGTTCTTGAATTCAATACCTATAATCTATTGTCTGTGGTTCAGCCCACTTCTGTTCCAGAGGATCTGCTTGTGACTTCTTTTCACACCTTCCTTCCTTCCTGAGGCCACTTAGTACCCTGAGTCACCTTGACTCATTCCATCGAAATCTCTGGGTCTCTCACAGTCTGCTTATCTTTCAAGGTTTTTACTCATGTTTCCTTCCTGTTCTTTCTAACTGACAAAAACTAAAATGTTCTCCAGCAAGAAAAAATTTTAAGAAGTGAAAAGAAAATATGGAATAGTTTTAGTAAATCAAAGTAATATGTATCAGTATGTCAAACTCATTATATTTGACATATGAATGTAATCTGTAAACCTGTGTGTTAATGTCATTGGGATTTACCTTTGCAGAGAGCTTAATTAGATGTCACTAATTGAGAATGAAAGGAGAATAGGATCCTGCCATTATGTCAAAGAATATAAAGTATGGTTTTTCCAAGAGTTCTTTCTCAAAATTTATGCTCAGTTGCTCATTTGTCAGTGTTGGAAAATTGATATCACATTCATTAATTCATCATCATTTTGGAAAATATGTTTAAGAAATTAACTTGTCTTTTTAAGTATTGTATTTTAATAATTATTTGGTCCTAAGTACCTCAGTTTCAGCCAAATATCAGGATAAGACTGGATACCTTAAAGCAGATGAGAAATTTCAAAACCAAACAGATTACAAGTTTAAGAATGAGTAACAGTTTGAATATTTGAGCTGTTGTTCATTAGATCTTTGAATTACAGGGTGTAAAGTAGATTTTGCTTTGATATTTAAGGATTGAGATCAAATAGAAAGATTGATGGTGACTAGAGTGAATGCAATTTGGGCCACTTCATATTTTGGCTTATCTGATCTGGGCAGGGGCTTGTTGAGATTTGGGCACCTCAGTAGTTAGTGTGTAAAAAAAAATAGGGCACATGTTTGAAGTGTGAGAACCAATACAAAATAGTTATGGAAAATTGACCTTCCTTCTCTTGTAAACCCTTTGATTTTGTTTGAAAATTACCCACTTTTCCAAAGTTGCTATTACTTGTCAGTTATTCTAATATTCAGGGGAAGAATGAAGTATGGTTTATAAATGCTTAGCAAATATCTGTTGAATTAATTAATGAAGGAATACATTTCACGATGGAATTCTTTTTACATTATTATAATAAGGACACCACTCCTTCACTTAGAGGAAAACAATTTCTTCATATGTAAGTAGGAAAAGTTTTGTGAAAACGCCAAATAAAAATTATTACAGTGCTTCTCTGTTTTATTAACAAAATATTTAATTGATAATAATAAAAAAGTAGGGATTGGGGATGTAGTTCAGTGGTAGAGCTTACCTCACACAAACAAGGCTCTAAATTCAATCCCAAGGACTGCAAAATTTGTTAATTAAGAAATTAATAATAAAAAAACACTTGTGTATGGTGGTTAAAATACTTGTCTTGAGAAGTTGAAAATGGGTAGCCATGGCAAGAGTCAATGTGTTTTTAGCTCAAGAGCCATGTAACAGTATCATGAGGCTGGGTGGAAAAATCAGACTTAATCTTACACTGTCATATCAGCATCCCCTAAAATTCTCTGCAAGGACTGCTGGATGTTAACATCCCCTGAAAAATGCCAACTCCTGAATCATGAAAGTATTCTGGAAAAATAGCAAAGGAAAAGATTATTTCCCAAGTATGCAACGAAATTGAGCATCATAGGGAAATTATCACTATAGAGGATTTTAAAGCCGAGGGAGGTGCTTTCTTTGAGACATCCTAATTATATTACTCCTCCTAGCTAACTCCTTCCAATATACAAGGACACAGAGGAAAAAGATAAAGCATTTCCTCTCAGGCACATCAGTACAGTGGAAAGAACATTGAACTGGGAGTTGTGAAACCTGCTGTCAGTGGCACCAACTACTATGGGAGTGACCTCATACAAATCATATTTTCTCTGGGCTTCAGTTTTCTCATCTATAAGGAGAAAACTTTGGGCTAAATTTTATTTAAGATCTTGATGAATTTTCTATAGTTTTTACTTCTTCTTTGTGTTTTTCTGTCTTTTTTTTTTCTAAATGCTCAAATACTAGATTATTTAAGGTATATTTCCTGGTCGTTTCCCCCACCCTTCTTTCTTCAATATATGGGATAGCAGGATACTGACTAAGTCTGAAGGGAAGGAGGAGGAAGAAAATTAGTTACAGGAAGAGTTCATATCCCTGTCTACAAGAAAACTTAAATATAGCTACCACTGCTTTGAAAGGAATGGTTTATATCCAAACAGTATTTTCCAGACAAGCTCTGTACTTTTTTGCCAACAGAATTAACTTTAAACTGAAGGCAGTAGACAGTTAAACAAGAGTCGGCACTGGGAACAGCTGTGAGTAGACAAGACCAGTTACTTATAAGGTACTGTTTTTTACTCATTGAAATCTTCAGGGTTCCTTTGTGTTGGGGACAAGTATTCTGTGGTCATTTGTCCTTCTTTTTCTCCCACCTCACCTCTATGCTGAGAGCAAAGACACTTTTGAAAATATTTGAGCTTTTTAGCTGGATTGTTTTGTGGCTGTTGACAAGTGAAGCCACAGGATGACTTTGTTTTGTTTTGTTTTCGGAGATGAGATAATTGTTATTTGATTTTAAAGCTTAGTTTAGCTTTGTTCCTTTGTGTATGCATCTTGTGTGTATGGTTTTGATGTGGTTTTATTGTTCGTGTTGGATAAGGAGGGATGTGTTTAAACATTACAGGATGGATAGAATGTTCTTAACTGAGGGGGAGGGGGCTAATGCATCTTCAACTTGAAGTATGGAATCAATATTGAGCCAATCAGATAAAGGGACCAGCAAAGGGCAAGTCCAGGCACTTGAATTGATTCAGTCTAGGCTCCGTAGCTCTTCAGAGCTTGGTGGACCTGACCTGGGAAACATACTTTTCTGAACTGAGGTTTTATTTGTATTTTGCTTCTATATCGAATTTAATTTTAATCCTTCTTTCTTGTCACTTATTTTGTCTTTTAAGAAATTCTAGTAAGCCTACCTGGTTTCTTTTAAAATAAAATTTATTTTCCCTAAGCTCATCTACCTTGAAGGAGTAACACTCCTAAGAGTGACATTTGCAATCAGATTCCAAAGTCCCTGAGCTAAGGAGGAGCTTCCAAAGTAAAAGAGAAATAGTCCAAAGTAGCATGAAGTGGACAGAAAGGACCCTGTGGACACCAGACATTGAAGGTGTCACTCTTTTTCCAGAGGGCCTGGCCAACTAATATATCATATTTGCTACTGGTCCCTAAACAAGCAATGGAGACAGTTTAAGGACTTTGTATATGTGGAATTTCTAAGAAGTGAGTTTACAAGTTTACTACTGAAAACTTCAAAGTGTCTAAAGGAATTCAGTTACTAGATAATTTTCTTTTGAAATCCACTGTGGTTTGTCCCTCTGGAAGGGATTAAATACAATTTTATGTTTTTGGAAGTACTCTGCATTATCATCATGGATATATATTTGATAAAGCAATGATACCTCTGGGGTCCTTCCTGTGGTGTGTGAGGCTATTGCCTCTTATGTCAAAGGGCACAGAATCACTATGCTTTCTGAATTCTTGTATTATTTTTATAGGCCATACTTTGTCCACTAGGTCCACCCTCCACATAAAAATAAAAATAAAAAACAGTGAATTCTCTACTTACTGATGTAGCCAGTTTGTGTACCTCTAACAACTGCCTTCACCCTAAGCCACTGCTTAAAACTACTGTTTTATTTTCTGATATGAGCACTAAAAAAACAAACAAAAAAAAACAGGAAAAAAGTTTATAAAGAATTATGGATGGATGGAATAAGAGCCAATCACTTTATCTGAGGTTGGCCCAAGAAGTGATTCTTTTAGGAGAAAGGGCATGGGCACAGTGACATCTATTTTGGGTGCGCAGGAGCGGTTGGGCTCCTGCCGAGTTCTCCGTTGTGCTGTGTAGTAGAGGTTGCCATGGAAGTGGTGCTGGAACACGTAACATGTTCCTGCATCCAAAACAGAGAGTGTTCTTTGTTCTCCTTTCTAAAAAGTTACTGGAGATATGTGTCAAGGAATCAGAGACTAACTGGATCCCCAGGGGCAGACTAATATTAATCTAGCACTGAGTGTTTTTCTTCAGTCCCATTCATGCACACACTGTTTCCGTGCATGCATAGTAGGGAAATAGCATGACAATGCTTTGTAGGAAAGAGAAAAAAAGGAAAAAGTATTTCTAGTTTGTACAGTTCTTCTCTATGAAGATCCTACTTTAGGGGGAAGAAGTGAATAAGGCAAGGCTAATTTTCTGAATGATTTGTTTTGATTTATTGAGCTATGTATATCCTAACTGAATTTATAAATTCTTTTAACCTGAAAAATACTGTAAAGCCACTTTATAAGCCGTATACGTTCAATGTAATAGTACACTATACGACAGCATTTTCTTATCTTCCAACACTTTGATATTGTACTTTCAGAGTCAAAATGAGTTACTGATTTCTCAATGATCTTGATAACCATGGTAATCATTTTTCTTAATCCCACTCTGTGCAAGGAAAAAACCCCAACTGATTACAGTAGGTAGATTCATGAATTTGTAAACTGAGTCCAGGCCAATTCTAAAATTCAAATTTACTTAGAATTTGTTGCTAATTAGTGGATTGTGCAACTGAGAATTGTGAGACCTTTTTAATTAAAAAAATTAATTGAAGCTCTTTTACATTTTTTCTAATGTAAGTTTTACATAGTCACTGTCAAAAATTTTTCTGATTGTTAAAGCCTTTTGTGGCATATGTGACAAACTCTTCTGCTTGAAACAATTACTTGGGGACTGCCTTTTATTGCAGTAGTGAATTTCAGAGGTGCATGTATTTGGAAGCTTTGTCTCAGAAATTGTCCTGAAATTTTGCATATTGCTGCTCCTTGTGTCTTTCAGTTAAATGGCATGATTTCTTTTAAAAAAATGTTATTCTAATTGAAACATGGCTCTTTTAAATTGAAAACTATACTATCTTAAGTTAGTGCAATACAGCTATTCTTCACTTGACTGAGTCTTTCGCTTTCATCAAAATTTAATTTTCACATTCAGACTTAAATAGGAAATTTAACATATCAAAGAATGTGCATTTTCAAGTGAGAACTGTAATGCCACACAACCTAAATTTAAAATTCCTAAAAAAGGCCAAGTTTTTATGAATACACACTTAGGAAAACTCCAATTTAGAAAGATACACTTAAAAAAACTAGAAAGGGAAGAAGCCACTTAAATAAAGTAAAGCTTGTTGCCACTCTCTGATGACACCTTGCCAGGTTTCTTCATAGCACAACCTCATGAAAAGTTCCAGAACCTCAGAATCCAGCCCTCCTGAACCGGATTCAGGGAGCAAGATTTGTGTTTTCCAAGAAGTCATCAAGCGTATTGCAGTTGGTTATGAACAGGAAAGAGGAACTACCGAAATTTCTGAAGTTGTTAAACAGAGAAAGAGATCACTGCTTTGTTTTAATAAAAATCTACATTCAGTTCATTGCAACTATAGTCTCTCAGCAAAGAAAAGATCTTCAAAATGACTCACATATGTTCTTTTATATTGTCTTTTGTGTAATATACTAAATTGGTGCTTCAGGACAATTTAAAAGGTGATGTGGTCCAAGGTCAAAGTTGTTGTTTTGTTTTGTTTTGTTTTTTTGTAGTCATGCAACAAACATTTGTTGAATGAATACTGGTTTTAAACCTTAAATTAAAACAGCATTGACAACTGAAATGAAGCTGAAACTGCTATGTTTCATTTGTGTTTTATTATGGGAGTTACTTAATTTACTGTTGGATCATGCTAAACGTGAACACTTCATTAAGCAATGCCATTTAATAAATTATGAAATTGCCACTAGCAAACAGTAATTTGGAACTCTAAGATGCTATGAAGAAAAAGCATTGAGTATCTATAGTCAATAAGTCCAAAAGTAGAGCTCAAGGACAGGGAAATGTTGCCTTCTGATGTGATGCGCTTTTCTCATTTTGTTTATTTCTCTGTAGATATTATGTGAACATTTTCTGTATCATCCAGAATGCTTTGGAGAAGAAAGAAAAAAGATCAAAACCAAAAAAAAAAAAAAAAAACAACCCAGTATACAGCTGTCCTATATTCCATTCTATGCCTATACTGTACGTAACAGAACTTGCGTCCCAGTATCAGGACCTACATAGTGTTTTAGTGTGTTCTATTGTGAATAAAATTAGGATAAGCATTCTTTTGCATACAGGTTTTGCTTTTTTTTTTTTTTAATAGAGTAGGGGAACTAAGCACAGAAATATTAACTCATCTAGAACCTAAACTTTCAGGTTTCAGTCTAATTTCTATGTTCAGACAAAAGAGGTAGTGACTGGGTGATAGGGTGATAGATTCACTCAGGGGCAGGAAGTGAAAGCATAGTTTCCTTCTGTCTGAGTAGGAGGTCAACCACGTCCCCTATTCTCTGAAAATCCCCAGGGAACTGAAGGGTTCTCATACTGAGAAGGAGGTCAAGATTCCACGCCAGAAGTTTTTATTACACAAGGAGTGATATACATGTAATAGCTATGGGAACATTTTTAGAGAGCTGTCATTTTGTTAATGAATATCTGCTAAAGCATTTCCTGGGCCACTGGTGTTTATGGAATTTTTAAACGAAACGTTTATAAAGATGGAACCAGGATTTGCTTCATAAATCATGTCCTTTTACTGGCACCTCTGCTTTTCCTCAGGGTACAACCACCGTTCAGGCCTTGCTACACTAAACAAATAAACAAACAAACACTCGACTCTCTCAACCTTGTGCTCTCTGCTCTCTCTCTGGTGCCAAGAAAAATTTCTGTGCTCTGTCTCTGCTTCCTCACCTCCCTCTGGCTCCATAACCCTTTGCAGTTTGGTGTTTATCTCTTCTCTACCACCGCACTGAAATCACCTCTCAGAGGGGGTTGAGGAGCTGAATCAATGGTTAAATCCAGCAGCCTGCTAATCCTGTCTTTACCTTCTGTTCTGTCATTTCTGTTTACTCTCACACACCTCCCAACATGATTCTGCCTTGGATGTTGAGGGTCTTGTATTAGCAGAGTTCCTTTCCTCTCTTGGTTTTTACTTTCCCTTTTTTTTAGAGGGTTCCTGACTTCTTCCTATCTCCTTGATTTGATAGTCTGCTTTATTTTCTTCCTTGGTCTTTCTTCCTCTGGAATTTTATCTAGTCCCATGGTTTCAACTTAAAGCCCAACGCAGAGAGTTTGTCAGCAAAGCCTTTTCTAAACTGGTGTGAGTTACACACGAGATCTCTTTTCCCCTAAAGCACACCTTCCTGGTGGCCGGAGCTCCAGCTTGGCTTGGAACTGGGCTAAGCTCAGGTCCCCTGCAGCCTGCACACTACTCAGGCAGTTGCCTTACTGGTCAGGGACCCCGGTCTCAGGCACTCCAGTGCTTTCCAGTGCTTTTACCTCCACATCTTTCCCTCTCTCTAAACAATGCTCTATTTTTTATCTCCTCCCTTGCTGCCTAT
>JAJEJO010002431.1:327756-343463 GCA_020662805.1 Glaucomys volans
TAACCAGTGCTAATTATTATAGAATTCTAAAAACTATAGTCTTGGCACTTTTCCTCTTTATTCCCATGGTCATCATCTTGCTCAGAATTTAATTATCACTTGTTAGCTTCCTGTCTCCTCACTATCTCCTCCCCAGTGCTGTGCCTCGTCAGTCCATCTGCTACACATCTGGCAAGGTGAAAGCAAAGATGAGATGGATTAGATAGATAGACAACACCCCAAATTGTTCAACGAGTCCTTAGTATATGGACAAGAACAAAGACCGCTGAGTGGAACTTCAGGATTTGAGATATAGCTTTAGAACATTTACAACTGTGAGCCTATCTGAGATACTTAATCTTTGAGCTTTAGTTTTTTCACATAAAATAAAGGTAAGTAATGGTGACCATGCATCTAGAACTTCCAGGGCCAGTGCTCTGTGCACATCCCATCACCAGCTCATTTCACATGAGAAGCACACACATCGTTTTGAGACAAAACCTCTCCTGTGTGTGTGTGTCTCTCTCTAAGAAAGAGGAGTAATAAAAGTGAAATTGAGCATTTGTTCCTTTTAGCAATTACAAACTACATGACACAAATACACAGTTTTCCTTATTTAATGTTTGCATGTGGTTTTCTTTCTTTATTCTGTATGTCTCAATCTTAGAGTCAGAAAACAAACAGGTAGAGTAACCAGAAACCTATCCTAGAGTTTTTGACACCAGTCTGCCTCATTTGCAGACTATGTGTTTCCCTTTCTTTGAATTCAAGAGTCTTTCCAGTGGCAGAGTCTAATTTCCGTGGAAAGTCAAATTCAAAGTAGTGACTAAAGGTCTGAAGACTGGCCAGGAGTATTACTTCACTACAATTATATTCTGGAGTCATAGGTTAATTTAATTTTTCTCAAGTGACATGTCTGTCATTTTGGTTAGATAACTGTTTGTCCTTACACTCATTATTTCTTTTTAAGGTGGTTGAGATCCTGTTGAGTGCTTTTTCCCAGAGACCACTATAATTATTTGCTGTCCGAGGACTTGGTGCTTCACAACATCAAAGAATTCTGTGGCTTTTTTCATTTCCTTAATCAACTTGTTAATTTCTTATAAATACAAGTTGCATAATCATACAGGAGGGAACTTGGATAGGACTTAATACCTTATAATTAAGCCCCACTTATTGCAGCTGACCCAACTATCCTAACTAGGTTAAGCAACTTATCAGCAATCATGTAACAAGCCCAGAGTGTGGCTCTTCTATAAGAACTTTGCACTCAGACTGGCAACTCCATGCAGTATTTAATCGCATAGTCCTAAATTCATGACATAAGTAGACCGAACCTCTTTTCTTCTCCATCCATCTTTCAGTGTCAGAAGGAAGTGTTAAAATCCACTGTGTATCTTAGAGATCCATTCTTTTTTTTTCATTCATAGAAACTATTTTTGATGGAGGAAGCCTTCTAAACACTGCTTGACTTTGAACTTCTTTGGCTTCTGAAATGGGAATTAGTGGAATATGAAACACATAAAATAAGGGAACATCTATGAATTACCCCCACAGTACATCTTCTAATGCTACATAATGTCCTCTGAAGTAAATTAGGACTGAAACTTACTTGTACATTTTTTTAAATACCATTATATTATGGCATTTTTATAATATGAAATACTATATATACACACACATATGCAAAAATGGGGCATTGGGAGGTTTGTGATTACTAACCTGATAAAAGTCAACGTTTTATGTTTTCCTCCTTCTCCTCTGTTTCATCACCACTCTGTCTACTTTCCTGTGTAAACATCTGGCTTCAACATTCTGCTCTCTCCCTTGGGGTGCTTTGCCACATGCTGGTGTTTTGTCTGCCTAGAGGACTGTTCCTTGATCTTGTCTTCCTGGAAATTATTCCCTCCTCTGAGGTGGCTCTCCCTGATGCCATCTCTATACTGACCACCCACAGAACTTTGCAATAACTTTCATCCCTTTGCTTTTTAAACTTCTTACTTGCTGGTCCATTGTCCTAGCTCAGTTGTACTGGAAGCTCTTTGTGGACAGGGCCTTTTGTCTCACATCTTTGTATGACCAGTACCTGACCTGACCCATGAATCCCCAATTTTGAAGTCCAGTATTGCTGTTACAAATGGGCATTTATCCTGTGTAAGGTAGCTACACACAAAGATAGGTTACAGGATGGACCAGTCTTCATACCAGAAGTCTTGATTTAGTCAGTTGGAAGTAAAAAGATGCAAGCAAGAGACAATAAGCCTACTTCTCTTCCATTTGGTAAAATATCACAATTTTTCTCTATATATATTTTATTTCTTATTTATCCAGATTTCATAATTAAATAGGATGACCCTTCAGGTGTTTCATTAAATGTTGCTTATCTTAGAATCCTCCCCATTTGTTGGAGTTTCAGCTGTTCTTCACACAATGGAGACTTAGACTCATGGTTGACATTCAAGAACTATTTCACCATGTTAACTTGTGGTCTAGCCTATTGCATTTAGTTTTGCTCAAATCTCATTCATTTTATGACAAATATTGCCTAAGAAAGCAGATGATTCAGAAAATAGTTTCAGGTAATTTTATTTGCCATAGCTTTTGAGTATGGACTATTTGGGATATTTTTGTTTACAACGGCTTTTGAGTTTCCAAAAGCTAACCTCATAAGACCGGTGGAGTTCAAAGTTTAAATTTTAACAACAATGACAACAAAACAGATCTTTATCCCATTCCTAAGAACTGATAATGATTCTCAAAGTATTGGGAACAAAGGGGAAAATCAAAGGAAGGCAAAGCAAAGGCAGATGTGTGGGGGTTGTGGGATACTGACTAAGTGTTCCCTGTTCTGCCACCTCGGGAACTGGAACTGGAAACCCAGGACATGGTAGGCAAATCTAGGAGCAGAGGAGCCTGTGGATCACTCCCTGTGCAGAGTGCATTGAGTCTGCCAAATTCAAATCATTTCTAAATACTTTGCATGGTGCCAGACTATTAGGAATGGATAGCTAAGCAGACATGCCCAAAACAGCCTCTCAGGTTATCCCCACCCTGAAGGGCAGCCTCAAGGCTAATTACTCAAAAGGAACAGTGAGAGAATTTAGTTTTGGAGAAGCCCAGGCATCAGGGCAAGGAGAACCTACCTACAGTGTCTGTGAACTTGAGTCCAGATCAGACAAGGATGTGAAAATCAGCAGCTCAGAAATGCCCATATGTTCAGAGGATGATGATCACAAACCTGATTCCCACTCTCCCTCACTCAGGTCATGGAAACCAGTATGTCCCTGACATCAGATGATATCCTGGAAAGTGGGAGTCCTAGATTAACCAAGTTTCAGTCACCTGGAGGTATAAAAAACTAAGGACATTACATTTTACATCCTCAGTTTTGCAGACAAACATCCACCTTCAACCTAAACATTTTTTTTAACTTAACCAATTACTTTTAGCACTCTATTTTACTATAGAAAATTTTGGTATTAAAATAATGGTTTATAATATTATCGAAAGTCTGAATTGTACTTACACAGTCTACAAGGAGAAAATCATAGAATGAAACACTAATTTTAAAAGAGAATATGCACTATAGATAGCATAGTAAACTTTTAGTTTCTGTCTGATTTTACAGAATAACACTTATTATTGTTCTACTCCTTACCAGCAAATGATAAAATTTTGTAATTTCTCAAAAGATACATCACTTGAAAGTACCTTAGAAAGTGAGCCCCTGCTAGTGATGAGTGATCTTTACCCAAGTTCTTAACACACAGCTAAGTTGCCCAAAAAATAACATCCACTGCAAGCTATGGGCTCCATAGAGATAAAGAATAGAAAGGAAAAATTGCTTCTGATTTCCTGAGGTTATGGCATATAAAGAAATATTTATTAGGTTTCTTCTTCTGGGTCCTGGCAGATAGCTTTTAAAACCTTGGAAATCTGTGGAATGACAAAAGTGTCTTTTATGTACTACTAAGATACCCAGTGACTGGGACCCCTAGGTAGCTTCTGGATTGGGGCTGGTCTCCAGAAGGATCAAGGCATTATGGCAGGATTGGGACTTTTAGCCCCTTCCCACAACCTCCTGGGAGGAGAGAGGGGCTGGAGATTGAGTTAATCACTTATGATGGATGATCTAATCAATTATGCCTATATAATGGAGCCTCTGTAAAACACCCAAAAACATGGGATTTGGACAGCTTCTTGGTTGGTGGACATATCTAGAGTCTGTGAGGTACATGACTGGAGATTGCTTAGAAACGTCACAGGCAGTACTAATTAGATTGAGCCTCCTAGTGAAATCAGTCAGCAGATTGACTAGAGTTAAAGGATAGGACCCTTGTTAAGAGTGAGATGGTAAGCAGGAAGCAAACTCACCAACTGGGCATTGAATACTAGATAGAAACCAAGGCAGCAAAAATGTAAAGACTCAACTTACAATCAGGGAATGCAAAATCTGATCCTGAGGGTCATGGGGTTAATGCTGAATTACCTACCAGTCAACGACAAATTATATTAGTCAGAAACAGGTTCTAGGTATTGGTAATCAGAGAAAGTCAGGCGTTCAGCAGGTGATGCCTGTTCTGGACTTGTGATATTCATGATAGACTACCAGATGGCCTACGGGAAATGGGGGAGTTGGTTTCAACTATTCCAGTACCTTCCCTGTAGAAATGACTGCTGGAGGTTATGATTGCCCCCTTTCTGGGAAGCAGCGTTAGGGATACATCAGAATTCCCTTGAGAAATTTGAGTCAACCATTGGAATGGTACTTTTTCTTCTAACACTACTGGATTCTGACACCTCCTTGCTTTGAGATCTAAGAAGCAGTGTTCTATTACTCATTGCCTGAATTTCTGACCTGCCTTTTAATCCTTTGAATTACCTGTCCTTTTCTCTTATTCTCTCCAATAGATCTGGGCCCCTTCCCAGAGCATCTGATTCAGTTAGTCTGGAATAGGGCCCCCCAAAAAATACATTTCAATAAAAATTCTAGGTGATCATGATGCAGGGGTCCGTGGACCACACTTTGAGAAGTACTGCTTTAAGTCATGCAAATGCCTTGGGAAATTTGACAATTTACTGACCATATCAATCTCTAAGGCCACCTCTAACTCGTCACATAGTAGTGCAAATCATTCTTTTTTCACACCATATATCTTGATTTGGGGCATTGAAAATGGTCTCCATAACTATATCCTGCACCAGAAAATTGAGAATTTTAGAATAAATTCAGAATTCGAGATTGATTATGTTTTGGCTCTCTTCAGTTTTATCATATCTATAATTTTAAGGGCAATTTATTTTCATTGACATTTAGACCTATTCTAAGATATGAAAATGGTTTCAATTTATACCTGAACTGAAAGATTTTATCTTTTCACTCTGCCCAGAATGAAATATCTCTCCTTCTTTTATTAGGGAACTGCTCTTTCCACTCCAAGTATAAAGACAGCTGCAGACTATTGGTAGAAGTTAAAAAGGAGAATTTGGGATATTTACAGTGTCTCTTGGAATTGGAAGCTGGGCAGCAAGCAGTAATCACATATGGGAAAGATTTACATTGGGCTCAAGTTTGATGTAGTATAAATGGTATTTTCAAGCACTACAGTTCTCCAGATTTTCCACAGCTACAGTATATGCTCTTGTCTTTACTGAGAAATATGTGTATCTAGGGAATACTGAATAAGCATTCTTCCAGGCACTGTAGTCATAGCCTTTTGTTTTCAGCCAAGTCCAGTGTGACTGTTTCACATATGATTTTGCTCTTCATGAACTACACTGGAAAAAATGAAAACCTAAAAATAAATGTAGAAGGCATTTAACCATTAATCAGTAAACATTTGTTATTACTAAAGGCTGTACAAACCAACAGGCTTAGGCAGTATACAAGGAATCCAATGCTTATCAAAACTGTTGTGATCCAATGGAAGGATAAGGAGTCACGAAAAGGAAAGAATTCCATGAAATAAAGTGTAAAACCAATTGTCTGAAAATCAAGGTAGGTTTTGAGCAAAATGTCCATATTTGGGCCTTTAGGTTTTTTTTTTCTTTTTTCCACAATGGACTTATGATCAGTATGTTCAATGTTATAAATTCTGTTGCTGTAACGTATTCAGACAGAGCAGAAAGGCCTATTTAAGAGTATAAGTTAGGAGGCACTAATGTAAAATATTGATCTCTGCTAAATGGTAAGAATTTGAGAAATAAACCCAGAAAATAATCAGTATTATTTGTGTTAAATACTGGTATAGTCATGAATTGTCTTCACAAAATACTTTCAACTCTGCTTTCCAGGCATGTAAGAGGATTATAGTTCTCTCCTTTGAAGTAATTCATGGTCATATAACTTGTTTTGGCAAATGAAAAATGAACAGAAGTGATATGTTTGACTTCTAGGTAGAAGTTTTAGGTGTCCCTGTTTGGGTCATTATATACCCTTCCCTGTTCTGGGATTATAGAAGCACATATTGGGGTCCTTGAGTAATTTCAATGAGCTAAGGCCCTTGTTGTCCCACTCTGGACAAGCAATACAAGTCAGACCTAATCTTTGTCATAGAATTGTATGTTAGTGCAGCATAATGTAGCTTATCCTGATGAATACAAATGCAGACTCAGAGTCAAAAACCATTTCAAGAGTTTTTAAAGAAAGTGAGGGTTTCTCAAGGAAAGGTAGAAATTGTCAATTACATACAATTGTGAGTTATATATCTCTTAATGGAGTTCAAGGGCTAGACTAAAGAAAATAATTGCAAATGATAGTTTATTTATGGAATCAGGTTTGAGTTATAAGGAGCTTGAAAAGATACTGAAAAGTTCGTGTTCACATATATGTAAAAATAGAAATGTACTACTACAAAACTACTAATAATGACTTTTTAAAGTCAAGAACAGGAATGGAAAAAAATGTGAATGAATGACATGGAGCTTTTAAGAACTCAAACTTTTTTTTTTTAACCAAACTTGAAATAATCATGAATAGAAACACAAATATGGGAAAATTTAAGATCATACGCCAATAAAAAATCTAATGTTCTGACAGTTTTAAAAACTAGATTTCAGATAAAACATGGAAACACGGTTATCAGGTTTAAGAGGATTCTGACTATGCTGGTCTTCAAGAAACGTTCTAAAATCAAGTGCACAGAGAGAAAATGGAGCAGCATACGTTACCTGTGTAGAAGTCCAGCAGTGCATGGTTGACTCACAACGTAGAATACTTTAAAGAAACTGACTCTTAAGCCACTGAAGTCTCTTGAAATATGTAATAGTATATTTCAATTCTTAATTTATTGCAATATCTGTTAAAATTTTCTTTCTTTGTCCCAAATTCCAAATGTCTCTCAATTGTCCTTAAAGCCTGTCTGAACCTTCAGAAAACTTTTTCTTTTTCTGAAACCCAGACAATGGCCCCACTTTTTTCTTTTTCTTTCCCTACTAGTTTCCCTCAGTTCTTTGCACCCATTATCCAGATTCTGTAAAACCAAAGCCAGGAATGGAGTAGGCCTATCCTGAATATTCTTCTAAGTGGAAGAAGCCAAGGGTCAAAGACAATGCCCTATAGTAGTCAGGAAGAGGCACTGAGGTACACAAAAAACAACCTGCTTTTCTTTCCTTATTTATTTTTATCACAGTTAAGAGACTAGCTCTTGCTTATCTGTAGTAGCACCCCATTATACCTTTGGTGTAGAGAAGACTCTTAAGTTCTATTTGATTTTCAATTCAGATATAATTGTAGTATTTATGAAGTACATCATGGTGTTTCAATGCTCGTGTCCATTGTGTAATGATCAAGTCAGGGTATTACACATATCCGCTGCTTCAAATATTTATCATTTCTTGCTGAGCATGGTGGTACATGCCTGTAATCTCAACTACTTGGGAGGCTGAGACAATAAGATCACAAAGTTGAGGCCAGCCTGGACAATTTAATGAGACCCTGTCTCCAAAATTAAAAAAAAATAAATAAATAAGAAGTTCTGGGCATGTAACTCAGTAGTAAAGCACAACTGGGTTCAATCCCTAGTACTGGAGGGATATCTATATCTATATATTTATATTTCTTTGTGCTGATAATATTCAAAATCTTCTCTTTGGCTATTTTGAAATACACAACATTGTTGATTATAATCACCCTGCTCTGCAATGAAAGCCTCTCTGAAGAATAAACAACATGATTTCCCCATGAAAGTATCTAGAACCAATTAAAGGATGAGCCATACACTCTGACATAGCACTCTGGACATGCACCTTAATGGTATTTTCAGGGATTTCATGACCATATATGGATAGTGCTATTCACTCAGGAAACACTTTTTTCTTTCCTTTCCAGACTGTTCCTGATTAGTTTTATTTTCTTAGGAAATGTCTGACCCACATAGCTGGTATACTTCCTATTTTAGAAACCCAAGTTCATGAGATTGATTTATGGTAGTATAACTCCATGCTCTGTCAGAACTTATTGTCCTACAACACTGAAGTCCATCAACAAATTGCACTTATCAACTAAGAGATGGACTTAATTAATTAGTCTTACTATTTAGGCTCAAATATGTCACTGTCTTCAGGAAAACCATTGTTTTTCAGCACTGAAGAAATTCTTATTGAAATGGAGGAGTATTTTTCCTAGCATCATAAATTAAAAACAATAAGATAAAGAGTTGACAGAGAAAAAAAAAAGCAAAGTTAGCTTCCAGTTACAGAATACTAATAAATTTTTAAAGAATGAAATTTTGTGTTAGCAGGAGGTCATAAATGTTATAGCATACACCATCTACTACCCTCTACTTGTAGGAACATGAAGTTCTACAGACTTTATTTCCTTTGAATTTGCTTAAATAGTAAGTAACACATTTGAGTCTAAAACATCTCTAAAATGTATACTAAATAAACTGCCAGCAATAATTCAAATTGTTCATTTCCAACATCTGTGATTAGGAACCATTAAGAAAACACAATTGAGTGTGTCTTACGTCTCTAGATCTTAAAAGATATTTTCTTAGAGATGTATGCTTAAATTTTTGGCCGTGGTTTTAAAATACTGGGGCTACGCCATTACTAAGCTCCCATAATATAGCCCAGAAAAATAAAAATGAGGTTGCTAGAAATTTAAACCTTATTTCCCACAGAATAGTCAAAGGGTTGGATAATCCCTCCTCTTTCAGATCTATTTATGGTAACTGGCAAACTCTTCTGTCATATTTTATTTTTCAACATGCCTTAAAAGTTTTAAAAGACGTCCTGCAGTTTATATATATTCCTTTTTATCTCAAATAAAATATGTGAGGAATGTGATTAGGGTATTTCCTGTCACAAAAATAGAATGCTCTTATGTACATTGAAAAGAAAATATGAATAGTCATAAATGTATTTTCTTCAATATTAATCCACACTTACGGTGTGTTAGGTGTTGCCTAAGACACACACACAAGAAGCCGTGTCCCTTTTTTTTTTTCTTTTTTGAGAATTTGATTCATCATTAGCACAAATAATGATAGGGGCATAAATAAAATGATTTTCAAAGAGAATTTATTATGTCTTCACCTGAGAAGATAATTTCCTGCTTTAATACTATGAAGTAGTGATTAAGAAAAGTTATCATACATCTTTCGCCGCTTCCTTTAGGGAATGTATTATTCATGCTCGGGGGAAAGGCATGTCCAATAATGTAATCAGACAATCCAAATGTGTATCATAGAGAGGGGGAAGAAACATATATTCTGCCACTTTGAAGAAAAATACTTGGTATTTTTATTTTCAATGGAAGTGTCTCTTCTCTGTTACCACTTCCACTGAGATGTGAATCCTTTACAGCTGACAATAGCTGGTTCTCCTTGAAATAACAAAGTGGGGGAGTGGGGAAGTAGCATACACCACCCAAGTTTTATTTTGCTGATGTTTTCAGTACCCTTTCTGCAACATTATAAAGTCAGTGGTTTAATCAATAAAATGCAAAGAAAGAATAATTCTGAATATAATTGCCATATGGGATGCGTTTAAAATGTTTCCATCTTCAAAATAGTAATTCTGATTCTTTAGAAATTTCCAACTATGTGATCTTTTGAATGAATGACACTGAGACTGTGTCCAAGTGAAGCCTCTGTCATCTCAGTGGCTTGATGTGGTACTTCTCTGATGGTGATAGAATAAAGGTCCACTCTCATGCAACTTTTTGGTTATCCATGAAGATATCCCCCTCTATCAGCAGCCTGATGTATATTATAAAAGAGGGGGACAAAGCTTGATTAGTCCGAGACCCTTTACAAGGGTAGTAGATTATATCCAGTTACAGGAAAGCCCTAGAAGGTAAACAGAAGGATATCTCTCCTCACCACCATATACTCTCAATTCCACATTACAAATTTTCCTTCTTCAACATTTTAAAATCAGAGTCTGTTTTAGAAACAAAGGGCATATTGATCCATAAATTCACACGAAGTTCATGCAAAGGAATCAGTGTTACCACAGTAGGAAGAAAATATAGTAGTAACTTAATGACTTTTTCTTCATTATTCTCTTTGCTGTAGCTCCATTTTCTATTCTCTTCCTTTTGCTCTCACTGAAAAGCTGGCATTATGACTTACTGTAAAGGTGATGGGTTGTAGATTCCAACACATTTATGATTAGAACTAGATTCCAGGTTCTTTTTTCATTGAAATTTTTATTTTTTAAAATTTTTTTATGGTGTGTTATAATTATACATAGTAATGGGATCCATCGTTACATATTTTTACATGCACACAATTATGAAAATAATTTCATTATAACTAGGTTTCTAATTGTGAAATGTTTTAGCACTCCATTTTTTTTTCCTCATAGAAGAGCAATAATGCCACTGTTATGAGGCTGTTGTGTAACCTAACATAGTAGCATATGTAGTGTTTCTAGTAAAAAGCACAAGTGTAGTATATTATAATTGGCTCCTTTTACCACTGTCCTGAGTGACCACAGTCTTGGATGTGTCAGTTAGCTTTTTGTCAAAGATGGAAATACCATGCAAGAACAACTTAGAGGAGAAAAAGTTTACTTTGACACACAGTTTTAGAGGTCTTAGTTCAGAGTTAGTGGATTCCATTGCTCTGGGTCAGAAGCGAGGCAGAGTATTATAATAGAAGGGAATGCTTCCCAACTCATGCCAGCCAGGAAAGGGGGCAGAAGGGACCGGGCACTGATAAATCCAATTCCATATCCCCAGTGAATAACTTCCTCTACCCAGGCCCCACCTGCCTACAATTACCACTCAGTAGTCTATTCAGCTATCAGTGAATTAACTCAGCCAGTGGATTAATTCACTGATGAAGTCAGAGCCTTAATCATTGTCTCAAAACCCCAACTCTGAACCTTGGTTCACTGGGGATCATACTTTCAACACAAGTGCATTCTGGGGAACATTCAAGATTCAAAGGAAAACAACCTCCTTATTTTATCATCCCATCTCTCCTCATATAGTTGTTGTTGGAGTAAGCTGACCTCAATGGAAAATAAAACAATACAATGATGGAAGTAAAAACAAAAAATCCTTCTACTATATTTAGTGATATGAGACTACATTAATATATTCTCATTGGAAAAAAGGCAACTGTACCCAATTGCTCTTTTACTGAAGAATAAAGATCAAATTTTAAACATCCAAAATTTAATTTAAATGTCAATTGGACCTTGACCTCACACATAATTTGTAAGGTACAAATGCACTGATTTCTTCTAAATATCTATGAAATTTAGAGATACTAATGCAAAACTCATTCAAGTCACTTCTTAAAAATGCCACTTTAGTCAGGAAACTCATCAAATCTCTGTCACTTTATAATCTCCTATATTACCCCAAATTTCAGTGGCAAGACCTACTACTTCAAATGATTTGGAATATCTTGGACCCTTATTAAAGAGAGAATAGGTTGAGAATAAGAAGTGGAGTGTTATTAACTCCTAATCACATAACTGTCTTTGTCCCTTTTATAGCGATTATAGAAATATAATTGGACTGAGACTCAAGTCTGGTGACTCCTCTCCATGCCTTATTGACACTAGAAACTGCAAACCTGTGTGCAAGTTTTCCTTTTTCTGCCACTGAAAGGCAAGGTGTTGTATTAGAAATTCCACAGATTGTAGGTTCTAACAAAATGACACACTGGTTGGGTTTTAGTCAATAGCCGTACATATTTTGAAATATGTATAGATCAACCATATTGCCAGATTCTACCTAGAATATTTCTGCTTGTTGTCATCTTAGTTAACTGGAAATTTATAGACAGACAAAAATTGTTAAATACTCGTATCCAAATTACAGTACTTGTTCCTATTTTTTGGCAGTCAGAATATGTTATTTTCTTAACCAGTGAATATCTATTAAGGGCCTTCCAGATGCTGTTATTTTGGATTTTTAATTTAACTGTACAATGTATCCACTTTGCTAAAACAGCAGAGACATTTTTAGTTAATGTAGCATGGTGGGGAAAAAGAACTGAGAACCAACTTCTACACTCACATAAAATAATAATAAAACATAAAACCCAAACTAAAAAATAACTGTGGTGTTTCTTTGCTCAAGAACTCTCAGATTACTATTTTTTCATATTGAATCTGCCTTCACCTATTCACACTTGTTCATCTTGGATAGTATCTGGAGCAGTATAAATGCATTAGCTGCTTAATGTTAGCTTGATCACTTTGGTTCACCATCAGAGAGTGATTAGTGTCAGTTTCCTGGGAGAAAGTATTTTCTCTGCATGTGGTAAGGTATGCTGAATGAACCATGCTCCTTAAGGTACAGGCTTGAATCAGTGTTGTGAAATTCACCCAGAGCCTATGTGTGAGTGTTTATTTGTGTGTGTGTGTGTGTGTGTGTGTGTGTGTATTATAAGTATATACTATATATATAAAATTTAGAGCAATTTTCAAGTTATCACTATAATATAATTCCTGTGTAGCTGAGAAAAAGTATGCTAGAATTTTAATTTGTGTTAATAGACTTAGAATATCAAGACTATTTTTTAAAAACAATTTATGGGGGCATTCTAAGAATTTTTTCATATAATAGCTTTCCTATTAATTTTATGGATCTAGGTTGTACCTGAACTTTTCCAGTTCCAGTTATAAAAACCTGAATCTACCCAACATCAGCAAAAAAAATGAAATTTATTAGATTATAAAATTAGGAATTCCAAGGGAAGCTCATAGCTCAGGCATGGTATATCCTCAATTGGGATCCAATCAGGAGGAAGAAACCACAGAGTAATTTGAACAGGGAAAGTTTAAAGAATTATTAACTGTAACAAAGAATTAGAGTATCAAAGGATTGACTAGTAAGAAGTGAAAAGAATACAGGAATAGCAGATGTAAAGAGCAGTGAAGTAAGAGCTCATCCCCAGGTTGAGGCCCAGACCTTATAATGATTTTATATTTTTAATTAAAATTATATAATTTTAATTTATCTATAAATTTATCTCTTTTCCTAAAATAGGAGAGAGATTTTCCTTTAATGGAGTGTGGTAGAAAACAAAACAAAGTAGCTGTGGACTTGCCTTACTGGATAGCCCAGAAGTCACTTGGTGCTATGGCCATAGACCATTTTGGAAGCCCTGCCTCTGGTACTTGCTTGAAATGAGCCCTCTGAGGTGCTGTAAATACTCATGGAGAGTGTCTCACTAGCATTCTGCCACAAAACTGCCTTACAGTGGCAGAGTGGGAGGGAGATGTGGAGGGAGATGTGGAGGCCTGGAAATATTTTGACCACTGTGAGTGGCAGATGCTTAACTGAAAAATCAGTGATTCTGCAGGATCTGGGCTCTGAAGAAGCCATGGGTGTGCAGAAGGGGCTGGGGGCAGAAAAAGCTGCAGGTGCTGCAGGAGCCTGCAGAGTAGGCAGCACCTACAGCATGCAGGATCCAAGCAGTAACATCCAATTTTCTTCTGCAATGACTTCCTTGCTCCCTCTACTGACAGTGGTTAGCATGTGTGCCACTTGGCAAACCAAAAGAATTTAAAGGGACCATATCCATTTTCACAGAGCAAACAAAAAGGATCGATTTAGAGCAAAGATGACCAGATCCAAAAATTCAAATGGTGTTAGCAGGGTTTGGTATTTCTCACTATTGTTTTCCTCTGGGGTGGCTTCATTTTAGGCTAGTTGTCTCCATGTTTTATTAGAATGAATTCAACTGCAGAAGAGACATTGTCTTTTTGGCAATTATAACAAAAATGGAGTCTTGTTGACTCTAATTAGCCTGGCTTGTGCCAGAGGTCACCCCGAAATCCATACGGCTGGAGAACACAATATTGTTTTTGATGTTCTGCACCCCATCCTCCCCCTCCTCAGAGTGCTATAACCAGAGTAAGGAGGTTGTTCCTGGGGAGCCAAAGCAATGTCCAGTAAGGAAAATGACAGAGCGTGTTACATGCTTTAAAAATGTGCCTTACATCCATTTGGCTTTATTTTCCTAACTCATTATTAATGGCCCTAGTTCTTGAAGTGAGATTAAAGACTATGTAATTTAGTCAAATCCCCTAAATTTACTACAGAGAGAGAGAGAGAGAGAGAGAGAGAGAGAGAGAGAGAGACCCGCTGTTAGCATTTGTTTTGTTTTGTTAAAACAAAAGTTAAAAGTTATAAAATGTACTTTTTTTAATGAAAAAGGTCCTATTTACTGAACTAATCATTATATTTAGCAGTAATAAACATCCGTGCCATCTAATACAACTCAGCAATAAAAAGGAATAAACTACTGATACAATAATATAAAAATCTGGATGGAGGCCAAAGGCATTATGCTGAGTGAAAAGTATATCTCAAATGGCAACCTCCAGCATGATTTCCTTTTATGTAGTAGTCCCGAAATGGCAGAATTATAGCAATGCAGAATGTAACAGTGATTGCCAGGAGCTGACACAGAAGAAAGAGTAACAATAAAGGAATAACATGAGGGAGTTTTGGAGGGTGATGGAATAATTCTGCTTATTATGGTCGTTGCACAAATCAATAAATGTGATAAAATTTCATAGAATGGTACCACTTCTCTCTTCTACCCCTCCAAAAAAGAGTTCATGTAAAAACTGGAGAGATCTCAACTGGTGTGTAGTTTAGTTAATGGTATTGTACAAATGTTAATTTCCTGGTATTGATCATTTTACTATGTTTTTCAAAGATGTTATCTTTAGGGAAAGCTTCATAAGGGGTACAGAGTAAATCTCTGTACGATTTTTTTCAACTTCTATGCTGGGGTAAAATTATCTCAGAATAAAGTTGACAAAAATAATAGTCTAAAAAGGAAATTTAGGGGAACTTCTGACAAGGAATAAGAAAATCAAAAGTCAGTTCTTAACCAATTTTTTAATATCTTCACAGTTAACAAAAATAAGTATCAATAGTTAGTCGAGATATAATGGAAATAGTCTAGATCATAAATGCTTATAAATCAAAGACATTTTAATAACAGGTCCAGAAAAGCAACAAAAATAATTATTAAAAACATACACAAACAAGAAAAATTGAAATGATCCCTGTGATACTACATTAGTTGGATATTAATTTGAAAAATGTTAACAATATATATGCTGAGAACAGTGGTTTTGTGTGTGTATACATGATTGGCGTATACACTTTCACTCCCCAGCTGTGCACACTGAGAGCACCTATAGAGCATAAGATCCAACAGCAATGAGTAAACTCAATGCACAGATCTTGGTTTCTGAATGTCGTGTTTCAATAAACATAGTCAGGGCTCCTTGGAGAG